>OV725081.1:138632503-139188732 GCA_928085145.1 Nezara viridula | reverse complement strand
TAATTATTTTTTTATAATGCCAGACAATTGTAATATTTTTGTTCATTATAATTATCTATAGGTGACTAAATGTCCCAGAATAAAATTTTCTTCTTCAACATTGTTAAGCACAGGAGAAAAAAAAATGTCTACAAATATAAAACAAATTTATTTTTCAAAATATCTACATAAATTTACAATGATAATAATTATAAGTCTTTATTTATACGTAAATACAGTTTTCGTTATTTCTTTTGTGTTAATGATGAATATTTACAATATATATTTACATATAGACCTTTCCCTATAGTGGGACAATGATAAGGCTTCTGATCTGAATAACGGGCAATTACATGTGATTCTAAATGACTTTTTTTTTACTGTTTTATATTCACACTAAGGACAATGATGAGGCTTCTCATCTGTATGATGGACCATTATATATGATTTGAAACAAATTTTTGTTGCTGTTTTATTTTCACAATGAGAACAATGATAAGGCTTCTTATCTGTATGATGTGTTATTATATGTGCTTTCAAACAACTTTTCATAATTGTTTTGCATTCACACTAAGCACAATGATAAGGCTTTTCATCTGAAGGATGAGCCATCATGTGTGATTGTCAATTGCTTCTTGTCATTGTTTTATAGTCACAATGAAGCGGTTTATGTCAGAATGTTATATGTGACTTCAAAGCTGTAGATATTCTTGTTTTATATTCACCATTAGGGCAATGATAAGGCTTCTCATTTGAATGTCAGAACATTACATGAGATTTTTTCTTGTTTTATATTTCCAATGAGGAGGTTTCTCATCTGTATCATTTATATTATTTTGAAATACTTTTTGTTGATGAATATTTACAATATATATTTACTTATAGACCTTTTCCTGCAGTGGGACAATGATGAGTCTTCTGACCTAAATGATGAGCCATTATATGTGATTTTAAATTACTTTTTCTTACTGTTTTTCATTCGCAATGAGGACAATGATAAGGCTTCTCGTCTGTATGAAGAGCCATTATATGTGCTTTTAAACGGCTTTTTTTTACTGTCTTATACTCGCAATGGGGACAATGATGAGGCCTCTCATCTAGGAAAATATATTATACATTACAGAAATGTTAGATTAGACAATCAAAAACTTGGGAAATTTGAAATTGAATCTAATTCGCTCTCCACAAAAAAGTGCAAAACGCACCTAAAGAAGTTTTCACTTCAAAAAGAGAGAGATTATATTACGTTTTTTGATTAGTTCCTAACATAGTTGCCGTTATTATTTATTTAATAGTTTCTTGTTACTGTTGTTCTTTTATTCATAATTTCCTAATTTTGTTACCGTTATGTTATATATTCTAACTTTGTTTCTGCTACTTTCTATCCCTAACTTTGTTATCGTTATTTTATATTTCCTTTAAGTTTATTCTACCTACTTTATTTTACTTTAGTTCATTTTACCTAAATTTTGTATACTATATGGATGGTATGAATTTTGGGCCGAAACTTCAGCAAAAATAAAAATAGATATAATTTATTGATTTTAGATTTTTTTTACTGAACACCCCAACCAATCTTTTCTTCAATTATTATTTTCTATGGATCAAAATGTAATAATTGTTAAATTTTTAGAAAGAAAATTTCAAACCTTTTAACCTTTGAAATTAAATGAGTCATTGGAAAATTCAACTCAACCAAGACAAATCAGGACACATCACTTTCACTTTTGAGGATGTTTAATTGTTGTTGGGAATCCGGGAACCTAACACTTTTGTGATACTGAGTGAGAAGAAACAATAAGAATATATATATATATATATATATATATATATATATACACTTTGAATGAATTGACTCATCTTGTTTATTATTCTTCAATTGTGAGGCCTATGGGACTACTAAATAAATACAGCTGTAATAAGTGAATCTATTAAAGTTTTATAACTGTAGGCTTGATATTCTTGGTCTTCAATGTAGTAGGCTTCTCATCTCACCTAACGTCGTTCCGCCTCAATGTCCCAGCCTCAAGTGCCTTCTCTTCTCTCCAGCGTCTTTCTCCAGCTGTTGCTACCTGCTCTGTCCTTTTCCTTCTTTCTTCTTTATCGATTGTTTATCGATATGAGACTTTTCAATGAATAATTTGTCCACTGCATAATTGAGTACAATTCATCGTGCAACCTCTCATTCCTTTTTATTCCCTCACACAATGTCACATAAAGGAGTAAATAGGGGGGGATGTCTACTACAAGGTGTAGGTGAATACATGAAGTTAAAAAAAAAAAAAAAAAGACGATAAATAAGTAAAATAAATTATTTTGCTAGCAGATAGTTCCAAAAACCAATGATTAATTCAATATTAATTAAAAAACAATGAAACTTGAATAGAGCCATTTTTGGTAAGAATTTAACTTTATAAGCAGTTAAGAAAAAAGAAAAAAAAGCTTGACTACAGTTCAGTTAGGAGAGAATAACTTAAAATAAATAAGGTCAAAATACACTAAAATGTTCAGCTCCATAATAAATGTACTTTGTGACTTCCTACAATAAACCCACGATATATTGTTAAGTAGAGAAGAAAAAAAAACTTCTAAATGCATAAAACAAATTTCTTTTTCAAAATATCTATATAAATTTACAATGATAATAATAATAAGTCTTTATTTTTATGTAAACACAAATTTTGTTATTTCATATGTGTTAATGATTAATATTTACAAAATATAATCACATATTCACCTTCCTCTATAGTGGGACAATGATAAGGTTTCTGATCTAAATGACGAACCATTATATTTGTGATTTTAAATAACTTTTTCTAACTGTTTTATATTCACAATGAGGACAATGATGAGGTTTCTCATCTATATGATATACCATTATATGTTGAGGCTTCTCATCTGTATGACGAGCCGTTATATGAGATTTTAAATTACTTTTTTTACTGTTTCATATTCATACTGAGAACAATGATGGACTTCTCATCTCAATAATATGCCTTAATTTGTGATTATAAAAAATTTTCTTGCTGTTTTATGTTCACAATGAGAACAATCCTAAGGCTTCTCATCTGTATGATGCTCCATCATATGTGATATTAAATTACTTTTTCTTAATGTTTTAAAATCACAATGAGGACAATGATAAGGCTTCTCATCTGTATGGCGGTCCATTAAAACAACTTTTTGAAAACTATTTCATATCTGAATGTCGAAATTTTATATGTAATTTTAAACAACTTTTTGTTGGTGTTTTATATTCACAACGAAGACAATGAGGTTTCTCATCTGTATGATAGGCCATTATATGTGCTTTTAAATGGCTATTTTTTACTGTTTTATACTCGTAATGGGGACAATGATGATGCTTCTCATCTGTATGACGTGCCATTATGTGTGATTTTAAACGACTTTTTCTTACTGTTTTATATTTGCAATAAGAACAATGATAAGGCTTCTCATCTGTATGATGGACCATTATATGTGATTTTAAATGCCCTTTTCTTACTGTTATATATTGGCAATGATGACAACGATAAGGCTTCTCATCTGTATGACGGGCCTTCAAATGTGATTTGAAACGACTTTTTATTACTGTTTTATATTTGCAATGAGAACATTGATAAGGCTTCTTATCTGAATGACGAATCATTATGTGTGATTGTAAATTGCATTTTATTGCTGTTTTATATTCACAATTAGGACAATGATGGGGCTTCTCGAATGTATGACGAGCCATCACGTGACGTGGTAAATTGCCTTTTATTACTGTTTTATATTCGCAATGAGGACAATGATAAGGCTTCTCATCTGTATGATGGACCATTAAATGCGATTTTAAATAACTTGTTGTAAACCGTTTCTGATCTGAATGTCGAAATTTTATATGATATTTCAAACGATCATTGCTTACCGTTTTATAATGGCAATGAGGACAATGATAAGGCTTCTCATCTGTATGAAGAGCCATTATATGTGATTTTAATTGACTTTTTCTTACTGTTTTATATTCGCAATGAGGACACTGAAAAGGCTTCTCATCTGTATGACGGGCCATTATATGTGATTTTAATTGACTTTTTCTTACTGTTTTATATTCGCAATGAGGACACTGAAAAGGCTTCTCATCTATATGATGTGCCATTACATGTGATTTTAAATAGCTTTTTCTTACTGTTTTAAATTCACAATAAGGACAATGATAACGCTTTTCATCTGTTTGACGGGCCATTATATGTGATTTTAAACTTTTTCTTACTGTTTTATATTCACAATAAGGAAAATAAGGCTTCTCATCTGGATGACACGTTATTATGTGTGATTGTAAATAGCCTGTTGTTACTGTTTTAAATTCACAAAGAGGACAATGATAAGGCTTCTCATCTGTATGACGGACCGTTATATGTGATTTTAATTGACTTTTTCTTACTGTTTTATATTCACAATGAGGACACTGAAAAGGCTTCTCATCTGTATGACGGGCCATTATATGTGATTTTAAACTAAATTTCATTACTGTTTTAAAATCGCAATGAGGACAATGATGAGGCTTCTCATCTGTATGACCAGCCATTATATGTAATTTTAGACAACGTTTTGTCGCTGTCTTATATTCGCAATGAGAACAATGATAAGGCCTCTCATCTGTATGAAGAGCCATTATATGTAATTTTAAATAGTTTTTTCTTACTGTTTTAAATTCACAATGAGGACAATGATGAGGCTTCTCATCTGTATGAAGCCCTATTATATGTAATTTTAAATAGCTTTTTCTTACTGTTTTAAATTCACATTGAGGACAATGATAAGGCTTCTCATCTGTATGAAGAGCCATTATATGAAATTTTAAATAGCATTTTCTTACTGTTTTAAATTCACAATGAGGACAATGATGAGGCTTCTCACCAGTGTGAAGGGCCATTATATGTGATTTTAAAACACTAGATGTGCTTGCTTCATATTCACAATGAGGCTTCACGCCAATATCATAGACCTCTATATGAAGAGGTTTTTGTTTCCTATGTAGAGATTTAATGTGAATTTTCAAATCAGTTTTCGTTCTCACTTTAAATTTACAATGAAAACATTGATATATTTTTCTATCAATAAGAGACATTTCAGGAATTATAAAATCCATCTTTTCTTTCAGGTGATATATCTTGTTCAGCGAGTCTTTACCACCTATAAAAGTATATTATAATTTAAGATTTAAAAAAAAAATTTTTATCACAATAAAATAAAAAAATTTATATTAATTTTTTTATTTAACAAAAGTGTATGTAAGTGTTATATTTTCGGAATGAAATTGTTACTTCTTTTAAGCTTCCTTTTGTCTATAAGCTGAAATTAAATGAGATGGTTATTTTCAAAGTGAAACCATGAGAGATCATCATTGACAATTTTTTTAATAAAAGACGAATAACAACATTTTCTGTTCTCATTTAATTATCAATATTAATATTTAATAAAATAAATAATAAATTAATAAATATACTTATTTATTTTTACTTCTCTTCTTTGACTGACCATTCCAACCATTCTTCTCTTCAGTTACAATAAGATTAATTTTTTTGTAATTTTCAATTGAATACACAGTTAAAAAACTTTTTGAATAAATAAGAAAGCCTTATTTGATTTCCTATTAAATTATTAGGGTTCATTTTGGAAATAAACTACTCAAATATTTCATCCTTATTAGCCCATTGTATCTTTTACAACATAAATATAACTATAATTATATATAAAGGGTACTCATGTAGCCAGTTTGAAATATGTTGAGTTAATGTTGAAAAACTTATTTAACTGTACCAGCAGCCATACTTAGTATGCAAATTCTAAATATGGCTGCTAGTACATACAATGGTCTGTGGTCTGATAAAACTTGTGCTAATGTCATAATCACAGAGTAAAGTTTATTGTGAGGTTTTCATCTGAGTCCGATTCTTTAATTTGTAGTGGTAACTGTCCTAAGGTGAAATGGGATATAAGAAAATAATTTGATCAGAAAAAAGTTAAATGAAATAGCATAAAAGGTCTCTTATTACCTACTGTTGCGGAAAATTGTATAACCTTTTAAGTGAGCAATTTTTCTAATACCTAATTAACTCAATGTTGCCAATAGGAATGTTGTATAAATATGAATATTGTAACATCCCTCTTATATTTTAAAATAATAATAAGAATATAACCTCAGAAGATCACTTTATACCCTTGGGATACTTCAAAAAGAAATAAGAGGTTGTTAAATAAAAAACAAAATTATAAGAGTATTAATATATTTATTTATCTTAGGTATGGGTTGCTGACAATCAGATCAACTATTATTATTTATACTAAAATTAAACACTGATTTTTTAATAAAGTCAAGTATGGATAAGCAAGCTAACCTTTTTTCTATATATATATATATATATATATATATATATATATACTGTTTCTTCCTTTGTTCACTGAATTCATTTGTCTTCAAATGCTTTCTAATGTTCTGCCAAACACTACTTCCAAGATGGTAATACTATTACTGGGTTTTACCCACTGGAGCCAGGATCACTTCTCCTATCCTCTCTTCACTGCAGTCACACAACAACTGCTTGCAAAAACAAAAACCTTTGTCCCTCTCTTCTTTGGGATTTTCCTTCTTGGGAAACTACAGAGCAGCCATTTTCTTTTCCCTGCACTAGTTGAACTAGATTAGCTTGCCTTTTAATTGTTCAACATTAATTTATTAAACCATTTTTACCCACTTCCAATAAAGGTGTATATTACAATATATATTGACAAAAATATTGTTTTTATTGGAAAATATATTATACATTACAGAAATGTTAGATTAGACAATCAAAAACTTGGGAAATTTGAAATTGACGGCTCAATCTAATTCACTCTCCACAAAAAGTGCAAAACGCACCTAAAGAAGTTTTCACTTCAAAAAGAGAGAGATTATGTTACGTTTTTTTATTAGTTCCTAACATAGTTGCCGTTATTATTTATTTTATAGTTTCCTGTAACTGCTGTTCTTTTACTCATAATTTCCTAATTTTGTTACTGTTATGTTATATATTCTAACTTTGTTTCTGCTACTTTCTATCCCTAACTTTGTTATCGTTATTTTATATTTCCTTTAAGTTTATTCTACCTACTTTATTTTACTTTAGTTTATTTTACCTAAATTTTGTATACTATATGGATGGTATGAATTTTGGGCCGAAACTTCAGCAAAAATAAAAATAGATATAATTTATTGATTTTAGATTTTTTTTTACTGAACACCCCAACCAATCTTTTCTTCAATTATTATTTTCTATGGATCAAAATGTAATAATTGTTAAATTTTTAGAAAGAAAATTTCAATCCTTTTAAACTTTCTTTTGTTTATTAGTTGAAATTAAATGAGTCATTGGAAAATTCAACTCAACCAAGACAAATCACAACACATGACTTTCACTCTTCGATATGGAACATGCCCTCCTATTTACGGTGACAATGCCGAAATTCCTCAAACAGATAAAATACAATATCTTGGACTGACATCTGACAGAAGAATGACATGACCTACATATCAACAAAAAAAAAAAACTTTAAACCTCAGACCACAAATTTTATTTTCACTTCTCTCAAGAGGCTCAAAATTAAATTTAAAACAAAAATTTACACTTACAATTATCTTCTTAAGGCCATATGGACCTACGCTTTCAAATTTAGGAAAACTACAAACTTTTCAGTTAAAAAAAAAAAAAAAAAGAACTTCATGTATAAAACAAATTTATTTTTCAAAATATCTATATAAATTTACAATGATAATAATAATAAGTCTTTATTTATATGTAAATACAAATTTCGTTATTACATAATTTACAATATATAATTACATATTTACCTTCCTCTATAGTGGGACAATGATGATGTTTCTAATCTAAATGACGAACCATTATATTTGTGATTTTAAATAACTTTTTCTAACTGTTTTATATTCGCAATGAGGGCAATGATGAGGTTTCTCATTTCTATGACGAGTCATTATATGTCATTTTAAACGACTTTTTATTAGTGTTTTATATTCGCATTGAGGACAATGATGAGGCTTCTCATTTGTATGATGGGCCATTATATGTAATTTTAAACAACTTTTTGTTGGTGTTTTATATTCACAACGAAGACAATGAGGTTTCTCATCTGTATGATAGGCCATTATATGTGATTTTAAACGACTTTTTACTACTGTTTTATATTTGCAATGCGGACATTGATGAGGCTTCTGATCTGAATGACGAATCATTATGTGTGATTCTAAATTGCATTTTATTACTGTTTTATATTCACAATGAGAACAATGATAAGGCTCCTCATTTGTATGATGCATCATTATATGCGATTTTAAACAACTTTTGCAAACTGCTTTAAATTCGCAATGAGGACAATGATGAGGTTTCTCATCTGTATGACGGGTCATTATGTGTGCATTAAAACAACTTTTTGAAAACCATTTCACATCTGAATGTCGGAATTTTATATGATATTTTAAACGATCTTTTCTAATGGTTTTATATTGGCAATGAGGACAATGATAAGGCTTCTCAGCTGTATGAAGAGCCATTATATGTGCTTTTAAACGACTTTTTATTACTGTTTTATACTCACAATGGGGACAATGATGAGGCTTCTCATCTGAATGACGAGTCATTATGTGTGATTGTAAATAGCCTTTTGTAACTGTTTTAAATTCACAATGAATACAATGATAAGGCTTCTCATCTGTATGACGAGCCATTATATGTAATTTTAATTGACTTTTTCTTACTGTTTTATATTCGCAATGAGGACAATGATAAGCCTTCTCATTTGTATGATGGGCCATTATATGTGATTTTAAATAACGTTTTCTTACTGCTTTAAATTCACAACGAGGGCAATGATAAGGCTTTTCATCTGTATGACAGGTCATTATATGTGATTTTAAACGACTTTTTATTACTGTTTTATATCCGCAACGAGGACAATGAGCCTTCTCATCTGTATGACGGGCAATTATATGTGATTTTAAATGACCTTTTCTTACCGTTTTATATTGGCAATGATGACAACGATAAGGCTTCTCATCTGTATGACGGGCCATCATATGTAATTTGAAACGACTTTTTACTACTGTTTTGTATTCGCAATGAGGACATTGATGAGGCTTCTTATCTGAATGACGAATCATTGTGTGTGATTGCAAATTGCCTCTTGTTACTGTTTTATATTCACAATGAGAACAATGATAAGGCTTCTCATTTGTATGATGCATCATTATATGTGATTTTAAATAACTTTTTCTTACTGTTTTATATTCACAATGAGAACAATGAAAAGGCTTCTCATCTGTATGACGGGCCATTCTATGTGATTTTAAACAACTTTTTGTGAACCGTTTCTGATCTGAATGTCGGAATTTTATATGGTATTTTAAACGATCATTTCTTACTGTTTTATACTGGCAATGAGGACAATGATAAGGCTTCTCATCTGTATGAAGGGCCATTATGTGTGCTTTTAAACGACTTTTTATTACTGTTTTATATTCGCAATGGAGACAATGATGAGGCTTCTCATCTGAATGACACGTTATTATGTGTGATTGTAAATAACCTGTTGTTACTGTTTTAAATTCACAAAGAGGACAATGATAAGGCTTCTCATCTGTATGACGGACCATTATATGTGGTTTTAATTGACTTTTTCTTACTGTTTTATATTCGCAATGAGGACACTGATAAGGCTTCTCATATGTATGACGGGCCATTATGTGTGATTTTAAACGAAATTTGATCACTGTTTTGTATTCGCAATGAGGACAATGATGAGACTTCTCATCTGTATGACCAGCCATTATATGTGATTTTAAACGTCTTTTCATCATTGTTTTAAATTTGCAATTAAGACAATAATAAGGCTTCTTATCTGGATGATGGGCCATTATATGTGATTTTAAAGTACTTTTGTTTACTGCTTTATATTCACAATGAGGACAATGTTGAGGCTTCTCACCAGTGTGAAGGGCCATTGTATGTGTTTTTAAAAAACTAGATGTGCTAGTTTTATATTCACAATGAGGCTTCTCGCCAATATGACAGACCTCTATATGTAGAGGTGTTTGTTTTCTATGTTGAGATTTAATGTGAATTTTCAAATCAGTTTTCGTTCTCACTTTAAATTCACAATGAAAGCATTGATATATTTTTCTATCAATAAGAGACATTTCAGGAATTATAAAATCCATCTTTTCTTTCAGGTGATATATCTTGTTTAGCGAGTCTTTAGTACCTATAAAAGGATATTATAATTTAAGATTTTTAAAATAAATTTTATCACAATAGAATAAAACATTTTATAATCATTTTTTTATTTATCAAAAGTGTATGTAAGTGTTATATTTTTAGAATGAAAATGTCACTTCTTTTAAACTTCCTTTTGTTTATAAGTTGAAATTAAATGAGATGGTTATTTTCAAAGTGAAACCAGTTCATCATTGACAATTTTTTAATAAAAGGCAAAAAAACAATATTTTCTGTTCTAATTTAATTATCAAAAATAATATTTTTTAAAAAGATTAAATAGTTCTTCATTAACTTTTTCATATAATAGTTGATAAAATTATTTTTTTTTTATAAACATGATACAATAAAATTATAATTGTGGATTGATGGTTGACTGTAGTGAATAATTGAAGAGAAGAATGGTTGGAGTGATCACTCAAAAAAAAGAAAAGTAAAAATAAATTAATAAAATACATAAAAAATAATTAAATTTAAAAAATAAATAAATATACTTATTTATTTTTACTTCTCTTCTTTGACTGATCATTCCAACCATTCTTCTCTTCAGTTACAATAAGATTAATTTTTTTGTAACTTTCAATTGAATACACAGTTAAAATAGGTTTGGAAAATTATTTTTTTTTGGAATATATAAGAAAGCCAAGTTTCTGTACATTCTTTGAAAACAAATCTTACTTCAGAATTAACTTATTTTCACTCAACTTTTTAAATATTTAGGTTGGTTTTTGATGAAAATTATTGCACCATTGGATTTATTATTATTTTTTTTTTTTTTACATCAGCATTGATACTTATTTGATTTCCGAAAAAAATTATTAGGGTTCATTTTGGAAATAAACTACTCAAATATTTCATGCTTATTAGCCCATTGTATAGTCTTATTGTATCTTTTACAACATAAATATAACTATAATTATATATAAAGGGTACTCATGTAGCTAGTTTGAAATATGTTGAGTTAATGTTGAAAAACTTATTTAACTGTACCAGCAGCCATACTTAGTATGCAAATTCTAAATATGGCTGCTAGTACATACAATGGTCTGTGATCTGATGAAACTTGTGCTAATGTCATAATCACAGAGTAAAGTTTATTATGAGGTTTTCATCTGAGTCCGATTATTTAATTTGTAGTGGTAACTGTCCTAAGGTGAAATGAGATATAAGAAAATAATTTGATCAGAAAAAAGTTGGATGAAAGAGGATAAAAGGTCTCTTATTATCTACTGTTGCGGAAAATTTTATAATCTTTTGAGTGAGTAATTTTTCTAATACCTAATCAACTCAAGGTTGCTGCCACTAGGAATGTTGGATAAATATGAACATATATCGATAACAATATTGTTTTTATTGAAATACATTTTTTTTTTTTTTTTTTTCCATTGGCTCTACAGACTTTGTAGATCTTTGGCCGCCTGAACCAGCCTTCTCCACCTCTGCCTATCTTAGGCTACTGCTTTTCAGTTTGCGGCATGAAGCTCAGCCGTATCTTTGTTTATCCTATCTATCCATCTGGTTTTTGGCCTCCCAACGTGGGAGGTCTCTTGGCCTACTAATCTGGCATTCATTGTCATGTAGATGCGTCCTGATGGATTACTACGAGCTACATGCCCTGCCCATCTTAACCTCCTTGCCTTCATATGCTATTAGGGTGTATGTTTCAGTTAATTATCATGTATTTTGTTTTGTCTACATTGATCTGTAGTCCGATTTGCTCTGCTTATTTTAATAGAGTCCAAGCGAGTCTCTCAATTTCCTCTTGATTACTTCCGAGGACAGCTATATCATCGGCATATGCTAGGATTTTATGTTTCATTCCAATGTGCACCCCTCCATCTTTGTGTGATATTATTCTTATTACTTGCTCTAGTGCTAAGTTGAACAGCATCGGCGAGAGTCGATCTCCCTGCCTCAAACCCGTTCGAACTTCAAAGGCTTCAGATAAGTCTCCTTATATTAGTACCCTGCATTTAGGATCATTTGTACACGCCTTCGTCAACCTCACTAACTTCCCGAGAACACCCAGCTCAGTCATGATCTTCCAGGGACAGTTTCTGTCAACGGAGTCATAGGCTGATATGAAGTCGACAAATAATGCGTGTACGTCCTGATCTACTTCCCATCGTTTTTCAAGTACTTGATGATACAGGATGAATATCTGATCTAGCGTACTCCTCCCTCTCCTGAATCCTGTTTGATGGTCGCCTAATATGTTTTCTTAATACGGATATATCCGATTTAGTAGAATGTTATTATTTTATAGGCGACCGGAAGAAGTTCTATGCCTCTGTAATTGCCACATTCATACATGGATCCCTTCTTTACCCTTGAAGGATTCTTAAGGATTTATTGATATATATATATATATATATATATATATATATATATATATATATATATATATATATATATATATATATATATTGCAAGATGTTAGATTGAACAATCAAAAAACGAAAAATAGATTTAATGAATTAGTGGTGTTGTGTATTTATGTTGTAATCAATACTTAATATGAACAGACATTTTTGCAGATATTGCCCTGAAGCAGAATGCTTATTGTAGAGGCAGAGAGAAAAATGTATCGTCGGCAACAATTTTTGTGATGCATGATATAAAAAGTATATCTATATTTTATGGTCAATTATATGAAAACTTCCTAAGTTTTCTACAAAGTGAATAACAAATAAATAAATAAAATTTGAAAAACAAATAAATATTACTACCAAAGACTGTATTAAACTTCCAAAGCATGTAAGGATGTTGTGTGAGCCGTCATAGTACATATTTTTTATAGGAGTGATAGCAAATCTCAAGAGCCGCAAAAAAGTCTATATAAACAATGGGACAATTTTCAGTAGAAACATAGGAAATCCAAGTTTCGTGGTTTTTTAAGTGTCATGTTTTTTGTTGAATCGAAAGCGATAACTAAAAAAATATTTAATTTAAGTAATTAATAATTGCTTCATTGTATACAAGATGAAATTTACTTTAAATGAACTTAGAGTTTATCATTGTTAAAAACATTTACAGAGGACTTCTGAGCGGTTAAACTAGGCTAAGTTCTGTTTTAAGAAAAGTCATAAATTAGTCGCAATTTTTTTTTATCATCATCCAACTATACTACTACCCACACCCACTTAGTAAAGTTTTGATAAGAATGAGGCAGTTATGATATCCTTTCAATAAGACAATTTTGAAATTATGAAATTTCTACAGGGGAATTTTATTGGATTTTATCATTATTATTTTATTGAAGTCATTGAATTTAGTGCAATATAAAACCTACATGTTTACAAAAAATATCAGAAATGAAAATCAACAAAATTCAAACAGGAATATATAAATAAGACAAAATTAAGAATAGTGCTCAAGCTTGAAGCCTTGAAGATTAATTATACGATAAAAAATTCTTACCATCGTCAGGAACGTGTAATTCTTCTTCTTTTTTCACATTAACTAGTCCACCACCTGCCGATAAGTAAACTATACTTTTAACAATACATTAAAGCAAAATAACAATTTATAAGAAAATCTTAAGTTTGTAATATTAAAGAAAACAAAATGTAATACTCAATTAATAAACATTATTTTATCTGAAAATCTATAAACTGATATTATCTACACTTTTTATGTGCATATTGATGGTTAGAAGGCAAAACCAGGAATGTACGAAATCCTAATTTTTAACATCCTCTCACGGGGCATTTCATTCGCTGCTGGATACAGAATCTGGAAATACGGACTCCTATAAGATGGATCCAGATTTATTTTTTAGAGCTCGTCATGGCCAAGGATGCTAAGGTAGTTAACTGCTTTAACATTCTCAAGTCTAGTGGAACCAGTTCGAATCCAGCTTGAGAGGGTTGAAATTTATTTTGACGCACACCCACATAATGAATCTTGATGTTTTCCCTTTGGTTAGAATAGGTGTAGTTCTACCTCTAGAACAAGCTTCTCTCCATCCACTTCCCCACAAAAACCATAAATGACAAGGTAAAGGGTAAACAAAAAAAATATGATATGTGATTTAGACCGCACAATAAAAGTGAACATTTCAACATGGGAAGATTAATAATACAATTATAATTTTTGTATAAACTATTTTTTGTTCTATATTCGCAAAGTGACAATATTTACCATATATACAAATATAATTGAGTATAAATTACTCTAGTAAGCTTTACTCTAATGACTAAAATATGTGAAGAATACTTTCAATTGAACTCTGATAACTATCTAATTAGCTAAATATCTAACAAAAACTCCATGATTTTTTATATATAACTTCTGAAACAGGGGTCATTAATTTGACGAAACTCAATCAAGAACAACAGAAAATCGAATAGAAACAATTGATTTCTTATTTTTATGGCTAATTAAAAAAAAATATTCTATATTAATTTTGCAAATTGGTCTCTTTATTCTGCATGGTTTTTAAATTTTGAGATATTTTAGTCCGAATGTTCAAAACAGTCATTACTATTAGGTTTTTTTCGGTCGTCCCATTTTTCTTCTTTTTCCCTACCCGATTCTCTAACTCAGCTTTACGTCAAAATACAATTATAAATTACCTAGTTCTGCCATAAATACTGTTGCAAAAGTTGAACTTTGTTTACATCCTTGGGTATTATTTAGATAATCCTTACCTTAGGATATTAATCCCGATTAGTTTGTATTTTTCTTTCGCTCAGTTGACGTGGAGTGGGGTGATAAAGAAAACCGAATAGTTGTGATCGCCTTACACAAAGTTGGAAAATGTAGGTCAGAGATTTTCAACACGTGGCTGTAGGTGGTCATTTCTATATCTCTCTTAGAGAGATGAATGTCATACGTCCACACTCCGTTAATCACTCAAATTGCATCAGGATGCAGTGAGTCAAGTTTATCAACTTGAGAAGATAACAGTGATAAAATAATCTCTTCCCAATCAATAAAAAATATTCCAATTGTAGCATGAAAACCCAAGTCCCCATCTGTGAATCTTCTCATCTTAAATTCTATCCTGTTTTAAATCAAACATAAATGATCGCAGGTCAGTGCTTATAATAAAGCATTTTCCTAATGGAAAAAAATTCCATTTCACCAATGAGCAACCTACACCATAGGCCTCTTCCTCTATTACTGAATTTCGACCTTTACTATTGGTGCGTTTTAGAGAGAAAAACGCTGTTGGGTGGCAGGATTAGGAGAACACCATCGAGATTGAAAAGTCAGAGGCATACGTTTCAACCAAAATGGTTCTTTATGCTATTCATGAGTTGACGTCATTAGGTGATGACATCAATATCAAAATAAACTGTTTAAAATATTGCTATAAAACGTGTAACCAAGATTAAGGAAGCTTTGGAAAACATAAAACACTTCTTTCTGGGACTGATTATTAATTCCTAGATTTTAGCATGCGCAGTGCTCTTATATGCAAATAATTATGAATAATAGCAATGCAAAAGTAGTTATTAAATGCAATGTAAGCAATGCTTTCCAATGACGGATGGAGTTAGGCAAGGGGATGCTTTGTCTGCCACATTATTTAATATTGCACTTAATAATGTGTTTAAAAAACTGGATTCACCTGGTTGCATACTTAACGCAATGGAGCAAATATGTGCTTATGCAGACGATATATGCCTAATTACCAGGAATTTGAGATTAATAAAAGAAATCTTTGCAATATTGAAAGCCATAGGTGAAAATGTTGGGCTGGAAATCAATCAAGATAAGACAAAATACAAGTATGTCGGAGCCGACAATGAGGCTGGTCCATACAGCATTGAAATATGTGGTCTCACCTTCGAGTGTGTCAAAAAATTCACATACCTGAGGGTGGAAGTGAATTCTGAAAATGAAAGACTAGCAAAGCCCAATGAGACTGGCTTTGCTAGTCTTTCATCTCTAAAGAGTTGAATACAGAGAGTATAAGTTACTTAACCATTATTGGCCATAATAAAACATTTATGCTACCATGCTAACTCAGGTGAGAAGGGGTTTGGTTGGATTTTTTTCATAAAGCAGCAAAAAAAAAAGGTTAAGAGATCTATTTACAGAAAAAAAAAAATACAGAATATCATGTGCAAGCTAAAGCATTAAAACAAAAGAAAAGAGAATTATTTAAATGTCCCCATTTTTAATATTAAATGATATTGAATAAGAACAAAAACACACGGAATCCATTGGGTCAGGTTTGTAAAACGAGAGACCAAGAGGAGTGTGGAAACTTGCACATCCTACCCTAGCTAAACGATTTCCTTTAGTTCTTTGCTCCTTGGGACTAACAGCATGGTCTGCTGAAAAGTACGTAAAAAAAAAATTACATTTAACAATAGAAATTAGCAATTAGTTTGCGAAAGTATTTTATAAAACTAGCAATTACAGCAGGATGAAAATGAAGAAAGAAAAACCGGAAATAAATAGATGAGAAAAATGTGGAACAGTATTCTTGATCTAAGCAACTGTTAAATATATAATAAATAAGAATATGATAAATAATTCTTACTATCATCAGGAATAAGTAATTCTTCTTCTTGTTTTGTATAAACAAAGTCACCTGCAGACAAATAAACAAACTTTTAACAAGACAACTGAATAAGACAATATATTAGGTATATGAAAACTATAACTAATGATAAAACAATATATTGAAAGCCACTCTGCGAAAGTGTGTAAGGAAAACTTCTTTGAAAAATGAGGTTACGAGCTTTTCTGGTCAATCTTGTCCTCGCACATATTCTGATCCCACAAAAAGAAATCTACGGTGTTCCATTTATTTTCTTAGTCTTTTGTAAGAACCTGTAATTTTAAGACCAGCAAATTGAGATGTGAAAAAGTGTAACAGTGAAAGATATAGAGATTGTATCGTTACCGAAAAAACGTAATGAGATACTCAATAAAAGGTGGTCATGTAAATATAGAATGTATAAAGCGTTTTGCGCAGACTACAGTACCGATAGCTTTATTAAAAGATTAAAATTAATTCTTCCCATACGTTTTGTATTATTTTTTTAAATTTCTAATAATTGGCTGCACTCCATCCCAGCAAATACTCGGGTTCTCCTGCTCTGAGGCTGGCACTGCTTACCATCGAATGAGACAAAGCAAAGAAGAGAGCGGTAAGTGGTAATATATATTTAACAGTCTTCGAAACAATCGAAACTTCCTAGCAACTGAAAAATAAGCTTGACTGGAAAAAAACTATTTTGCCGTCGAATTCTGGATAGTGACAGACAGAGAATTGGTTTCATTGATTGAATTTTTATTTTTTTTTTATTGAAATTTATAACTGTATAATGATAAATACAACCACTAAATATGAAATAAGTAACTTGACATGTGCAACATGAAGAAAAACTACCCATTGGTAGCACTCCAATTATATTTCTATATTAGAAGGTCCCAAGGCCATCTTCTTTTCAGACGCCTCGGAAGATTATCAGGAATAGAAGAGGAAGCAAGGTTGGAAACAAGAGGATTCGGATAGTTCAGAAGTTTATTATGGAAGGATAGGTATCTGGATTGAGCTAAATCGGAAACGTATGGTACATTAAGGTCGTTATGGATGATTTTATTTGTGACAAAGGAGCATTGAGGATTTTACGAAGGATTTTGGATTATAGGGGTTGGATAAGAGAGGAATTTGATGGTTTAGTAGAGCCCCAAAGCTCTATCCCGTAAGCCCAAATAGGCCTTATTATAGTAATATATATGAGTCTTTTGTAAATAGTGAGAAGTTTAGAGCGTTTGTTTAGTAAGTGCTGCAAAAGTCGATAACGTAGGGCGGTTTCTAGTCGTTTCAGTCTGGTATAGGGGTTCCAAGTGAGTCGTTTGTCCAGGTGGAGTCCTAGTTATCGGATTTGTTCAACAGGGATAAGTGGACTATTGTTGAAGGATACTGTAGGACAGGAAGTCATAGGTTTACGATGAAGATTAAAGATAATTTGATGGGATTTATTGGAATTTATTTTAATCCTCCAGTTTTGACACCATTTTTCAAGACTTGTGATGTGTGATTGAAAAGTTAGGGATGCAATAGATGGATCGTTATTAACTGATAGGATACAACTGTCATCGGCATAGGTGGTGATGACAGAGTTGGATTGGGTTGGGATGTCAGCTGTATAAACTGTGTAAAGGATAGGACCTAGGATACTACCTTGAGGAACACCGGCAATCTGAGTAAAAAGAGATGAATAAGCATTTCAAGGATCTGTCAGTAAGGTAGGAACTATTAAAAAAATTTAAAATGAAAAAATAACTCTAGCTTCACCTTTCCAATCCAATAAATCTTCAAAATCGCAAGAAACTCAAAAACGAAGTGAGCTACACATCAGCAGGTTACCTAGAACTTAGCAAGCATTCGTGAATTAAATTATGTCTATATGAAGTTGATTACGTTAAAAACAAAATTTCCACAGACTACTCCACGCATTCCGTCCGAGCCGCCCCTACAGTGAGAGACAAAAAAGTGAATAACCCGTGTGATCAAATACTCGCTTTCCAGTCAAATGTCTTACATATTTTCATTTGAAGTATCGCTTCTCTCCATTTTGGAAACTGACTTTATTCCTGTCATGGTTTGATCATTATTTACAAAGTTATGGGTATTACTACAATGAATTTGATTGCTTTAACCTAACTAATACATGTTTTCCAAAATAACTAAAAAGCTATAAGTTAGTAGTAACTGCTCTAAAAGATTATTTGGCAGAAATACGATCAAAAAAGTTATACAGAGCATTACATCTTTGTCTGAGGTCTGCGAAAAAAATTGAACAGAAAATATAATACTTATAGTACAAAAATTATGCAGTTTATTTTGTCTCCTAAACATTTTTAATTTTGTTCTTACTGTTAGTAAGCACTTTGTAGTTTGGCTGTGGATATGCTGTCATCTCGTTAATAATAATAATATATTTAAAATCAGAGCAACGCCATCAATTCTTAAAATAATATTTCATCATATTCTATCATATGGATGATATATTTTATTCAAAATATTACAACTAATCATCACTTTGTAGATATTGACAAATATTTTATAGTACAGATACAGCTTAACCTTGTTATTCAACTGTAAACATCAGGAAAAATGGTAAGTATTAATTTAAATAGGATCTTTGCCATCATTATGTATTACGATACAAATGAAAATCATTAAATATAAGACTAATATTTTCATTTTAAATTATTTCAAACAAGGATCAAGAGGAGTTGACCATATTCAAATCTGAGCTCTATGTTTAGAAAACCTGATATGTAATAGCGACATTTTGATACTAAAATTATTTATTACCTTTATCAGAACAAGATATATAAAATAAAACATGATAAAATATGCAAACTTCCAGATTTTTTTTTCAGGATTCTATTTGTATGCTTGCCACTAATATTTGTAACAAAAAGTTTAATCAATATCAAGGAATCACATCTCAGATCCTCTCTTTGTTAAAATTCTATCGAATTTCCAAACTTCAATTATTTTAAGTTTTTTTATAGAATTTCGATCAGATAATAAAACTATCAAATCTAAAAATTTGCTCACCATGATAAATTCTCGGTCTTTCCTCTTCTTTGATGTCAGTTGTTCCAACTAAAACAAGATTTAAAATGATTTGCGATCAATTAATCTATACTGTTGCCTTCAAACTATAATTTTGTACTTAGTACAGGTAATAAAATTGCTAAAGATAAATTCAAATGTGGTACAACTATAACTGTCATGTTTACCTTTACTGTTTATTTGAATACCGAGTTTTGTCAAATAAACAGTAAAGAAGATTAATTTTTAAAACAACAATAATAATGTAAAGAAGTTTAATTCCAATTATATAAATACTTAATATTTATCATCTATGATATATATAAAACAGCCGACTAACTTCCTTCAATAATTCACTTAATATTTATATATTAATAAAAGCTGAATATATGAAAATAGAAACAGAATCATAATTTATTATTATAGAGAGAACATTAATATCATTCCAATGATTAAAACTATAAGAATCAATAATATAATAAAAATTAAAAAAAAATCAAAGGAGAACATATAACATTTAATCAAAAAATTTAATGTACCAGCAAGCTCAGTTTCATCAATAATTTCTTCTTTTATAGAGATACCTAAGTTACTCATATCTGAAAAATTAAGAACATATAAATACAATTATGTAAGTTTATAAATTTAATTATAAAAGTAAGAATGTAAATTTAATGGTAAAAATATTTATTTAAAAAAAACAGTGTTCCAATGTCTAAAGAACAGCAGTCAATACCGTGAAAATATATACTTTTCTAATTATTTTAATTCTTAGATAGTAATCCAATTCCAGATTGGAAAGAGTGATTATTGAATCAGAATCCTACAAATTATATTTATTTAAATATTTGAACAGATATTATCAACTATTATACATACTTAAAAATTTCACTTTTAAAATAAAGGGCAATTTGTAATCAATAGTTGGGGATCAGTCTTCTTTTGGAAACATTTAGATATTTTCAGGAATCTATGAGTAGCGAAATGAAACTAGGAACTAATAATATCTAGGAACTAGGAACTAGTAATAACTCCTCAATACAACCTTCAAGAATCAATAATATAGAGCTACAAAAATCAAATGACAATACAAAAACAATTAATTAAAAAATTAAAAGTACCAGTAGGCTCAAATTCATCAGTAATTTTTTCTTTTATAGAGATGTAAAAGTTACTCATACTTGGAAAAGTGATATAAAGTAATAATTTTGTAATGTTAGAAATTCAATAATTAAGAAACATGGTTAATGTTAGTTAATTTTTTAGAAGGATGCAGACAAGGGGTTTAGTATTTACTTACAGCTTATATATTTTGAATTAAATGGATGAATGAATATTTTTATTTGCTTTCGGGGAATTCTCTATACAAATAGAGTAAGCCACAATAATAAATTAATATTAAAATATAAAAACAATTAATTAAAATATTAAACGTACTTGTAGCCTCAGTTTCATCAGTAATTTCTTCTTTTATAGAGATCCCCAAGTTACTCATATCTGGAAAAGTGACATAAAATATTTAAATGTGATAGTGGTAATAGATAGATAGATAGTTTATTTTATTTGTCTAAGGAAATTCCTGTACAAATAAATATAATGGTATAATTAACAATGTTAGATCTTGAGTCTAGTACTGCATTCAAACATAACATTAACAATGTCCACAGCATTAAGTATGACTAATATAATAACAGATTAGTAAACGATATATATATATATATATACATAACAATTAGTAAAACATTTTTTTATTTTTTTTTTTTAAATATTCGAGAGGTATAAGACAAATGACAATATAAATAAGAATTAATATATGTTATATGATTAACTTTACCACTTAACAGTTCAATGAACAGCCCTGTATGAAATAATACAGTTGGTTTATTTTTTTCATAGTGTCTATTTTCATTATCTCCTCCACCAATAGATGATCTTCTCTGGATTCAGTGATAAATGCCTTCAACTACTTATTTCTCGGCTCGTTGAACTTGATACATTGGATCAGAAAATGAGTTACCGGGTCAGTTACAAGGCAGTTGCATGCACCACATACCTCACTGGATTTAATAGTCAAAGTAGCATCTTTTAAGTATATTTTCATAAAATCTTTATTTGCTACTCTGAGACGACTAACGGCTCTTAATTTGTTTAAATTCAGAGCCCTGAACTGAAGATAATCCTCTGGTTTGGTAACATTAAAGGAGCAGATTTTTCTATATCTTGGGTTTGATTTAGAGTTTAACACTCTGTCCATGTCCTTGGATGCGTGATGGTTTCTTATTTTTTCCATGATTTCATCTTTGAACCTCATCAGACCTTGAGAGAAAACACAAGAAAACAGCCCCTGACATCCAAGTTCCGCCACAATCATCTTTACTTGGGTAACCCAGTTATAAGTTGGATCAGGTTTTCCAATGGGTGAGTCTAGAGCTCTAAGCCTATTAAAGCATTGTCTAGGTAGTCTTTCGTCACTCATTAAGCTTAGCTTTGTCCAATAGTTGATCACTTTTTTCAACACTTCAACACTTAATGGAGATCTCCCACTTTCAAGGCGAGCCACATAGTTCGGTGTATTTCTTGGCCAATGGAGCAATGATTTGATAAATCGAACTTGCATCTTCTCCAAAACCTCCAGGTATCTCGTCCCCCAGATCTCTGCAGCATAGAGCAGTGTTGACGAGACCATCGAGTCAAAGAGGCTGGTTTTTGTCTCCCAAGAGTCGCTTTTTCCATTTCTTATGATTGCCATCACTTTGGTCGCTGCAATAGATGATCTATGTAAGAAATGCTCCGCAGCTCTCTCAAATTTTCCAGAAGAAGAAAAGGGTACACCCAGATATGTGTAGTTTCTGGTATACTCCAAACTTGTGTCTCGCCAAGCCAAAGTCTGAAGTTTCTTCATCCTTGGAGATTTATAGAACACCAACGCCTTAGACTTAGATGGATTT
Source organism: Nezara viridula (assembly GCA_928085145.1). Lineage (NCBI taxonomy): Eukaryota > Metazoa > Arthropoda > Insecta > Hemiptera > Pentatomidae > Nezara > Nezara viridula. The sequence continues at coordinate 139,165,960 of OV725081.1, read as the reverse complement.
AGGGTCAAAGATTTGCTTTTACAGTATTCGCTCAGTATATTGATGTTTCTTTGTGCACCCTGCCACGAATTACTGAGGAGCACAATATCATCCGCTACCAGAAGCATAACTACTTCATGGTTGTGGTCTATACTAATACCAACAGCTCCTCGGTCACGGAAGTACTCAACTATATCCGACACAAACAGGATAAACAATGCAGGACTAAGACTGTCCCCCTGAAGCAGGCCCAGACTGATATCAATCTCTTCTGACAGCTCGTGTTTCAACTTTATCCGCATCGATGAAGCATCATATAGTTTCTTGAGAAGCCTAATTAGTTTTCCCCCCATTCCAAGAGAAAAGAGCCTTTCCCACAACAAATTGATAGTGGGAATACTGTACAAATAATACTCCACTTTGATAGGCGGCACAAGATCTAATAATCACACTATATAAACGGAATCAGGAATATGGTGGAGTGTCTGGGAAAGAAGGCAAAAGTAACGGAATCGTCTAGTTAGGCACAGACCTCAACTGAAAAGGACCAATTGGAGGTTTGTTAATTCCAGAGTGATTGTAGGGAACTTGAGTCGAAAGCAGTGGTGTAATTAAAGATAATTAACACTCCAATTTTAACTGAAAAGAACTGTGAGTTTACCTATGTCATGAATTGAGATCTAAATAAAGGCAGGTTATACTGAGAACATGTCAGTCCTCGGAATCATATTTATAGCGTGATCATGATATCTTGGACCACTCATAAAATTGGATTGGAGTGGCACTTGTACAGTGGTACCCTAATGATGTTTTAAGTTTAGAAATTTAATAATTAAAAAACGTGGTTATTGTTTGCTTATTATTAGGGAGGGTATAAACAGGGGTTTACTATTTACAGCTTATTTATTTTAAAATAACTAAATTTCAAAACTTTGCCATCAAGATGTTTTACGATACAAATGAAAATCATTAAATTTAAGACAAATATTTTCATTTTAAATTATTTTAAACAAGGATACTTAATTCAAGAGGAGTTGACCATATTCAAATCTGAGTTCTATGTTTAAAAAACCTGATATTTTCTCCCAGAATATTACTATGTTAGATATTTCTAATACTGTTACATAGCTTAATGCATTAATACAATATTTCAAAAATTTATTTATTTAATGTTTTCGTTAAGTAAAATAAAACATGATAAAATAAGCTTTTTTTTCAAATTTCCAGATTTTTTTTCAACCAGTATTAACGCCAAGGCTGAAAATGATTTATGCATGTATTAAACTCGCCATAATTTTCAAAAATCATCACTTAACACCAATTTTTTTTTATTTTACAGAAACAAACGTTTCTTGAGCATGCAACGATACAACTTAGATTTACTAATCAATGGAACTTGAATACAGACCAGAATACAGTCCTTCAGACATGCCCTGAGCTGAAGGATATCAGTAAGCAAATCTGGCCAACTTCACCGACTTGGTGATGAAGTTCTAAAATGGTCTGGAGGATCTCAGAAAGAGTCGAGTTTATACTCTTCATCCCTGAATTCACCATTTGCGGGAAGTTCAAAGAAAAAGAAGAAGACGACACTTATAGGTGTATAGAAAATCATGCTGTAAATTGTAGTTGGTGGATACATATAATTTATTGGGGACCAGAAATAAAAAAGGTGTTGTTGATCTACATCTATCTTATAGAAGACATTTATATTGTTTTCCACAAAGTAACACCACGATTTATAAGCAAAGAATGGTAAATTCTTTTCATTTAAAAGAAAATAATATTTATGTTTCTCACTTTGACTGTAAATTCCTAACTAAATTATTTAAAATTAACAATAGTTTACTTTATTAATACAATTGAGAAATAAACTCAATAAAACAAATAGAAGCATTTTAATTCATTTCATAATTTATTTATCATAATTTATTCGAACCAACGATAATAACTATATATTAATTACTAACCTTGCAACAGTATGTAAACAACGACAGGTTTACAAACACTAGAGATGGGTCGGATTCTATGTATCAGATACTAAAAAGTATCTAATACAAGCAGTAGATACAGAAAAGTATCAGATACAGATACTCACATAGATACAAATGGTTTTCCAGATCGATGTTTATTAGTAGATAAATATATTCAGGCTTATTTATTTTTTTAATTTAATGTTGATTGGTATACATTTTCTCTAAAGCTGACAATTTATTTCTTTTAGTTCTGATTTTATGACTTATTTGTCCGTAATAATTATTAATAAATTGTAATTACTACATACATACACTTCGATTGATTACATACATTTTCACATCTACTATTTTAGTATAGTTTTGTTATACTTATTTTTACTTTTAGCCCATAATTTTCATTCATAATAATATTTGGAAAAATCTTCATTTCCAAACTAATATATACATACAAAAACGTTATTTTACTTCTTAACCAATTATGTAGCTTCGATAAATATTGAATATTGGATATTTTGGTGAGTGTTTAGAGCATTTGAGTACTATAATTTATTTACGTGGTAGAAATAAATTAAATTTTTCAGTTGATTGCTTTAATAAAATTGAAAATGAGGTAGACAAACATTATTGCTATTTGAAAACCGAGATAAATGTACGCATGCCGTTTGTACTTGATATACACTGAAGGTTAGATACTTTTATCAGATACCCGATAATTGTATCGGATATTTTTATCTAATACCAGGACTTGATACACTGAAGGTTAGATATGTTTTTCAGATACCCGATCGGTGTTCATAATAGGACTTGATACCACAATAATTGTATCGGATATTTTTATCCAACTATCCAACTGTAATTCATTACTGATCGGATTTGATATTTTTAATACCTATCTGATATCTAATGAAACATATATTAAATGTGTACCTATATATATTTTATTCCTTTATTATTAAATTTGTTCCTGTAATAAATACTTTACACAATTTTTAAATTCAATAGTTATGCCAGGTACTATGCAGATATATAAACCATTTTTTAAACTAAATATGCTTTATAATTGACAAAATAATGGAATATATTTATTTAATAATAAAAATATAACAAATTCAAGCAGAATAATTTTTTTCCTGATAAAAGATTCTAAAGAAGTTTGTAACAATTTAAAAAAATATAACTAAGTTTAACATACACAAATTTATATTGAATAATAAACCATGGTATTAATTTAATACTAATATGAATATTATTAATTTAATACTGCATCAGACGCAAAGTAATAAGAAGGTAATGACAAGCTACTGACTCATTTGTATCAGATACAAAAAAGTACCAGTATCAGTTGTATCTAGATAAAAAAATACTGGTATCAACCCATAGCAGTGACATTTCACGGAGTCTCGGTAACAGTCGCAGTCTTGTAGTAGCGACAATTGCTCCACTCCCTGGAACCTTAACAATCCAATGACAGTGACAACAGTCTTTTTGTTCATTCTGTTACTTAATTAATATCGACAGCCAACACTGCAAAAACCTGTAAGCACAATTTCTCAATAAAATGAGGTTTTGAGCTCTTCTGGTCGATCTTGCATATTTTGATCCCAAAAAATGAAATATATGATATTTCATTTCTTCTCTATGCCTTTTGTAAAATCCTGTAACTTAAAACCAGCAAATTGTGATGTAAAAAACTGTAAGTTACAGTTTAGGTTACAGAGATTGTGTCGTTACCAAAAAAAAGTAATGAAATATTCAATGAAAGGTGGTCTTGTAAATATAGAATTTTTAAAGTATTTTGCTCGAAGACTACAGTATCAATTAGCTTTATTGATAGGCTAGAATAATTTTTTTTTCATACACTTTGTATTAAATTTCTAATAAGTGACGGGAACTTCCATCCCGGATAGCAATGCTTACCGTAGAACTAGATGAAAAAAAAAGAGAGTGGTAAGTGGGAACATAATATTTAACGGCTTTCAAAACCTCTTGGCAATAGAAAAAAAGCTAGAATGCCGCCAAATTTAATATAGTGAGGGACAGAATTGATTTGATTAATTGTAAAATTTAACACGAGACGAAAAAAAGAACTCTGGTTTTATCTTTTCAAACCAAAGAATCTTCGAAATCGCAAGAAGCGAGAGAACACATTCACACTCTATGTACAATAAATAAAATAAATTATACAGAAAAATAATATATAAAATAAATAAGAATAAAATAACCTAAAGATAAATAAATAAAAAAGAACACATACATACCTATATACAATATTTACAATCAGGCGAGAAAACTCCGAGCCAGATTTTTCCCACCAACTGTGGAGGGAAAAGCATGACTCCAGGAGATCCCTACACTTCTCTCTCAACCACGTCTTTGGGACTAAGTCCAGAGGAGATTGAATGAGAGTGCTTTAGCCATGTACACTCCACTGTTGTGAATAAAGAATCTGGCCATTGCCAGAACTACAATATTTACAAACAATAAAAAGTCGCGCGGCCACTGCCATTTTAACCTTCTTGGAGAATTACAGAGATGGGTGGTGCTGGATAGGGATTGTGCAAAGGGATTCGGATGATAGGTAAGGTTCTGGTGGAATTTGGAAAATTTTGCTGTGATAAGGTCTAGGACAAATGGGATATTGTTGGTTACATAGAAAGGAGCATCGACTATTGTTCGAAGGAATTTGGACTGGAAGGATTGGATGCGTTTGATGTTAAAAATTTTGCTGTTCTCCACAGTTCAAGTCCGTAATTCCAAGTAGGTTTCAGTATTGTCTTGTAGATAAGTATTTTATTTTCAATAGAAAGTTTAGATTTTCTATTCAGTAGTCTATATAGCTGGCCGTATCGTCCGTTAAGTTCCAGTCTTTTAAGTCTAGTATGTGGGTTCCAAGTTAGTCGTCTGTGTAAGAGAAAGCCAAGATACCGGACTCAAACCAGAATGGAAAGTTTTTGTCTCCTAAAGCAGTTCCTCCTTCCTAAGTCAAATTTCATTTTCTAAAACTAACCCTTCGTAAAGCTTCTGGATATGATTTCCTTATCCCTTCCGACGATTCCATCCAGAGGAGTCATATCCCTCACATATATATATACAAGTGCATCCTACATATCACCCATTTTCCTCTATTATGGAAACATTCCATTGTTATTCTTTACTCAAAACCAAGCAAACATCCCAACAGCTTGACATTAGCAGGGGTACCCATCCCCTTCAAGGTTAATGGCGTATGAACTCCCCGCTTCCAAAATATTTTATTGCTATCATCTTTTTAATTAAAGTGCAAGCAAACAATTGAACTCATAAATTATTTTAGAAATCATAAATCATACAATTAACTTACCTTTTTGGGGAGAGGAGAGGGAGTCCTCCTCATCAATTTGTCTCATATTTCAGGTTGCCGGGCAACGGCGGTGCTGTGCACTCTCGTTAGCCCTTTCGGCTACCCCTTCCACATTAAATTACATAATCGCTGGACTATTCTATGCTTTCGTCTTGTCACCTGGTTTGAAACTTTTCATTTCGAATATTCATAACATCCTCGAAATGTGCGCTCCTCAAAAATTTTAATGGCGCAACTTGCACCATGAAACACCCTTTTGGGCAATCCTGCCAATTAGCCTACTCCACATTCTTTCAAAAATTTTTGATAAACTTGTTTTGAAACGAATCCTACCCATTATATAATCCCAAAATCTTCCTTCCCATCAGTTTGGTTTTCGCTCACAACATTCTACTGTTCAACAAGGACACTGAGTTGTTGGGCATATTTCATCAGCCCTAGAAAACAAGCAATACTGTTCGGGTCCGTTTCTGGGCATTGCATAGGCATTTGACCGGGTATGGCACGCCGGATTGCTCCTAAAGCTTAAAATGCATTTAACTCAATCCTTGTACCTAGTGCTCTGAGCTTACCTCTCTAACTGCTCCTTTCGAGTTCGCTGTGGAACAGAGTTTTCCAAAATCTATCCAGTTAAAACGGGTGTTCCCCGGAGTCTTGGGTCCCGTACACTACATTCTCTCTACTGCTGACATCACTGTTCATCCCGATACCTTCCTTGCAACTTTCGCTGATGACACCGAAACATTATCATCCAACTCTGATCCCGAAATAGAATCCTTGAATCTCCAAAGGCACCTCTCTCTGATTGAACACCGTGTAATAAATGGCGCAGTAAATAAAATGATTCCAAATGCAGACATGTTACCTTTACACTCCGACGCAATTTCTGTCCACCAGTACACTTTAATTCCATCCAGCTTCATTTCTCAGACACAGTACGGTATCTTGGTTTTCTTTTAGACCAAAGACTAATATGGAACCCACATACTAGACTCAAAAGACAAGAACTCAATCGACGATATGGCCAATTATACAGACTACTGAGCAGAAAATCTAAACTATCTATTGAAAACAAATTACTCATCTGCAAGTTAATCCTGAAACCTATATGGACCTACGGACTAGAACTGTGCGGGACAGAAAATTTTTTTAATATCAAACGCATCGAATCCTTTTAATCCAAAGACTTAACAATATTTGATATTCCGTTCTATGCAGCCAATATAGTCCTACACCATGACCAAATATCCCATTTGTCCTAGACCTCACCCCCGAAAAAAACATCAAAACCTTAAATATCATATAAATCCCCTTGCTCTTGTACCATCCTTATCTAGCTCTATCCATTCCTCAAATGTTCCTCAAAGGTTGAAGGGGCAGTTGTCTGGAGATCTTTAGTGAATAATTATTTATCGAAGTTCTGGCAATAGCCAGATTCTCCACTCAAGTCATGTACGTCAGTGGTTATAGTGCCTCTGATCACCCCCTCCCCCCCCCTCCCCACTGGTCCTTAATAATAGTAATGGGAAAAATGCGAGGTGCAGGGATCTCCTAGAATCTTGTCTTTCCTTCCACAATTGGGAAGGCTTGGCCAGGAGTTTTCTGAGTAAATGAATCCTTTAAATATTGTATAAGTATGCTTAAGTTTAAGTCGTCATTATGATTAATATAGTTCTTTTTGTTTACATTGATATAATTGTAGTGGTAAGTGCAAGGAATTGGAAAAATATTAATTACTAGAAAACAAAATATATTAAAAAAAAAAAGAATAAGAGTGATTCTCAAAAAAAAAAAAGAGCTAAATAGTAGTGTAACTCGAGGATTGTTCTTTGAACATATATATTTATCATTCCATTCTTCTCGTCACTGTCTACATCTTTTAAAAAAAAAAAAAGTTTTTTTTTTAACAAACATTGTTTTTTGTGGTCTTAAAGCTCTCGAAAACTCGAATATCTACTCCGTTAAAGCCGGTGTTCCCCAAGGCAGCGTCTTGGGTCCCGTGCTTTACATCCTCTTTACTGCTGACATCCCTGTTCATCCCGATACTTTTCTTGCAACATTCGCTGACGACACCGCAATCTTATCATCCAACTCTGATCCCAACATAGCATCCTTAAATCTCCAAAACCACCTCACCTTGATTGAGCACTGGTGTAATAACTGGCGCATTAAAGTTAATGAATCTAAATGCCAACATATTACCTTCACACTCCGACGCAGTTCCTGTCCACCAGTACACTTTAATTCCATCCAGCTTCCTTACTCAGACACAGTCCGGTATCTTGGTTTTCATTTAGACCGAAGACTAACGTGGAACCCACATACTAGACTCAAAAGACAAGAACTCAACCGACGATACGGCCAGCTATACAGACTACTAAACAGAAAATCCAAACTTTCTATTGAAAACAAATTACTTATCTACAAGACAATACTGAAACCTATATGGACATACGGACTTGAACTGTGGGGGACAGCAAAAGCTTCTAACATCAAACGTATTCAATCCTTTCAATCTAAAGTCCTTCGAACAATAGTTGATGCTCCGTTCTATGTAAATAACAAAATCCTACACCATGACCTTAATATCCCATTTGTCCTAGACCTTATTCCAGAAAAATTCTCCAAATTTCACCAGAACCTTACCTATTATCCAAATCCCCTTGCACAATCTCTATCCAGCACCACCCATCCTTACAATCCTCCTCGAAGGTTGAAGCGGCAGTGGCCCAGAGACCTTCTGTAAATAAGCATCTATTGGAGTTATGGCAATGGCCAGATCCTCCACTCAAGCCCGAGTGTGTATGATTAGGTTAGTTCTTTTGTTTATATACATTTATTTTATTTTATTGTATTTATTTTTATTTTATTTTATTGTATTTATTTTTATTTTATTTTATTGTATTTATTTTTATTTTATTTTATTGTATTTATTTTTATTTTATTTTATTGTATTTATTTTTATTTTATTTTATTGTATTTATTATTATTAAGTTTCTGTATTATTATTATTTTATTTATTTATTATAAATAGAGTGTGAGTGTGTTCTCTGAACACTATTACAAATGTCCTTGATGTGACAGAATGTGATATTTCTAAATAAACAAATATAAAAAGCTCTCGATTATCACTAACACCATCTGTAACGATATCAGTTTCGTTTTCAATCTGGAGGCCAACTATTAATTTACAAAGAGGCCAACTTTGTATATTTAATTAAGTACTAAAAACTCGTAAATACCTTACATTTGCTTTCCTCTTGGATCGTAAGATAATTTGATCACACAATCGATAAAAAAAGTTGGCCTTAAAAAATATTGGGCCGCTTGTCCTATATAACCTCGTTATTTTGAAATTTTGGAGCTGTAGGTCACGCCAAACGGCTCAATATTTTTGAAGGATGTTTTTTTTCCCGATTTTGTGATCACATTATCTTACGAACCAAGAAGAAAGCAAATGGATATTTACGAGTTTTTAGTACCTAATTAAACAGACAAAGTTTACCCCCCTTCAGGTTGAAAATGCCCCAATTATAAGAGTTTTCGTAAATAAAATAGGTTGTGACGAGATGAAACTATTTACAAAGTTTCAGGCGGATGGTGATAATTCGATAAAAATGGGTCTGTACCACGAACTAACAGGAGAAAAAAAAACTTCTATGTATATTAAAAGAATTTATTTTTCAAAATACCAATATAAATTTACAATGATAATAATAATAAGTATTTCTTTATATGTGAATATACACTTTCTTATTTATAATGTGTTAATGATGAATATTTAAAATACATACCTTCTCATGTATTGGGGGATTAGAGTACATTTTGAAAGACTAGCCGTGCCTTAATTTAAATAATTTACAATAGTAATATACGGGGCTCGATGGTGCTTTATATGTAATTATAAAGCACACTTTTTTCTATTGTTTTATAATGGCAATGATCGCAATGATAACGCTCTGATGGAGATACTTTATATGTAATATCAAATTGCCTATTTTTATTGACTTATAGTCGCAATGAGGACATTGTTACAACTTCTCATGTTTAATGTTGATCATGTCCTTTCAAAGAGCAGAATATTGCAGCATTATAGCCACAATTAAGTGGCCACCACTATATGTGATTTTTAAAATACTTTTTTTAACTGCTTTATATTGACAATGAGAAAAACATTGAGACTTCTCACCAGTGTGAAGGGCCTTTATATGACGTTGTAAATAGCATATTGTTACTGTTTTATATTTACAATGAGGACAATAATGAGGCTTCTCATCTGTATGACGGGCCGTTATATGTAATTTTAAATTACTTTTCTTTACTGTTTTATATTCACAATGAGGACAATGTTGAGATTCTCATCTGTATGATGAGTCATTATATGTGGTTTTTAAATACTTTTTTTACTGCTTTATATTCACAATTAGAAAAATATTAGGAATTCTCACCAGTGTGAAGGGACCTTATATGACGTTGTAAATTGCATATTGTTACTGATTTATATTGACAATAAGGACAATGATGAGACTTCTCATCTGTATGACGGGCCATTATGTGTGATTTTAAATTACTTTTCTTTACTGTTTTATATTCACAATGAGGACAACGTTGGGGCTTCTCATCTGTATGACGGGCCATTATATGTGATTTTAAAATACTTTTTGTAACTGTTTTAAATTCACAATGAGGGCAATGGTTTGGCTTCTCATCTAAATGACGGTACTTCATATGAGATTGTAAATTGCCTATTATTACTGATTTATATTCACAATGAGGGCAATGATGAAGTTTCTGATCTGAATGTCGGAACTTTATATGTGTTTTTAATGTACCTATTGTTATTGCTTTAAATTCGCAATGAGGACAATGATGAGGCTTCTCATCTGTATGACGGGCCATTATGTGTGATTTTAAAGAACTTTTTGTTACTGCTTTATATTCACAATGAGGACAATGTTGAGGTTTCTCACCTGTGTGAAGGGCCATAAAATGAAGTTTTAAATCACGATTTGTTACTGTTTTATATTCGCAATGAGGACAATGATAAGGCTTCTCATTTGTATGATGGGCCATTATATGTGATTTTAAATAACTTTTTATTGCTGTTTTATATTCACAATTAGGACAATGATAAGGCTTCTGATCTGTATGATGGGCCATTATATGTGAATTTAAAGTGAGGTTTCTCACCAGTGTGAATAGTCATTATATGACGTTGCAAATTGCTTATTGTTACTGTTTTATATTTACAATGAGGACAATGACGAGGTTTCTGATCTGAATGTCGGTAATTTATATGTGATTTTAAATTGCATATTGTTACTGTTTTATATTCACAATGAGGGCAATGATGAGGCTTCTCATCTGTATGACGAGTCATTATGTGTAATTTTAAACAACTTTTTGTTACTGTTTTATATCCACAATGAGGACAGTGTAGTGTCTTCTCACCTGTGTGAAGGGCCATTATATGTGATTTTAAATCACGATTTATAGTTGTTTTATATTCGCAATGGGAACAATGATGAGGCTTCTCATCTGAATGACAGCCCATTATATGTAATTTTAAAGAACCTTTTGTTATTGTTTTATATTCACAATGTGGACAATGTTCAGGTTTTTCACCTGTGTGAAGGATCATTATATGATATTTTAAATAACGTTTTGTTACTTTTTTATATTTACAATGAGGACAATGATGAGGCTTCTCATCTGTATGACGGGCCATTATGTCTAATTTTAAACGACTTTTTATAACTGTTTTAAATTCACAATGAGGACAATGATAAGGCTTCTGATCTGTATGATGGGCCATTATATGTGATTTTAAAGTACTGTGTTTTACTGCTGTATATTCACAAAGAGGACAATTTCGAGACTTCTTATCAGTGTGAAGGGCTACTTTATATGTTTTTAAAATATTAGGTGTGTTTGCTTTATATTCACAATGAGGATTCTCATCATTATGTACATCTACATGCAGTTTTTGTATTCTATGTTGAGATTCAATGTGAATTTTCATATCAATTTTCTTTTTCGTTTTAAATTCACAATGAAAACATTTGTAAATCTTATTATCAATAAGAGACATTTCCTGAATTTTAAACTTCATCCTCTCTTGCAGGTAATATATCTTGCTTAGCAAGCCTTTTGCACCTATAAAATAATAATTATTATATATCTTCTTATAATTTATTATATAAATTTAAGCTTTTCAAAAAGAAAATGTCATTCCTTTTAAACTTCCATTTTGTTTAAAAGTTGAAATTAATATTTATTGTCAAATTGAATATAATCACCATTGACAATTTGTATAAGAAAACGTGAAGAACTATATCTTCTATTCTAATTGTAGGGTGTATTAAAAATAAAATGACTGTTTTATCGAATTCATGATTTCAAAGAGCTGTAAATATTTCAATCCTATTTAATACTTACCAATACTTAATAATCCCTTTATAGCATTCTCTAAGCTTGATTAATACCATTCCACTTCTTAAAAAAAACCTCAGTTTAGTTATTTATTTCAAAGAAGAAATATGACAGTGTCCTACGAAATTTTCCTAATTTTAAGGCATTACAGGGGAAAAAGTTTCACAGCCGCTGAAGCAACTCTTAAAATTATTAAATATGAAGTGGAAGGTGTTCTTGACCAGCGCATTGCGCGGCGTTGGTTTGAAAAATTTTGGAAAGGAAGAAGGGCTTTGGGTGACCATTAATGGATATTGATGAGGTTCTGTAGAAAGCTGTTGAGTCAAATCGATCCACAGGTACTCGTGAACTTCCCGCGGAATGTGGTGTGCCGAAAGATACTGTTAGTCGCCATCTACTCTGCATGGGGAAGGTGAAAAAGAGCAATAGATTGGTCCCTCACGAACTTATTCTTCAGCAATCAGCTAAGAGGTTAGAAATTTATGAAAATTTATTTAAAACCAATTCTGATATGAGATTTTACCGGGAAATTGTCACCTATGATGAAAAGTGGGTTTACCTGCGAAATCCGATTACCAGTTAGCAATGGCTAGATTGCGATCAAAATGCTTTTCCGGTTGCTGCAAGCGGTGGAGGGAGGGAGAAATATGAAAAAAAATCCATGCTTTGCGTTTTTAAAAAAAATTTGGAGGTGTTATTCATCACGAATTTGTTCTTGATGGATGCTCCGTGAATTCTGAGCTCTAAAGTGAACAATTAGAATGATCGTAAGCGAAGCTTTGATCGACCGAAAAGTAATTTTATTCCAACAAGATAATGCTCGTCCTCATACTTCCCGTCGAACCAAAGAAAAGTTTAAAGAAGTTCATGGGTTCGAACTCCTGCCTCATTCACCAAATAGTCCAGACCTCGCACCATCGTATTACTACTTATTTAGTTCCAGGGTACATTTTCTTCAAAGGAAAAAAATTGATAATTTTGCAGAAGTTGAAATTGCTGTTCAAGATTTCTTATACAGGCATCCCAAAGAATGGAATAGAGAACTTGGCTAGCAGATGGCTAATGACGGTAGATAACAATGTACTATACTTTGAGTATTAATTGTATTCAACATCAAAGAAATAATAAAACAAATATTTGGTCAAAAACGGTCATTTTCTGCTTGTTTGTTATCCCTATTAGTATCAAAATCATTTTTTTTTTTTAAATAATTGAAAAAGTTTGTCCTGCACTCCTTATGTGGGGAATCCCGAACTCAGGGGACCAGGCGGGACCACATGTGGCGGGTAGTGGACTTGCACTCCCGGACCATGAGCGGCAGAGGCCATTAGGGCGGGGGAGGGTGGTGTGTGCCGTCTCCAATCCCCCATCACAGCGGGGACACCTAGGAGAGGGATAACTCCGAATAAAAACACAGACGGATAAGGCTCGTTAGCTGTGGCAGGCAGCTTACCCAAGAGAAGGAGACCCCGACTGAAAACCTCTGGTCCTCCAGGTTGGGGGTTGTCATTTGGGTCAGCAGCTCATTTGATGTAAAACTCTTTTCGCTACAATTAGTCAGAAAAGAGTCTCGGATTTGGATATTCATAACGGAAGACGGAAACGGACTTTTCATTTTGGTACGTGGAATATCCAGAGATTCGCCAACAAAAAGTCTGGAACCAAAGGGCTGAAGCAGGTGTGTTGTCTGTCTCCAAGCATTTTCAGGATATGCATAGTGAAGCAATGGATGAGACGAAGTCGGGACTACGGAGTTAACTTTGATAATGTCAAGCTCCTTACCCTGTTCTTCGCAGACGATCAGGCAGTGATGGTCGGGAAGAAAGTTTTCTTAGAGATGGTGGTTTAAAGAAAGAAAGTTTATGAAGAGGCAGGTCTCAGGATAAACTTCCAAAAGACTGAGTATGACACTGGATGATGAGTAAGACGATCTACGCATAGGTAAACAGGTGTACATGGTGTAGTAGTAAAGGCATTTAAATACCTCGGGTCCTATCTGGACGATGCGGCGACATATAGAATAGGTGTAGAGGAGACCGTCTCTCAGAGGATCGGGAAACGGCGGTTGAGGTGGTATGGGCACTGCAGGAGAATGCCGGAAGAGTATAGGCCGAACAGAGTCCTGGAATGGCAGCAACCCGGAAAGCGTAGGGGAGGACGACCGAGAATCACGTGGATGGAAGGAGTCCGAGAGGTGATGGCCGGCCGAGGTCTAAAGGAGGGTGACTGGGAGGATAGAGATGTGTGGAGCTCTGCTCTGACCTGAAGAGATATCCCACGTTGGAACACCGGAAATAAGACGAAAAAGAAAAAGTTTGTGGCACGAAAATCACTTATTGTTATTTGGCAATGATGACTTCCAATTAAAAACAAATTGAATTTATTTGTTGTATTTCCAAAATTACATTTTTACATGTTAACGTTTCGGGATATTCACTCCCATCTTCAGAACTACAATCCCAATGATTTTTTGTGAATACATGGCTAAAAATATTTTTTGAGTTAAAATATAATGCATGTTACAATACATGTCAGGATTGGGTTGTTACATCGAATTTGTAATTACCTTAAATCTAATGTGCTTAATTAATTAAAACCATCGTCAGGGTCTAATTCAAATTATAATAAATTAAGGTATTTAACATTCAGAGCAAGATCATGCTTTTAGACCAATTATTGGGTGTCTGTCATAGTGAATGAAGATTAGCTTCCTTGAAAAAAAAAGGAAGATCAAAACATACCAAGAAAGTAATATAGAGAAACACATCTCTTCCGATCCTGACTTATGCAAGCGAATCTTGGACCACCACAAATAACACGAGAGTCAGATCCAAGCAATCAACCTAAGAAAATGAGATACCTTAGGAAGTATCGATGGTGAGGAACACTAAGATCAGAGCGAGCCTCGATATGAGACCAAATATTGGAAGCACATCGTTTGAGATGATTCTGACACCTGTCTCGAATGTCTGAAAATCGCATTACCAGGGCTATCTACGAAGCTATACCAGAAGGGGAAAGACACTTGGGATGAAGAAGGCCTTAAACAGGAGAGGTATGGAGTGGAGAAAGAGGAAACAGGAAAAAAAAAACAGAGATAATCATAAAAGGAAACTTTATTTTTTACACAATTACACATATATCAGCAAAAAGTTCAATTTAAGTGAATACTGAAACCTAGAAATGGATGATGGAGTTGTATGTGCCATGCTTTTGGATGTCATGTTAATGGACGACATCCAACTGGAGCGATCGTTATATGGCCAAGGAACCTCTTTCCCTCCATTGGTAGATAATATTTCTTAGGCACATTATTTTACCAAATTATCTATAACCCATCTTCTGTATGCAATCTCCTCCAATTTAACTCCACTCTCCCAAAAAACAAGATCATGGAATTCAGATCTTTACACCACTTTAAATCGTTCCGCCTGATTGAAACTCTCCTTCATTATACGCTCTCGTCGTTTTCTCTTCATATCATCTTGAGATAATTCATTAAAATATCTTGTTCGTAAGCATAATATACTGTTATATATAATGTAAATATTGACTTTTAGTTATCAAGACTCAATTATGGACAAATTAATTTATTAGACATTTAAAATAATATGTATTTATGGGATGACTTTTTTGTTTTTGTAATCAAAAAGAACTTTTGGTCCGATAAACTTATTGTACTTCTTATTTTTAAGGGACATGCTCTTAGCATAAAATTTTTGTTTTTCATTCTATTTACAAACACATATCTGTGTATTTATATACTTAAATAAATAAAACAACCTCATGGTTAAATAGCTAACAACTTTATAAATACAACCTAACACAACGATTTTCAACTGCTTTAACAAAATGCACTAACACTAGTTATAGTGACTGATTTATATTCACATTGATGACAATGAAAAGGTTTTTCATCTGTATGACAGGCCATTGCATGAATTTTCAAACCACGATTTCCTATCGTTTTAAATTAACAATAAGGGCAATTATAAGGCTTATTATCTGAATTCGGGCCATTATGTGATTTTTTATTACTGTTTTATATTCACAATGACACGGATGAGGCTTCTCATCTGTATGACGGACCCTTATATAAATTTTTAAATCACTTCTGCAGGCTTCTTAAGTGTATGACAATACATTATGTGACAATTTAAGGATTTTTTATTAACTGATTGATATTTACAATGAGGGCAATTATGAGGACTCTTAACTGTATGACGAGCCATTATGTGTGAATTCAATGAACTTTTGAGTACTGTTTTATATTCACAATGAGGGCAATGATGAGGCTTCTCATTTGTATGATGGGCCATTATGTGTAATTTCAAAGAAAATTTTGATACTGTTTTATACTCGCAATAGGGACAATGATGAGGCTTCTCATCTAAATGACAGGCCATTATATGTAATTTTAAAGAATGTTCTCTTACTGCTTTATATTCACAAGTAGGACAATGATGAGACTTCTCATCTGTATGACGAGCCATTATGTGACGTTGTAAATTGCATTTTATCACTGTTTTATATTTACAATGAGGGCAAGTATGAGGCTTCTCATCTGTATGACGAGTCATTATGTGTAATCTTAAATTACTTTTGTTTACTGTTTTATGTTCACAATGAGGGCAATGATGAGGCTTATCAACTGTATGACGAGATATTATGTGTGATTTTAAACTACCTTTCAATGCTGTTTTATATTCACAATAAGGGCAATTTTGAGGTTTCTCATCTGTGTGATGGGACATTATGTGTAATTTTAAACGACCTTTTTGTACTGTTTTATATTCGCAATAGGAACAATGATGAGGCTTCTCATCTAAATGACAGGCCAATATATGGAATTTTAAAGAAGCTTTTGTTGCTGTTTTATATTCACAATGAGGACAATGATGAGGCTTCTCATCTGTATGACGGGCCATTATATGTTTTTTTAAATTACTTTTTATTCCTGTTATATATTCGCAATGAGGACAATGATAAGCCTTCTGATCTGCAAGACAGGCCATTATATATGATTTTAAATTGCTGTACTGAGGCTTCACACCAGTAGGAAGGGCTACTGAATGTGTTTTTATAGTATTAGATGTGCTTCCTTTATATTCACAATGAGGCTTCTCACCAGTATGGACATCTACATGTAGTTCTTGTTTCCTATGTTGAGATTCATTGTGAATTTTCATATCAATTTTCTTTTTCGTTATAAATTCACAATGAAAACATTTATAAGTTTTATTATCAATAAGAGACATTTCAGGAATTTTAAAATCTATCTTTTCTTGCAGGTGATATATCTTGTTTAGCGAGTCTTTAGTACCTAAAAATGATAATATTATAATTTTAACTTCTTTTATAAATTTTATCATAAAAAAATTAAAAATTCCATAGTATTTTTTCTTATTTATCAAAAGTGAATGTAATTACTATATATTCAGAAAAAAAAATGTCTTTCATTTTTAAACTTCCTTTATCTTAAAGTTTAAATTAAATAAGATATTTTCAAAGTGAAACCTATTCATGTTTGACAATTTTACATTAAATGCAAAAAATAATATTTCCTATTCTAATTGTATTATTAATACTAATATTAAAACAAAAAGTTCTTAATTAACTGTTTTTTTTCTAGTTGATAAAATTAATATTTTTTTTTATAATGATGGAAGAAAAGAATTGACAATTTTTAACTTTCGTTTGAATAGCACAGTTCAAAATGTTTTGGAAAATCACCAAACATACAACCACCAGGCATCACACTTTACACAAACATCACCACACTATCACTTTTGCTAATATGTATTGCCCTCCAAAGTTCGTTTTTGCACCTGCAATGTTTCAGACTCTTGGAAAGATGTTTCAATGCTGGAGGTGATTTCAACGCAACATCTGATTTCAACAGATGGAGTTGAAGACTCTGCATCCCAAGAGGTAGAAATCTATATCGCGTCCCTTCCAAGATCTTTCATTAGACACAATTTGCCCAGATACTCTGACTGGCCAAACTCTGTACATAAAACTGCCGACTTACTCGACTTTTTTGTAACAAATAAACTTAATACTGTTCCTCACCCCGTAGAATCGAGCTCCGAGCTCTGATCATTCCTTGGTACACCTAGTTCTTCATGACGAGTCTTCAGCAGCAGAAAAAACACCTTCGCTCATAAGAAGGAACAGGGACTGGGATCTTTACCGAATGTATCTGTAATTCAATCTATCAATTCGATTATCACTCAAACCTGAAGAACTCGAAACAGCCGTAGATATATTCACAAAATATAAAACACAAAGCTGCTTGGACTTCATCAGAACCCATCATCAAAAAAGGAGTGAACCTACCTTGCTACCCACAATGGGGGGATCTACACATAAGGGATCTAATCGGAGAAGAGCCCGAAAATATTAGCAGACAAATAAATGTGCGTTGTATAAACCTAATCTTCGAAAGAATTTTTTTTATTATTTATACAATTACATATATATCTAGACATAGAACTAGATGTACCAAGGAATGATCAGAGCAAAGACCAGAGCTCGATTTAACCAGCGTGTGGAACCGTATTAAGTTCTTTTGTTACAATAAAGTCGAGTTTGGCCAGTCAGAGTATCTGGGTAAATTGTGTCTAATGAAAGATCTTGAAGCACCACAAATAACACGAGTCAGATCCAAGCAATAAACCAAAGAAAATGAGATACCTTTAGAAATATCGATGGTGAGGAACACTAAGATTAGAGCGAGCCTCGATATGAGAACAATCGAGGAAATATTGGAAGTACATCGTTTGAGGTGGTTCGAACACCTGTCTCGAATGTATGAGAATCGCATTTCCAGAGCTACCTACGAAGCTATCTCAGAAGGGAATAGACCTCGAGGAAAACTTGGGATGAAGATGGCCTCCAACAGGAGAAGTCTGGAGTGGAGGAAAAGGAAACAGGAAAAACAAAAAAAATCATCAAAGGAAATTTTTTATTTTTTACACAATTACATATATATCAGCAAAAAGTTTAATTTAAGTGAATACTGAAACCTAGAAATGGATGATGGGGTTGTATGTGCCATGCTTTTGGATGTCATGTAAATGGAGGACATCCAACTGGAGCGATCTTTATATGGCCTCCTTAAAAGAGATCCTTCCCCTCCATTGGTAGATAATATTTCTGAGGCACATTCTTTTGCCAAATTATCTACAACCCATCTTCTGTATGCAATCTCCTCCAATTTAAGTCCCCTCTCCGAAATAACAAGATCACGGTATTCAGACCATTACACCACTTTAAACCGTTCCGCCTGATTGAAAAACTCCTTTATTATACGCTCTCATCGTTTTCTTTCCATACCATCTGGCAGTAATCCATTAAAATATCTTGTCCATTAGCATAATATACT
Organism: Nezara viridula; assembly: GCA_928085145.1. Lineage (NCBI taxonomy): Eukaryota > Metazoa > Arthropoda > Insecta > Hemiptera > Pentatomidae > Nezara > Nezara viridula. The sequence continues at coordinate 139,146,846 of OV725081.1, read as the reverse complement.
GTTATATATAATATAAATATTGACTTTTAGTTATCTAGACTCCTTAATGGACAAATTAATGTATTAGAGATTTAAAACAATATGTATTTATGGGATGACTTTTATTATTTTGGTAATTAAATAGAATTGGTAATTTTTGTACCTCTTATTCTTAATTTGTGACGGTTACTCAAAACTGGCTTTATTTTCAATTTTTTTTAAATAATTGTTTTTACTTTTTAATAATCTTTCGACATTCCTTAGTTGTGTTTGAATTCCAGCTTCCTCAGCAATTGCTCTTACTGAGTAACAAGAGTTAGATGCGATTCGAAGAATACTTCGTTTCTCTCGTAATGTCAAAGCAGGGAGCCTCCCAGTAGAACGGTGGGTTCCATATGTCTCCTCGTGCCGAATAAACTTCGCGACCGATGAAAAAATCCGCTTGATTGCCGTCCTTATGGAGTGAAGAAATCAAACGGAGCTCTTCTTCGGAGAAACACTTATTTTTCCCCATAACTCACGTTTTTTTATACCTATTTTTTAAACAAATTCAACACTGCACTGAAGTAAAAATGTTATTTCAACGATTTAAACTCTAGAGGATTAAGAAAATAGCATATAAGAAGTATGTATTTTGACGCATATGAAATGTCAATATTTACTGATATTGGATTTAAATAATAAGGTCTGAGAAGATTGTCCTCATTTTAATATCATAATTTAAGCTTTCAAATGTGTTAAAAAAAATAAAGACGACATGAAACGTTTTTTTTTTAATTTCAATTGGCGTGTATAACATTTTGCACTGAGTGTATCTATTTATATACTTAAATGAATAATATGAGAAGGAGTTAGTCGAGGGTGCGGTCAAATAAATAAAAAAATTAAACTTTAAAAATTAAACTATTTCCAAACCACTAAATTCCAAATTATCTAACTGTTCTTTAATATTCAAAAAATCCCTCCTTAATTTGAAAATCCGTGAAATCATACAACATATCCATCACCTCAACCAACAAATTTCCGCCATCACTCAATTATTACAAACCATCATGACTGACGAACACATGACTAACCTATCACAAATTATTTCCACTATCTTTATTACTACTAGATCAAAGAAAAAAAGTATTCTCATCACTAAATTTAATGACATTTTTCAGCAATCGTTAGTCCATAAGATATACCCAAAAGGAGACGATAATTGGCTCCACAATTCCTCATCCATAGATATTCACTCCAACGTCCTCAACATTTTAAGCTTAGGTCCGAATTTTTCCACCCCTAATTCCTCTACCAAACTCATCTCTGAACTTATTACAAACTTGGAATATATTTATAACGATCCGATCTTTCACCATTCTAATAATAATAAAGAATTATCTCGTGTTTCCATAACTAACATTATCTCTAACCATCTCCAACACCCCCCATCCACTACTTCTAACTTTTCCCCTCAATTCTTCAAAGATCTTTCTTCCACACGCTCCTTCCTTAAAAATCATGACGACATCATCATCACTAAAACGGACAAAGGAAATAAAACAGTTATCATGGACCTCACAGACTATAATAGAAAAATGACTGAACTCCTATCAGACATATCTACATACGCTCCTACAACTCGTGACCCCACTCCTCTTAAAATCCAATTTAACCAACATATCAGAAACCTCTTACACTCTAAACAAATCACATATCCTACTTACAGAAACCTCATCTCTTATAACTCCGTGGCTCCCCGTTTCTATGGTCTTCCAAAAATTCACAAACCGGGCACTCCCCTCCGTCCTATCACTTCTAATATCAACTCTCCCTCTTTAAAACTCAGCAAATTTCTACTCCCATCCTTACAAATCCTTAGTCATGACAATCCATATTATATCCACAACTCCTTTTATCTACGTAATCTGTTATTATCCCTGACCATTCCCGATAGTTACATTCTAGTCTCCTTCGACGTTAAAAGCCTCTTCACCAACATCCCTATAGATAAAGCTCTTCTTATAGTAGAAAATAACTGGTCATCCTTAGAGTCTCATGCCTCCCATAACCGTTCCTCATTTATTGAATCCCTACAACTTTGTTGCAAATCTGGTTACCTCCAGTTCCATGGACAATTTTATAATCAAATTGCAGGATTAGCTATGGGTAATCCTCTCGCACCCGACTTATCTAACATTGTTCTTAATGATCTCCTAAACACCATAGCCCCTCAGTTTCCTAATGACATATTTCTTATAAAAAAAATACGTCGATGACCTTCTTCTCGTCGTCAATCCTGATACTATTCCTGACATCCTTTCCGCCTTTAACTCATATCATCCCCGCCTCTCTTTTACAGTTGAATACGAAGATAACTATTCCCTCCCTTTCCTCGATCTTCTCATTAAAAGACATCCCAACAATACTTTATCCATAGACTGGTACACAAAACTGACATACTCTGGCAGATTACTCAACTACTATTCTCAACACCCCTTTCACCAAAAACTTAACGTTGCCAAAAATCTCATTCACCGATGTTTTTCTCTATCTGACCCTTACCTACATGAAACAAACACTAGACGCATACAACGGATACTATTGTCTAATAACTTCCCCTCCAACACCATTAAAACACTTATTACTGACTACAAAACCCGCCCCTCATCCTCCATCCCTTTCTCTAGTTCTCAAAATCAGCCCCCCATTCCTTTATATAGATCTCTACCATGCATCCCTTTACTTTCGGATAGAATACAAAAATCTTTACGTTCCCCTATTCCCAATCTGCAAGTTGCTTTTAAAAACAATAACAAACTTGCCAATATTTACTCCAACCTAAAAGACCCCATCCCTCCGCAACACCGCTCTAATGTCGTATACCGCATTCCTTGCTCTACCCCCAATTGTAACTCTGCCTATATTGGAGAAACCAAAAACCAACTTAAAGACCGCATCAAACAACACAATTACTCAATTACTTCTAAGAACTCTACTGCTTCTAAACTCTCTGAACACGCCTTATCTTGAAACCACACATTTGACTTTGACAACACCTCCATTCTTGCCACAGTACCAAACCACGACAAAAGACTACTTACGGAAAGTGTTTTCATTCAATTAGACTACAAACCACTTAACTTAAAAACCGACAAGCAAAATCTATCACTCGCCTACTCCCAAATTATCAACATTTTAAAAAAAGTCTCGATCATAAACCTCTATCTAATCTTCTCACTTCCATTTATACTTTCTTTTACTTCTTTTCCTTTCATATATATATATATATATATATATATATATATATATATTTTTTTTTTATGTATATGGATATGTGCTGTGTACATATATGTATATATATATATATATATATATATATGTGTGTGTGTATATATATATATGTGTGTGTGTGTGTGTATATATATATGTGTATGTGCTTGTGTGTGTGTGTTTGTATGTGTATATATGTGTATGTATGCGTTTATTTTTACTAGAACTTTTTTTTGACACTGCTCACTAGAGTTTTTTGACACTGCCAGTGTTTCAACTGCCTCCCGCAGTGCCACATCCTACGGTATGTTTTGACTTTTATTGTGATTCTTTTCTTAACACACCTATCCTTCAACTATACACCTTATTATTAACTTCATGCAGCCTACCATTCCATTACCGCTTTCAAAAAACTGAATGTCAATTGTCATCTATATATAGTACAACCTGTTTTTTGTTTCTTTATCATCATAACCTTGTTTTTACATTTATTCTTACATTTTAAAGTATTCTTTTAAAATTATTGTTTTCTTATAGAGTTATTTATACTTAATAATCTATCCCAACAATATTACACTAATGTTACCCTATTAATCTTTCAATTTCTTCACTTCTTAACCTTTAGTCCCGTTATCTGTTTATTTACAATTAAAGGTAACCTCCACTTACTTGTTATCCACTGATATCTTATTATTATGTTATCTTATCCATATTTTAACTTTACTGTAACAATAGTTATTCAATTTTCAATCTATTTATTCGTTAACATTCATTTATTCGTTAACATTCATGTGTTTATTTTCCTTATCTGTTAACCCACAGTTATCTAATGTAATCTCTATGAGTTTGCTATACACTTATTCCTTATCTTTTATCACAATCTGTTTACTTTTAACTTACATGCTATATTCTCCTTTATTTTTATTTTTATTCCTACTTATTTTCCATTTATTTGCATCTTCTACATATATAATTCTTAATATTTAACTACATTGTCACCCACTATATCTCTGATACCATCTTTTATTTCTGTATCTGACAACTTCTTCGTATTTTATATATACTTATATTTATTTTTTTATTTTCAACATGTTTTGTATCTTTTCTAGCCCTGAAGACGACCTGCAAAGTGGGTCGAAACGTCGGCAAAAATTAAAATAATTTATATATTTTAATTTTTTTATTTATTTGACCGCACCCTCGACTAACTCCTTGTCATATTATATCAACGGTCAACCATCTCTACATCATAAATGAATAATACATTCATAATTACACAGCTAACAACTTTATAAATACAAAATAACACAAACATTTTCAACTTTATTAAAAAAATTCACTCAAACTTGTTATAATCCTCGCTTTATTTTTACAATGAGGACAATGGAAAGGTTTTTCGTCTGTATGACGGGCCATTATAAATTACGACTAGCTATAGTTTTTAATTCACAACAAGGACAATTACAAGACTTCTTAACTGAATGTCGGGCCACGGGGGTGGGGAGAGGGGTGATATTTTAGGATATTTTTTGTTATTGTTTAATATTTACAATGAGGGCAAATATAAGTCTTTTCATCTGCATGACGAGTAATTATGTGTGGTTGTAAATTACTTTTTTGAACTGTTTTATATTCACAATAAGGACAAAAGTTTTTCATCTCCATGACGGGCCATTAGGTAACATTCTAGCGAATTTATTGTTACTTTTCTATATTCACAATGAGGCTTCTCTACTGTATGACGAGCCATTATGTGTGATTTTAGGGAATTTTTTGTTACTGCTTTATATTCACAATGAGGACAATGATGAGGCTTCTCGACTGTATGATGAGCCATCACGTGACGTTGTAAATTGCCTTTTGTTACTGTTTTATATTCGCAATGAGGACAATGATGAGGCTTCTCATCTGTATGACGGGCCATCATGTGACGTTGTAAATTACCTTGTATTACTGTTTTATATTCGCAATGAGGACAATGATAAGGCTTCTTGACTGTATGACGAGCCATTATGTGATATTTTATGGATTTTTTTGTTACCGTTTTAAATTCACAAAGAGGACAATGATAACCCTTCTCATCTAAATGACAGGCCATTATATGTAATTTTAAAAAATATTTTGTTACTGCTTTATATTCACAATGAGGACAATGATGAGCTTTCTCAATTGTATGGCGAGCCATCACGTGACGTTGTAAATTGCCTTTTGTTACTGCTTTATATTCACAATAAGGACAATGATAAGGTTTCTGATCTGTATGACGGGCCATTATGTGTAATTTTAAACGAGCTTTTATTATTGTTTTAAATTCGCAATGAGGACAACGATAAGCCTTCTCATCTAAATGAGAGGCTATTATATGTGATTTCAAAGTACTTTTTTTTATTGTTTTATATTCGCAATGGGAACAATGATAAGGCTTCTCATCTAAATGACAGGCCATTGTATGTAATTTTAAAGAATCTTTTGTTACTGTTTTATATTCACAATGAGGGCAATGATGAGGCTTCTTGACTGTGTGATGGGATATTATGTGACGTTGCAATGTGTAATTTGCTGCTGTTTTATATTCGCAATGAGGACAATGATGAGGCTTCTCGACTGTATGACGAACCATCACGTGACGTTGTAAATTGCATTTTATTACTGTTTTATATTCGCAATGAGGACAATAATAAGACTTCCGATCTGTATGATGGGCCATTATGTGATATTTTAGGTATTTTTTTGTTACCGTTTTAAATTCACAATGAGGACAATGATGAGGCTTCTCAACAGCATGACCAGCCATTATGTGTGATTTTAAATTACTTTTTTTTACTTTTTTGTATTCACAATGAGGAAAATGATTAGGCTTCTGATCTGCATTGCGGGCCATTATATGAGATTTTAAAGTACTCTTGTTTACTGCTCCATATTCACAATGAGGCCAATGTTGATGCTTCTCACCAGTGTGAAGGGCTACTGTATGTGTTTTTAAAATATTAGTTGTGCTTCCTTTATATTCACAATGAGGTTTCTCACCAGTATGGACATCTACATGTAGTTCTTGTTTCCTATGTTGAGATTCAATGTGAATTTTCATATCAATTTTCTTTTTCGTTATAAATTGACAATGAAAACATTTATAAGTTTCGTTATCAGTAAGAGACATTTCAGGAATTTTAAAATCCATCTTTTCTGGCAGGTGGTATATCTTGTTTAGCGAGTCTTTAGTACCTATAAAATGATAATATTGTAATTTAAACTTTTTATCATAAAAAATTAAAGAATTTCATAGCATTTTTTCTTATTTATCAAAAGTTTATATAATTGTTTTAATTTCAGAAAGAAAATGTCATTCATTTTTAAACTTCTTTTCATCTTAAATTTGTAATTAAATAAGATATTTTCAAAGTGGAACCTATGCATGTTTGACAATTTTACATAAATATGAATATATATGTGTGTATTTATAAAGTGAATATAAAGCAGTAACAAAAGGCAATTTACAACGTCACGTGATGGCTCGCCATAAAATTGAGAAAGCTCATTATTGTCCTCATTGCGAATTTAAAACAATATTACAAGGCAGTTTACAACGTCACGTGATGGCCCGTCATACAATTGAGAAGCCTCATCATTGTCCTCATTGCGAATATAAAACAGTAAGAAAAATTGAATTAAAAGTACATATAATGGCTCGTCATACAGATGAAAAGCCTCATCATTGTCCTCATTGCGAATATAAAACAGTAAGAAAAAATCAATTAAATGTACATATAATGGCTCGTCATACAGATGAAAGGCCTCATCATTGTCCTCATTGCGAATATAAAACAGTAAGAAAAAGTCAATTAAAATTACATATAATGGCTCGTCATACAGATAAAAAGCCTCATCATTGTCCTCATTGTGAATATAAAGCAGTAACAAAAAATTCCATAAAATCACATATAATGGCTCGTCATACAGTAGAGAAGCCTCATTGTGAATATAGAAAAGTAACAATAAATTCGCTAGAATGTTACGTATTGGCCCGTCATGCAGATGAAAAACTTTTGTCCTTATTGTGAATATAAAACAGTTCAAAAAAGTAATTTACAACCACACATAATTACTCGTCATGCAGATGTAAAGACTTATATTTGCCCTCATTGTAAATATTAAACAATAGCAAAAAATATCCTAAAATATCACCCCTCTCCCCACCCCCGTGGCCCGACATTCAGTTAAGAAGTCTTGTAATTGTCCTTGTTGTGAATTAAAAACTGTAGCTAGTCGTAATTTATAATGGCCCGTCATACAGATGAAAAACCTTTCTATACTTAAATGAATAATACATTCTCATAATTACACAGCTAACAACTTTATAAATACAACATAACACAAACATTTTCAACTGATTAAAAAAATTCACTCAAACTTCTTATAATCCTCGCTTTATTTTTACAATGAGGACAATGTCATTGAAAAAATAAAGCGAGGATTATAACAAGTTTGAGTGAATTTTTTTAATCAGTTGAAAATGTTTGTGTTATTTTGTATTTATAAAGTTGTTAGCTATGTAATTATGAGAATGTATTTAAATGTATGAGAATGCATTTAAATATATAAATACATACACTCAGTGTCAAAATGTTAGACACGCCAATTGAAATTAAAAAAAAAAGGTTTCATGTCGTCTTTATTTTTTTTAATACATTTTAAAGTTTAAATTATGATATTAAAATGAGGACAATCTTCTCAGACCTTATTATTTAAATCCAATATCAGTAAATATTGACATTTCATATGTGTCAAAATACACACTTCTTATATAATTATGAGAATGTATTATTCATTTAAGTACATGAATACATACACTCAATGTTAAAATGTTAGACACTCCAATTGAAATTTAAAAAAAGTTTCATGTCGTCTTTATTTTTTTTATCACATTTTAAAGTTTAAATTATGATATTAAAATGAGGACAATCTTCTCAGACCTTATTATTTAAATCCAATATCAGTAAATATTGACATTTCATATTCATAAAGGAGTGTTTCAATCAGGTGGAACGGTTTAAAGTGGTGTAATGGTCTGAATACCGTGATCTTGTTTTTTGGGAGAGTGGATTTAAGTTGGAGGAGATAGTATACACAAGAAGGGTTGTAGATAATTTGGTACAATAATGTGCTTACGAAATATTATCTACCATTGGAGGGAAAGAGCTTCCTTTAAGGAGGCCACACAAAGATCGCTCCAGTTGAATGTCCTCCATTAACATGACATCCAAAAGCATGGCACATACAACCCCATCATCCATTTCTAGGTTTCAGTATTCACTTAAATTAAACTTTTTGCTGATATATGTTTAATTGTATAGAAAATAAAAATAAAAAAAATTTCTTTTTTGATTATTTCTGTTTTTTGTTTTTTTCCTGTTTCCTCTTCCTCCACTCCAGACTTCTCCTGTTGAAGGCCTTCTTCATCCCAAGTTTTCCTCGAGGTCTATTCCATTCTGAGATAGCTTCGTAGGTAGCTCTGGAAATGCGGTTTTCATACATTTGAGACAGCTGCCCGCCCGAACAGGCTCACTCTAATCTTAGTATTCCTCACCATCTTAGTGTCGCATCTTGTGGTTCCCTCGATCTTCCTAAGGTATCTTATTTCCTTAGGATCGGAAGGTATCCGATTCAGAATGGCTATCTTTCCGAGGAATCCAATCTCCTTCAGGGAATGGAAGCATATTATCGCTGTTCTTATTCTCCCCTTTATTCGTCATCAACCCATCTATACTCATTTAGGTGGTATCCAAAATCCTTATAATCGCTTTCGTGTTCTATTTCCACTCGATGAAGCCATAATACAATGTTCTTAATGTTGTTTTTTACTTTCACATTCTATATTTTAATGGAGAGTATTGCGATTGTGAACATTTTCGAATCTGAGTTCGACCTTGCATATCTTCAGGCACCAATGCTCAAGACCTTAAATATGCAATTTCACTATCTTAAGACTTAATACGTTTTTGATCTAGACTATTCTGCTTAAAACAGACTATTTCGCGGGACTTGGTTAATTGGACTCAGGTTACCTCAAAACATGCATTTTCATTGAAAACTCAGATTCGGAAATGTTCACAATCGCAATACTCTCCATTAAAATATAGAATGTGAAAGTAAAAAACAACATTAAGAACATTGTATTATGGCTTCATCGAGTGGAAATAGAACACGAAAGCGATTATAAGGATTTTGGATACCACCTAAATGAGTATAGATGGGTTGATGACGAATAAAGGGGAGAATAAGAACAGCGATAAGATGCTTCCATTCCCTGAAGGAGATTGGATTCCTCGGAAAGATAGCCATTCTGAATCGGATACCTTCCGATCCTAAGGAAATAAGATACCTTAGGAAGATCGAGGGAACCACAAGATGCGACACTAAGATGGTGAGGAATACTAAGATTAGAGTGAGCCTGTTCGGGCGGGCAGCTGTCTCAAATGTATGAAAACCGCATTTCCAGAGCTACCTACGAAGCTATCTCAGAATGGAATAGACCTCGAGGAAAACTTGGGATGAAGAAGGCCTTCAACAGGAGAAGTCTGGAGTGGAGGAAGAGGAAACAGGAAAAAAACAAAAAACAGAAATAATCAAAAAAGAAATTTTTTTTATTTTTATTTTCTATACAATTAAACATATATCAGCAAAAAGTTTAATTTAAGTGAATACTGAAACCTAGAAATGGATGATGGGGTTGTATGTGCCATGCTTTTGGATGTCATGTTAATGGAGGACATTCAACTGGAGCGATCTTTGTGTGGCCTCCTTAAAGGAAGCTCTTTCCCTCCAATGGTAGATAATATTTCGTAAGCACATTATTGTACCAAATTATCTACAACCCTTCTTGTGTATACTATCTCCTCCAACTTAAATCCACTCTCCCAAAAAACAAGATCACGGTATTCAGACCATTACACCACTTTAAACCGTTCCACCTGATTGAAACACTCCTTTATGAATATGAAATGTCAATATTTACTGATATTGGATTTAAATAATAAGGTCTGAGAAGATTGTCCTCATTTTAATATCATAATTTAAACTTTAAAATGTGATAAAAAAAATAAAGACGACATGAAACTTTTTTTAAATTTCAATTGGAGTGTCTAACATTTTAACATTGAGTGTATGTATTCATGTACTTAAATGAATAATACATTCTCATAATTATATAAGAAGTGTGTATTTTGACACATATGAAATGTCAATATTTACTGATATTGGATTTAAATAATAAGGTCTGAGAAGATTGTCCTCATTTTAATATCATAATTTAAACTTTAAAATGTATTAAAAAAAATAAAGACGACATGAAACCTTTTTTTTTTAATTTCAATTGGCGTGTCTAACATTTTGACACTGAGTGTATGTATTTATATATTTAAATGCATTCTCATACATTTAAATACATTCTCATAATTACATAGCTAACAACTTTATAAATACAAAATAACACAAACATTTTCAACTGATTAAAAAAATTCACTCAAACTTGTTATAATCCTCGCTTTATTTTTTCAATGACATTGTCCTCATTGTAAAAATAAAGCGAGGATTATAAGAAGTTTGAGTGAATTTTTTTAATCAGTTGAAAATGTTTGTGTTATGTTGTATTTATAAAGTTGTTAGCTGTGTAATTATGAGAATGTATTATTCATTTAAGTATAGAAAGGTTTTTCATCTGTATGACGGGCCATTATAAATTACGACTAGCTACAGTTTTTAATTCACAACAAGGACAATTACAAGACTTCTTAACTGAATGTCGGGCCACGGGGGTGGGGAGAGGGGTGATATTTTAGGATATTTTTTGCTATTGTTTAATATTTACAATGAGGGCAAATATAAGTCTTTACATCTGCATGACGAGTAATTATGTGTGGTTGTAAATTACTTTTTTGAACTGTTTTATATTCACAATAAGGACAAAAGTTTTTCATCTGCATGACGGGCCAATACGTAACATTCTAGCGAATTTATTGTTACTTTTCTATATTCACAATGAGGCTTCTCTACTGTATGACGAGCCATTATATGTGATTTTATGGAATTTTTTGTTACTGCTTTATATTCACAATGAGGACAATGATGAGGCTTTTTATCTGTATGACGAGCCATTATATGTAATTTTAATTGACTTTTTCTTACTGTTTTATATTCGCAATGAGGACAATGATGAGGCCTTTCATCTGTATGACGAGCCATTATATGTACATTTAATTGATTTTTTCTTACTGTTTTATATTCGCAATGAGGACAATGATGAGGCTTTTCATCTGTATGACGAGCCATTATATGTACTTTTAATTCAATTTTTCTTACTGTTTTATATTCGCAATGAGGACAATGATGAGGCTTCTCAATTGTATGACGGGCCATCACGTGACGTTGTAAACTGCCTTGTAATATTGTTTTAAATTCGCAATGAGGACAATAATGAGCTTTCTCAATTTTATGGCGAGCCATCACGTGACGTTGTAAATTGCCTTTTGTTACTGCTTTATATTCACAATCGGGACAATGATAAAGCTTTTGATCTGTATGACGGGCCATTATATGTAATTTTAAACGAGCTTTTATTATTGTTTTAAATTCGCAATGAGGACAATGATAAGCCTTCTCATCTAAATGAGAGGCCATTATATGTGATTTCAAAGTACTTTTTTTTATTGTTTTATATTCGCAATGGGAACAATGATAAGGCTTCTCATCTAAATGACAGGCCATTATGTGTGATTTTAAATAATATTTGTATACTGTTTTATATTCACAATGAGGGCAATGATGAGGCTTCATGACTGTATGATGAGCCATTATGTGACGTTGCAATGTGTAATTTGCTACTGTTTTATATTCGCAATGAGGACAATGATGAGGCTTCTCGACTGTATGACGAATCATCACGTGACGTTGTAAATTGCATTTTATTACTGTTTTATATTCGCAATGAGGACAATAATAAGGCTTCCGATCTGTATGATGGGCCATTATGTGATATTTTAGGTATTTTTTTGTTACCGTTTTAAATTCACAATGAGGACAATGATGAGGCTTCTCAACAGCATGACCAGCCATTATGTGTGATTTTAAATTACTTTTTTTTACTTTTTTGTATTCACAATGAGGAAAATGATTAGGCTTCTGATCTGCATTGCGGGCCATTATATGTGATTTTAAAGTACTCTTGTTTACTGCTCCATATTCACAATGAGGCCAATGTTGATGCTTCTCACCAGTGTGAAGGGCTACTGTATGTGTTTTTAAAATATTAGATGTGCTTCCTTTATATTCACAATGAGGCTTCTCACCAGTATGGACATCTACATGTAGTTCTTGTTTGCTATGTTGAGATTCAATGTGAATTTTCATATCAATTTTCTTTTTCGTTATAAATTGACAATGAAAACATTTATAAGTTTTGTTATCAATAAGAGACATTTCAGGAATTTTAAAATCCATCTTTTCTGGCAGGTGGTATATCTTGTTTAGCAAGCCTTTTGCACCTATAAAATGATAATACTGTAATTTAAACTTTTATAATAAATTTTATCATAAAAAATTAAAGAATTTCATAGCATTTTTTTCTTATTTATCAAAAGTTTATATAATTGTTATAATTTCAGAAACAAAATGCCACTCATTGTTAAACTTCCTTTCATCATAAATTTGTAACTAAATAAGATATTTTCAAATTGGAACCTATGCATGTTTGACAATTTTACATAAAATGAGAAAAATAATATTTTATATTCTAATTGTATTATTAATACCAATATTTTAAAAAAAATATTAACTTTTTTTCTTTTTCTAGTTGATAAAATTCAATATTTTCCTGAAAATTGATCAAAAAATAGATTTGGGTACGATTTATTTGATAAACTTAAGCAATGTAAACCTGCTTAAGGTAGATTAGTGTAAAAATTTTAAAACCCTCTAATATTCTTGATCAAAAACTTGCCATAGCTTAATTTTGTCAAAAAATAATTTATGTTAAAAGTAGCCACATATAATGGCCCATCATACAGATGAGAAGCCTTATCATTATCCTCATTGTGAATATAAAACAGTACTAAACCATAATTTAAAAATAAATATTTAATTCAATTTTTTTTTTGGTTTCTTGACAGAGGTAAAGATATCAAAACTTTTCTGAAATAAGTAGGAAAGTCGTGGGAGTTGGATTTCGGAAGTAGGAAAGTCGGATTTTTTTTTTTCTTTTCTTACATAAAAATCTGGTGAGGTGAACCACACAACATTCACCTCAGTTCATGTTAGATATGGAAGCGTATTCTAATGTTTCGGGCGAGCTCGGGTACGCTCGTATTCCTTTGGTTCCTCAATTACAACTATTATACGGTACGACCTCTTCTTTCTCCTTTAATTAATTATCAAGTTCCTTCTTATTTTATATTAAATATTAATGTGAAATGGTCACTTGTTAGTTGCTGTGACATCTCCAGGCATATCAAGACCTTAAATATGCAATTTCACTATCTTAAGACTTAATACGTTTTTGATCTAGACTGTTCTGCTTAAAACAGACTATTTCGCGGGACTTGGTTAATTGGACTCAGGTTACCTCAAAACATCTATTTTCATTGAAAACTCAGATTCGAAAATGTTCACAATCGCAATACTCTCCATTAAAATATAGAATGTGAAAGTAAAAAACAACATTAAGAACTTTGTATTATGGCTTCATTATATAACACGAAAGCTATTATAAGGATTTTGGATACCACCTAAATGAGTATAGATGGGTTGATGACGAATAAAGGGGAGAATAAGAACAGCGATAAGATGCTTCAATTTCCTGAAGGAGATTGGCTTCCTCGAAAAGATAGCCATTCTGAATCGGATACCTTCCGATCCTAAGGAAATAAGATACCTTAGGAAGATCGAGGGAACCACAAGATGCGACACTACGATGGTGAGGAACACTAAGATTAGAGTGAGCCTGTTCGGGCGGGCATCTGTCTCAAATGTCTGAAAACCGCATTTCCAGAGCTACCTACGAAGCTATCTCAGAAGGGAATAGGCCTCGAGGAAAACTTGAGATGAAGAAGGGCTTCAACAGGAGAAGTCTGGAGTGGAGGAAGAGGAAACAGGGGAAAAAAAAACAGAAATAATCAAAAAAGAAATTTTTTTTCTTTTTATTTTCTATACAATTACACATAGATCAGCAAAAAGTTTAATTTTAGTGACTACTGAAACCTAGAAATGGATGATGGCGTTGTATGTGCCATGCTTTTGGATGTCATGTAAATGGAGGACATCCAACTGGAGTGATCTTTGTGTGGCCTCCTTAAAAGAGATGCTTCCCCTCCATTGGTAGATAATATTTCTTAGGCACATTCTTTTGCCAAATCATCTACAACCCTTCTTGTGTATACGATCTCCTCCAACTTAAGTGCGCTATCCCAAATAACTAGATCACGGTATTCAGACCTTTACACCACTTTAAATCGTTCTGCCTGATTGAAACTCCTTTCTAGAACGCCGAACACTTTCTGGAATTCTCTCCCTCTTCATTTCGACAATCCATTCATTATATTCATTCCATATCCACATTTGAAATCCTACCACTGCATCTATCTAGTTCTTACATTTCATAATGCAATTTTTTTGCTCTTATCGTTTTCTCTTCATATCATCTTGAGATAATCCATTAAAATATCTTGTCCATTAGCATAATATACTGTTATATATAATACAAATATTGACTTTTAGTTATCTAGACTCCTTAATGGACAAATTAATTTATTAGATTTAAAACAATATGTATTTATGAGATGACTTTATTATTTTGGTAATTAAATAGAACTTTTGGTCCGATATACCTTTTGTCCCTCTTATTCTTAAGGGACATGCTCTTAGAATAAAATTTGTTTTCCATTCTATTTACAAACACATATCTATGTATTTATATTCTTAAACAAATAAAACAATCTCATGGTTAAATAAACTTCATAAATACAACATAACAGAAAAAATTTCAACTGCTTAAACAAAATGCACTTATATGAATTTTTAAATCCGGAATATTGCAATCCGAATGTCGGGCCGTTACGTGATATTTTAGGAAATTATTTGCTACTGTTTTATATTCACAATGAGGACAATGATGAGGCTTCCCAACTTTATGACGAACCATTATGTGAGATTCTAAATTACTTTTAGATCCGGTTTTATATTCACAATGAGCAAGTTAGAAAGGTTTTTTATCTGTATGACGGACCATTATATAAATTTTTAAATTACGATTTGCTACAGTTTTTAATTCACAACAAGGACAATTACAAGATTTCTTAACTGAATGGCGGGTCACGGGGGTGTGGAGAGGGGTGATATTTTTTGTTATTGTTGTAATATTTAAAATGAGGGCAAATATAAGTCTTCTCATCTCCATGACGAGTCATTATGTGTGATTGTAAATTACTTTTTTGAACTGTTTTATATTCACAATGAGGACAATGATGAGGCTTCTCATCTGTATGTCGAGACATTATGTGTGATTTTAAAGTAATTTCGTTACTGCTTTATATTTACAATAAGAACAATGGAAAGGTTTTTCATCTGCATGACGGGCCATTACATGAATCACGATTTTATATTCGCATTATTAACAACTATAAGGTTTCTAATCTAAATACCGGACCATTACGTAATATTCTAGCGAATTTATTATTACTTTTCTATATTCAAAATGAGGCTCCTCTACAGTATGACGAGCCATTATGTGTGATTTTAGGGATTTTTTTGTTACTGCTTTATATTCACAATGAGGACAATGATGAGGCTTCTTGACTGTATGACGAGCCATTATGTGACGTTGCAATGTGTAATTTGCTGCTGTTTTATATTCGCAATGAGGACAATGATGAGGCTTCTGATCTGTATGACGAACCATTATGTGTGATTTTAAATTACTCTTGTTTGCTGCATTATATTCACAATGCGGACAATGTAGAGGCTTCTCGGCTGTATGATGAGCCATTATGTGTTGTTGTAATGTGTATTTCGTTACTGTTTTATATTCGCAATGAGGACAATGATAAGGCTTCTGATGTGTATGACGGGTCATTATATGTATTTTTAAATGATTTTTTATTACTGTTTTATATTCACAATGAGGACAATGATAAGGCTTCTGATCTGTATGATGGGCCATTATGTGTGATTTTAAACTTCTTTTTGTTCCTACTTTATGTCCACAATGATGACAATGGAAAGGTTTCTCATCTGAATGACGGGCCATTACGTGAATTTTTAAATCATGGTTTAGTACTGTTTTAAATTCGCAATGAGGGCAATGATGAGGCTTCTCAAATGTATGACGAGCCATTATATGTGATTTTAAATTACTTTTAACTAGTGTTTTAAATTCACAATGAGGACAATGATGAGGCTTCTCAAATGTATGACGACCCATTATATGTAATTTTAAATGATTTTTAATTGCTGTTTTATATTCGCAATGAGGACAATGATAAGGCTTCTCATTTGTATGACGCACCATTATATGTGATTTTAAACGACTTTTTACTACTGTTTTATATTCGCAATGAGGACAATGATGAGGCTTCTGATCTTTATGACGGGCATTTACATGTGATTTTAAAGTACTCTTGTTTACTGCTTTATATTCACAATGAGGACAATGTTGAGGTTTCTCACCTGTGTGAAGGGCCACTGAATGTGTTTTTAAAATATTAGATGTGCTTCCTTTATATTCACAATGAGGCTTCTCACCAGTATGGACATCTACATGTAGTTCTTGTTTCCTATGTTGAGATTCAATGTGAATTTTCAAATCAATTTTCTTTTTCGTTATAAATTCACAATGAAAACATTTGTAAGTTTTATTATCGATCAGAGACGTTTCAGGAATTTTAAAATCCATCCTTTCTTGCAGGTGATATATCTTGTTTAGCGAGTCTTTAGTACCTATAAAATGATAATATTATAATTTAAATTTCTAAAATTATTTTTAATATAATAAAATTAAACATTTCAAAGTATCTTTTTTTTATTAATAAAAACTTTATATAATTTTTTATATTTTTGGATAGAAAATATCACTCATTTTTAAACTTCCTTTTATCTTAAAGTTGAAATTAAATAAGATATTAATTTTCAAAGTGAAACCTATTCATGTTTGACGACAATTTTTCATAAAATGCGAAAAACAAAATTTTCTATTCTTATTGTATTATTAACACTGATATTTAAAAAAAAAACAATTAAAAAGTTCTTTTTTTCTTTTTCTAGTTGATAAAATTTATTTATTTTTAACTTTCGTTTGAATAACATAGTTAAAAAAACTTTGGATAATCACCAAACATACAGCCACTAGGAGCTTATTTCATAATAAAGTATAAACTAATACTATTAGTCAAGTACCTTGAACTTGGTACTTTTTCGTTTCATAACAAAAAGTAAAAATTACAAGTTGTAAAATTGAAAGTATACGATAAATATTGCTGTTATCAGAATATTGCTGTTCATGATCGTGTGACATTATTATGAGAAAACTAAGATAAACAAATAATAATAAACATCCAACTTAATTGCTCTTGAGACAAATTCATTCAATTTTTGACCCTGTTGACGAACTTCAACGACATTTTATAGATTATTATTTCAAAGATTAGGTTGTGTTTTAATAAGTTTAATAATCTTAGCGATAAAAATAAAACATTTTCACAATGTAATCGGTAATTACTATATTTAATTTTGTTTTGGATCTGTTTCTTTTTTAACAAAATAGAAGTAGAATAAACAAATAGAAATTATGAGTTGTATTTCATTACAGTGAACAAAACCGTCCTTAGGACATTTTAATATGTCCTAGCAGTGGGCTTACATAACCTAGATTTTGAATAACTTTTTTCCATAAAACGAGTGTTAGATCATATTTACAAACGTACAAAATAAAAGGACTAATACTTTTTGTTTCATAATGGCAACTACCTCACTAATAGTACAAGCCATAGATAAGAGAGAAAAAGTACAAATAAGCCTTCATAAGGAAAGTTCATTATCAGAGCAGGTTACTTAGTTACAGGTTATAACTTTCTAGTTGATATATTGTTCAATATCTTTCATTGAAGTGCCAGCGGTGACAACTTGGTGACATGAATATCTTTATCCACCATTACAGTCATTAGCGGATCCAGAATTAAATTGGGGAGGGGGCTTCAGCCCGAAATTATATTTTTGTAAATAATTATTACTACTTTGGGAGAAAAAGAAAGAAACTAACTAATTACTAATTGAAACGACGGTGTTTAAGTGATTCTTGAATTCCTATTAATGTAATTACAAGAACAATAATACTTTAAGGGGGCAGGTTTTTTATATTTATTTCGTAATACATGATTATATTTTACCATTTTGGAGGGAGGGGGGAAGGGGCTTCAGCCACCTCTTCTCTCTTTCCCCTCCCCCTCCTCAGTAGATCCGCCTATGACTCCAGTTAGCTATGCATGCCAAATGCATTAAATGCCAATTAATGCATGATAAATATGAATAAAAATGTAAAGTGCTTAAGAAATAAAATGATAGGTTAGGCCATAATTTATTTAATCTCATAATTAGAAAGAAATGAAAGAAGATTTGATATTTGATCATTCTAATTAAATATTCTTTAAACTTTATTTTCGAAAACACAAAATTGAAGAAGAGATTAAGGTTAAACTGAAGGCGGGAAATGCTTGTTATTTTTCTGTGACGAAACTACTTAGTTCGCGTCTCTTTTCCCGGAACATAAAAATTAGAATCTATAAAACAATTATCTTGCCTACAGTCCTTTATGGATGCGAAACTTGGCCGCTCACATTAAGGGATGAGCAGCGTCTTAAGGTTTTTGAAAATAAAGTATTGCGTAGAATATTCGGACCGAAGAAGGATGAGTTAACCGGAGAGTTCAGACGGTTACACAACGCCGAATTGCGTGAACTGTATCCGGGCAATATAATTGAGGTAATTTCATCGCGGCGAATCATATGGGCTTGTAAAGTTGTTGGGCTTAGTAACGAGAGAGTTCCTTAAAGGCTAATATTTGCTGTGCCGAATAGTAAGCGTCCGAGGGGTAGACCGAAGCGAAGGTGGAAAGATTGCATTAAAGCCGATCTGAAGGGACTGGGTTTGGACGGCGAACGGTGGAGGGAGGTGTGTAATAAGCGATTGGTGGTGTCGGCATCGAACCTTCGGGCTCGCTAAGCCTTTTATTATTATTATTATTATTATATTATATTATTAAATTTTATTTTCCCGTTCGTTTATTTTCTGTTGAATTCATGAGGGGGCCTCTCAAACACGTACAACTTTAAATTTGAATCTTATGATAACCAGATCTCGTTCTTTTTTGTCAACTAGGTTTCGATCGGTTCCATGTTTTAACTTCTTCAGGAGAGACTTTTTTGTTAAAAAAAACAACTGGAAACAGCAAAATACCCTTTTTTTTTCATTTTAGAATAAATCAGAGTTTCGCTTAGAACACTTAGCACAAACGGGCCAATGGAAATTTTGCTTTCACTTACGTATATATGTAATATATAGTAAGGGTAAGTATTGCGATCGTGAAAATTTACAAATCTCAATTTTCAATGGAAATACATGTTTTGAGGTCCCCTGAGTTCAAATAACCAAGTGTCGCAAAATGGTGGGTGTGTGTGTGTGTGTAAAAAATAAAGTGATAAACTGACAGGAACGTTTTCGTTAAAATCGGCTAACCGGAAGTGCCACTTTATATGAACGCTGAAACACATTTTTACAATTTTCTTGAAAACGGCTCTAACGATTTTGATCAAACTTGGTATATCATTGTATAATTAAATGGTCTTTAATATCATTTAGGTCTTATCCCCGTTGGTGTCACTTTACAGGGCTTAAATGCCCATTGCTCATATATATGTCTTCCTCTAAAGTACCTTTAATATGGTTTATTTTAAAAAGTTAATCATTTCGCATTATTCAGAGTTACGAGAAAATGCTACATATAACTTTTGAAAGAATTTGATAAGTTAATAAAGGAGAAAAATAAATAAAAATGCAGAAAAACCTGCGTTGCTATAGACTGTAGCGCCGAAACGAATGTACCGATTTCAATGAAACTTCACTAAAGTCATTTTCTCGATACCCTTTAAATTTATCTATATAACATACTTCAACGAAAAGAAGCTGGAAAAAAAGTTACGAGGGATGTTAAAATTAAATTCCGAATAACTCAAAAAGTATACGCTTTTTGGACGACATTGTAATGGTTTTTTAGAAGGTTTTTTTCTCTGAAGAGGCGAAAATTTGGATAAATTTAAAATATATTTTTTTAATTGTTGAGACTAAAAAAATCTTTTTTCTACAGATATTTAATAAAGTGTCTTTCCTAAGAATATCTTTCATAAGAAATAAGTACCTAAATTTATACCTTTATTATCAGTTCTATATTTCAACACTGCAATCACCACCTCTGGAATCAACTTGCTCATTGTCTGCATAGATAACTTTTTTAACTAAAAATATCACTAACTAAATGACAACACTCAAAAATGTTGAAGTTGGAGTTAGTCATTCTGTGGTTTATAAAAGCAAAGAAAGTTGTGTGGTTTATAAAAGCAGATGGAGTGACTAGATTTTTATTGTCTGTCGTCGATATATTAAATAAGACATTTTGTAATTATAATGGTCTTAATGACTTGTTATCTGTAAGTTTTAAGCTTTATCTCCAGCATTGCCAGAAAATAATTTCTATTCAAAGTTGATCATTAAATGAAAGTTGTGTGTTGCGCGCACCAGATTTTTTTTTTTAATTTTTGGGAGAAGGGGATTCTTTTTCCAACAAAATTATTTATTTCATTTTGGGAGGAGGAATCAGCAAACTCCTTCCACAAAAATAATATTTCATTTTTGACGGGGCTTCAGACCAAAAGTTCTCCCCTCCCCATCACCAATCGATTCGCCAATGCCTCACAATATTTGTTCCTATTTTCAGGCCAACTTAGGGACATATGCAGTACTATGCCGAAAGTGCTGTTTTTTTTTTTCTTTTTTTCCAGCCTTCGTGTTATTTTAATCATTGTCTCGGGCTTGGGGGACGGCATTAGAAAATGTTCTTATTTCACATTTAAACAAAAGTTATTTCTAATTCTGAATGTTTTTCTTCGAGGAATAATGGTTTGTCTGACTGACACATTCATTAAGATGTCCCTCATCAGTTGTAAAAAACAGTCACTTAATATTTCACGATAAAACTATTTTTAATATTTCGATATTACAAGTGAACTTAGATTTGTACTAAAAGCCTAAGAAAATATTAGTAAAATCATATGATTTGTAATATAAACCATGTTTATGAAACAGTGTAACTTGTACTTTTAACTTGAATTTTGAAACCATCGAATTCCTCTCGTATCCAATCCTTACAATCCGAAATCCTTCGTAAAATCCTCAACGCTCCTTACTTTGTCACAAATAAAATCATCCATAAAGACCTTAATGTTCCATATGTTTCCGATTTGGCCCAATCCAGATACCTGTCCTTCCATAACAAACTGCAGAACCATCCGAATCCTCTCGTTTCAAACCTTGCTTCCTCCTCGATCCATGATAACCCTCCGAGGCATCTGAAAAGAAGATGGCCTTGGGACCTTCTAATATAGAAATATAATTGGAGTGCTACCAATGGGTAGTTTCTCTTCATGTTGTACATGTCATGTTACCAATTTCACATTTACTTATTGTATTTTCTATGTAATACAGTTGTAAATTCCATTAAAATAATTTTTAAAAAACTTGAATTTTGTAGTTATGTACTATGTTATCATGACATCCGGATAGATTTTTCTTTGTTTTAAACGGTAGTAGAGAACACAAACTTGTTCAATGGATTGAGCCTGTTTTTAAATTAATCTTCTCAAAACTAATATCTCTAAAAATAACCTAGCCGCTTATTGATTTGATTTTATTTCTTATCAATCCATAAAATAAAAATTATTAGTACTTGTACTTCTTAATTTTGTACACTTGTACTTTTTACTAAGACTATTAACTTTATTATGAAATAGGCCCCAGACATAACACTTTACACAAAACATCACCACCCTATCACTTTTGCTAATATGTATTGCCCTCCAAAGTACATTATCACAGCTGCAATGTTTTCATTCTCTTAAGAAGATGCACTATCCCTGGAGGTGATTTCAACGCCAAGGACCACAGGTGGAGTTGAAGACTCTTCATCCCAAGAGGTAGAAATCTATATCGCGTCCCTTCCAAGATCTTTCATTAGACACAATTTACCCAGATACTCTGACTGGCCAAACTCTGTACATTAAACTCCCGTCTTATTCGACTTTTTTGTAACAAAATAACTTCATACAATTCCTCACCCGTAGAATCGAGCGCCGAGCTCTGATCATTCCTTGGTACACCTAGTTCTTCATGACGAGTCTTCAGCAGCAGAAAAAAACACCTTCGCTCATAAGATACATGGACTGGGATCTTTACCGAATGTATCTTCAATCCAATCTATCAATTCGGTTATCACTCACAACTGAAGAACTCGAAATAGCCGTAGATACATTAACAAAATCAAAACAGAATGCTGCTTCTTGGTCTTCATCAGAATCCACTATCAAAGAAGCGGTGTACCTGCCTTGCTACCCACAATGCATGAGGTATATGATCAGAATAAAGAGAAGAGCCCGAAAATATTGGCAGACAAATAGGTTCTCGTCGTATACACCGATAAGTCTTATGAACTGAAAAGACAAATAAGAAAATTTAACCGGACCAATTATGAATCTTATATTCTTCCGATAAAGCTCTTCTTCTTAATCGTTTCCTCTTCTACCGCTGAGCAGTGTGAGTTGACAGAAGAAGAAGAAGTCCGTTTCATAAAATAAGTTTCGGGCGAGTAAGTTATGGTTCTACTGTGCCTGATGGAGGGACTGCCTCAGGCCAGCTCTACCATTACTTCACGGGGAAGATTTATACCTCCGCTACTGTAGTTATTATTATTATTATCACTGCAACTACAACTACTACAACTCGGTGACGAGTCTTGTCCTCTTCCACCAGCTTCCTCCAGTCATCTCTGTTCTGTGCGGCCATTATCCAGCTCCTGACTCCCAGGACATCCTTGAATCTCTTGCAGCACCATCTAACCATCTTAGCTTTGGTCTCCCTCTTCTTCTTGTGCCGTAGAAAGGTTCTATCAGGATCATCCTCTAGGGATTGCTTCATTCTCCATCCTTACTACATGACCAGCCCATCTCGATCTTCCGAGCTTCATCCTCAGAACGACATCCTGATCATTAAAAGTTGAGCAAATCTCGGCATTTTCCGTCTTCTCCAATTTTCATCTTTCTGCACTCCTCCAAATATTCTTCGAATAATTTTTCTCTCAAAGATTAGGAGGTCTTTCTCAATTTTTTTAGTCGTCGTCCATGTTTCTGAAGCATAGAGCAGGACTGGACGGATTAGTGTGTTATAGAGATGTAGCTTGTGATGCCGGGATAAAAGGCGAGAGGTGAATTCCTTGGAAAGGGCAAAGTAACATTGGTTAGCCATAAATATTCTTTTCTAGACCTCGAACTCGGGTGCATTGTCTTGTGTCCTCTCAGTGACCCCAAATACTTAAACTGCGCTACTTTCTCAAAATTAAAGGGGCCAATATTGAAGGTCTCGCCTGGTCGAGGAACTTCTCCTGTGGCCATATATTTAGTTTTGCCTTCATTCACTTCTAACCCAAGTGCTCTGGCGGCCTCCAACAAAGCTAAAAATCCCTCTCTGACAGATTGCAACGACCACCCCACGATATCCACATCATCCGCATAGGCTAATAGCTGAAGCATCCGGTTGTAAATCGTCCCATCAGCTTGCAGATCAGAATCCCTAACTGTCCTCTCAAGTGCCAATTTAAACAGAAGGCATGCGAACGCATCACCTTGACGAAGTCCTTTCGTTGAGGAGAACTCTTCTGTCCTTAGACCACCAACCTGCACAGTGCACTTTACATCCTTCTTGGTCAGCTTCTCCAGTCATATTAGCTTATCTGGGATATTGAAACCTTCTAGTGCCTTGTACAGTTCTTCCCGATTAATGTTATCGTAAGCTGCCTTAAAGTCAACGAAAACATGGTGGGTTTTAATCTGATGTTCGTTTCCTCTCTCTAGGATTGTTCAGAGGCAGAATATTTGGTCTGTCGTAGATCTTCCCTGTCTAAATCCACATTGGTAGGGACCAAGCCTCTGCTCTGCACTGTACTTATTAGACATTTAAAATAATATGTATTTATGATAAATAATATGTATTTTTTGTTTTTTTACTTAAATAGAACTTTTGTTCCGATATACTTTCTGTCCCTCTAATTCTTAAGGATGGATTTAGCGCTCTTACTCAGTCTCTACTGGCTTTTAAATAGTAATGAGGCTGGTAGAGAAGCGCTGGGATCTGCTTGAGCCCTGCCTTGCCTTTCACGTGAGGGCGGCATGGCATGGTTCAGAGTTGCCTAGGTTGAATGTATATCTTGGGCATAGGAATAAATGTGAATCAAGTATTTTTTTTTCTTTTTTAACTATTCTTTTAATGTTTTTTTTTCTTCCTTTTTACAAGTTTTTTTTCTTTTATTTTAATATATATATATATTTACTTACATATATGATCTTATTTTATTTTTGTTCTCAATTTATATTTTAAATTGTATTTAAAATGTAAACATAGAGCCACAATACTCAATGCCCTAGATTGTGGCAGATTGTATTATTTTTCTTCAATAAAAATTCTATATATATACACATTATTAAGGGACAAACATGGTCTTAGAATAAAATTTGTTTTTTCATAGTTACATAGCAAGCAATTTTATAAATACAACATATCACAAAAATATTCTACAAATTAAACATAATGCATTCACACTAGTTATGATTATCTTCTATTCAACAGGAACTTCGTATGGCTGTTTGAACTAATTGTAGCGGTTATAAATTCAATTAGACTTCTTATCACTATGATGGTGCATTATATGCCATTTTAAATTGCCTATTGTAAATGTTTTATAGTTGCAATGAAGATATTTTTGAAGCTTATCATGTTTATAATTGAACATTACATGCCTTTTCAAAAATTCTAATATTGATATTTTATAGCCACAATAAAGTGGCTTCTCATCTGTATGAAAAACAATTACATGTGATTTTAAATTTCTTCTGGTTACTGCTTCATATTCAAAATGAAAAGATTTCATATAATTGGGCCATTATATGAATTTTTAAATCACACTTTGTTAATATTTTATATTCGCAATAAGAACAACCATAAGGCTTCTTATCTGAATGTCGGACCATTATGTGATATTTTAGGGTATTTTTTGTTACTGTTTTATAATTACAGGGCAAGAATGAGGCTTCTCATCTGTTATGACGAGAAATTATGTGTGATTTTAAACTACTTTTATGTACTGTTTTAAATTCACAATGAGGACACTGATGAGGTTTTTCATCTGTATGACGAGAGATTATATGTGATTGTAAATTAATTTTTTGAACTGTTTTATATTCACAATGAGGGCAATGATGAGGTTTCTCATCTGTATGACGAGTCATTATGTGTGATTTTAAACTTCTTTTATGTACTGTTTTATATTCACAATGAGGACACTGATGAGGTTTTTCATCTGTATGACGAGAGCTTATATGTGATTGTAAACTACATTTTTTTACTGTTTTATATTCACAATGAGGGCAATGATGAGGTTTCTCATCTGTATGACGAGCCATTATGTGTGATTTTAAAATGTATTTTGTTACTGCACTATATTCATTGCAATGAGGACAATGATAGGGCTTCTCATCTGTATGAAAAGACATTATGTGTGACTGTAAATTATTTTTTCGTATTGTTTTATATTCACAATGAGGACACTGATGACGTTTCTCATCTGTATGACGAGACATTATGTGTAACTGTAAATTAGTTTTTAGAACTGCTTTATATTCACAATGAGGGCAATGATGAGGTTTCTCATCTGTATGACGAGCCATTATGTGTGATTTTAAAATTTGTTTTGTTACTGCACTATATCCATTGCAATGAGGACAATGATAGGGCTTCTGATCTGTATGACGGGCCATTATGTGTGATTTTAAACTAGATTTATTTACCGTTTTATGTGCACAATGAGGACAATGATAAGGCTTCTGATCTGTATGATGGGCCATTATGTGTGATTTTAAAAGACGTTTTAATAGTGCTTTATATTTACAATGATGGCAATGGAAAGGTTTCTCACCTGAATGACGGGCCATTACATGTATTTTTAAATCATAGTTTGTTAATGTTTTATATTCACAATGAGGACAATGATGAGACTTCTCATGTGTATGACGGGCCATTATGTGTGATTTTAAACTAGATTTATTTACCGTTTTATGTGCACAATGAGGACAATGATAAGGCTTTTGATCTGTATGACGGGCCATTATGTGTGATTTTAAACAAGATTTGTATACTGTTTTAAATTCACAATGAGAGCAATGATGAGGCTTCTGATCTGTATGACGGGCCATTATATGTAATTTTACATAATATTTCGTTATTGCTGTGTAGTTACAATGAGGACAATGTTGAGGCTTGTGATCTGTATGACGGGCCATTATATGTTGTTTTAAATAACTTTTCATAACAGTTTTATATTCACAATGAGGACAATGTTGAGGCTTCTCACCAGTGCGAAGTGTCACTATATGTGTTAGTTTTGGTTTCTTATGTTGAGATTTAATGTGAATTTTCAAATCAATTTTCTTTTTCGCTTTAAATTCACAATGAAAACATTTATAAGTTTTGTTATCAATAAGAGATATTGCAGGAATTTTAAAATCCGCCTTTTCTTGCAGCTGATATATCTTGTTTAGGGAGTTTTTAGCACCTATAAAATGATAATATTATAAAATTAAACATTGCATATTTTCATGTTATATTTATTGAAAGTGTATACAATTGTGATATTTTTATAAATTTTTATCTTAAAGTTGAAATTAAATAAGATGTATATTTTCAAAGTGAAACTTATTCATGTTTGACAATTTTTCATAGAATACGAAAAACAATATTTTCTATCATAATGGCATTTTCAACACAATATTAAACAAAAAAAATTAGAAAGTTCTTTATTAACTTGTTTCTTTTTGTAATTGACATAATGAACAACTTTTTATAATAACGCTACAATAAAATTTATTTATTTTTAACTTTCATTATAATAACACAGTTAAAAAAGTTATGGAAAATTAGTTTTTTACGAATACTTAAGAAATCCGAGGTTGGTTTTCAATAAAAATTATTGCACCATCAGATGTATTATGGATGTTGTTTTTTACATCCGAATTGATTTGCAAAAACATTAATTATGGTTCACTTTGGAAATAAACAACTCAAACATTTCATAATTTTTAGACCATTGTATATTTTGTTATTTTTAACAGAAAAATATAACACAAAACATAATAATAACTCATTATTTTAGACAGGAACGCGAAACAAGGCCAGAAGGGAAATTCTGCTCGGCTTTGAGTCCTGGAGCGACACCCTTTTGAGATCCTCTCCTCTGCTCTTTTTGTGAACTAGATCTCTTTCCACTTTAGTATAGAGAATAATTACTTTATAAAAATTATTGAAATCCCTCTACATAAGCTTGAATTAATTGATAGTGCGTCAAAATTTTTATTGAGCCCGGCTATTATCGTTACTATACGAAAATTTGAAAATCCATTAGAGCACTCTGACTTTAAAGGCTTTTAGGGACTTATAGAGTGCATTTGGATTCTAAGGTTTTTGATTATTATGAATTTTGATGTCTCTCATACTAATAGAGTACATAAAAACTAGGTAACTTCTTAATACATTTTATGTTTGTTATGAATAAAGTTAAATTAGTTGATATGAGTGTAAAAAATAAAGTGATAAACTGACAGCAACTTTTTCCTTAAAATCGGCTAACCTGATGTGCCACTATATATCAACGCTGAAAAAAATGTTCACAATTTTCTAAAAACGGCTCTAACTATTTTGATTAAACACGGTATATCATTGTATAATTAAATGGTCTCTAATACTATTTAGGTCTTATCCCTGTTAGTTATTTAGTCTTATCCTGATGTCATTTTACAGGGCTTAAATGCCCAATGTTCATATGCGTCTTCCTCTAAAGTACCTTTAACATGGTTTCTTTAAAAAAAAATTAATAATCTCAAGTTATTCAGAAAAATTTGAGGTTCGTTCGGGTTTAAAACAGGGGGATTCCCTGTCGCTTGTCCTGTTAAATTTGGCATTAGAACATGCCATTAGAGAGGTAATACGTACCGAGAAAGGGTTGGATCTGGGTGGGACAACATCCGTGTTGGGCTATGCTGATGATCTGGTACTGTTAAGCGAAGACGTGGATACTATAGAACTAAATATGATGTTAATGAAAGCCGGTAAAGAACTAGGGCTCGAAATAAACGCGGATAAAACTAAATATATAGTTATCTGCAAAAATGGTGATACTACTGGTGATATCGATATAGATGATCATATGTTTGAACAGGTAGAGAAGTTTAGGTATCTAGTTTCTACGATAACTAGATAAAACGAAATTGAAGAAGAGATTAAGGTTAGACTGAAGGCGGGAAATGCTTGTTATTTTTCTGTGACAAAACTACTTAGCTCGCGCCTCTTGTCCCGGAACTTAAAAATTAGAATCTATAAAACCATTATCTTACATACAGTTCTTTATGGATGCGAAACTTGGCCGCTTACATTAAGGGATTAGCAGCGTCTTAAGGTTTTTGAAAATAAAGTATTGCGTAGAATATTCGGACAGAAGTACGATGAGTTAACCGGAGGATTCAAACGGTTACACAAGGCTGAATGGCGTGAACTGTATCCGGGTAATATAATTGAGGTAATTTCATCGCGGCGAATCGAATGGGCTTGCAAAATTGTTGGTCTCAGTAACGAGAGAATTCTTAAAAGTTTAATATTTGCTGTACCAAATGGTTAACCTCCGAGGGGTAGACCGAAGCGAAGGTGGGAAGATTGTATTAAAGCCGATCTGAAGGGACTGGGTTTGAACGGCGACCTGTGGAGGGAGGTGTGTAATGAGCGATTGGTGGTGTCTGCATCGAACCTTCGGGTTCGCTAAGCCTTTTATTATTATCTTTTTTATTCTCGCCTTTGCGGATTTAAAGCTGAAGGTGGAGGACAAGTCCAACCACCTGCAGTTATAATATTTTATATATTTAAAAATTGTCTTGTTATTCTATCCAAGAGAACCGCATGCTGAGCCTCTCTTAACACATCCAGGGCTAATTCCAAGCCGTCTGTACCTGCAACCGTTGACTTAGGGATCAGATCATTGTTTGAATAATTATTGATGTAACTAATACGCTCTCTAAATGGTACAATTCCTTTAATTCGATCGCCAGTTCTTGGTACTTATGGAGCTTCTCTCCCACGGTCGTGCTTATATTGTTACCGTTCGGATTGCGATATCAATTAAGTTTGCCTTCTTTGCTCCTAAATCTATAATAAGGATATCGGGTCTGTTGTGACGCACTGTCTGATTCGTTATTATAGATTTCCCCCAATACATCTTAAGGGAACCCTTCTGAAGCAGCCTTATCGGATTATATTTGTAATATGGCACCTTTTCATCCAACAGGTTAAGTTTCACAGCCAGAGTCTGGTGGAATATTTTCGCCACATTGTTGTGCCTCTGCAGATACTCCGTACCAGCGAGTACTCCACATCCAGCTGTGATATGTTGGATTGATTCGTACGTCATTGAACAAAGTCGACATTTATCAGATGTTGTAGTGTCTTTATGAACGTGCCTCCTATATGATCTGGTGGCAATGACCTGATCTTGAATGGCGACTACAAAGCCTTCTGTTTCAGAGTATAGCCTTCCTGCCGCTAACCATTCCACCGATTTTTCTTTGTCTATGGAGGCTTCATTCAATTGGCTGTAGTATCTGCTATGTAGCGCCTTATTCTGACAGTCTTTCATTTTCGGATACAACTGTGAAATCTTCGGCTTTGTTTAAATTGAGTGCCGTTAGACCTGAATCCATATTGGTTATAGTAAGGTAAATCCCTGTAGTTTTTGAAAGAAAATATCGTCGTAGCGCCAGCTCTTGCTTTCGACATGCTTCCTTTATATTTAGAAGTCCGCGACCTCCTTCCTTTCTAGATAAATACAGGCGGGCTTTGGAGGATGTTGGATGGTGAGACCTCTCTTGTGTGAGTGTCGTTCTTACTAGACGATCAATCTCCTGTAGACTGGTATTGGACCACTGTACTATACCAAAGCTATAGCTCAGAGCTGGTATGACCCAGGTGTTAATGGCCTTAATTTTGTGCTTCCCAGATAACTGAGTTCTGAGTACTTGTCGCAATCTCTTTCTGAAAACAGTCCCTTCGGGCAATTATAAGGTTTTGTTGCATGCCTAAATATTTATATAATTGATGTGATTCCAGCTCTTTAATGTGGTCTTCTTCGTTTATCAGGATGTTCTGGGTATTAACCTTTCTTCCCTTTTTTACATGAAGCACCGCGCATTTATCAAGTCCGAATGACATACCTATATCACTGGTAAAGGATGATACTATTTCAACCATGTTCTGTAATTGCTGTTCATTTTTCGCATACAGTTTGAGGTCATCCATATACCAACTATGACTGATTGTGATATCATCATCTTTGATGTTAAGTTTGTAATAATAATAATAATTATTATTATTATTACAATGGAAAATAACAGATTAATAACCTTTCGGTTGACAGAATGACTAACTCCAATTTCAAAATTCTTTATTATTAATTTTAGTGATATTTCTAGTGCCAAATATATATCTTAATTCACAGTTCTATATTTCAACACTGCAATCACCTACTCCGGAATCAACTTACTCACTGTCTGTATAGATAACTTTTTCAACTACAAATATCACTAAAATGACATTACTCAAAAATGTTGAAATTAAAGTTAGTTGACAGAATGCAACTGAAAGGCTCAGAAACTGAAGTTGTGTGGTTTGTAAAAGCAGATGGAGTGACTAGATTTTTATTGCCTACCTTCGATATAATAAATAGACTTTTTGTAGTTATAATGGTCTTAATGACTTGTTATCTGTAACCTTTAAGCTTTAGCTCCGTTTAAAATGCACTTCAAAATGTTTATAATAGCAAAGCATTGTCTGAAAATAATTTCTATTCCAAGTTGTGTGTTGCGCACACCAGATTTTGCTGAGATTTTTACATAGTTATAACAATGAAAACCAATCAACTAACTTCTCTCTTATCAAGACCTGAAAATATTTATTCAAAATATGTGTAAAACCACTGGAAATTGCTCATTAATCTGTGTTTTAGGGAGAACTTGAGATAATAGTTATTGTAGTAGGTTCTGGGGATGCTAAGGAGTGATAATACAGTACAAAAAGTGTGATTAGAACACATTCATTTTTTCCTCCCCACTTCTGAATCACTGTGTGTCATCTTCTAGCAATTATACGTTTATAACAAAGAAGTTCACCAGGTCCCTTAAGGTCGTTATAAATGATATCCACTGTATATTAATTCCAATTTGAAAAAATATTTTTGAACTAAAAAAATTCCGTGACTTTTGACAATTTTTCCTGACTTCTCCCTGTTTTGAAAATTCCCTGAATTTTCCATATGTTCCAGGTCGGTTGCCGCCCTGTAATATCATTATATATTACATAAAAATATCTTGTTCATTGCTATAATAGGCTATTACCAGGGGTGGATCTACGGGGGGCGGGGGGAGGGGGCTTTCGGGTTAAAGCCCTCCCAAAATGGTAAAATATAACCATGTTTTATGGAAAACAATATTAAAAAATTATCTCTTAAAGTATTATTGTTCGTGTAATTACATTTTAAAGGACTTAAGGAATCACTTAAACACCATTTCATATAGATAGCTAGTTACTTACTTTTTTTCCAAAGTAAATATCGTCATTTTTATGAAGAAAAAAAAAATATTCGGGCTGAAGCTCCCCCAAAATTAAATTCTGGATCTGCTAGTGGCTATTACATGGCTATTACACTATTATGTAAATAGTGACTTTAGTTATTAAGGTTCCTTAATGAAGAAATGAATTTATTAGACATTTAAAATAATATGTATTCTTCTTGTTCTTCTTCTGCGTCCTTCCTTATATAGCTAGGTCAGGAACTAAAATGAAGAATTCGGTAGTCCTCCTCAGGTCCTCCAGGCTTCCATATAGTTTCCTTTACACTTCAATTGGAGAGGGCCAGATGACCTTCCTTTGCTGGGAGGAGGTCATGCACGTTTGTAGGATATGTTCCACATTCTGTACACCCTCACCGCACCCGATGGTGAGATAAAAGAGATGATAAGAACAACGGGAAGATGCTTCAAATCCCTGAAGATTGGATCCCTCGGAAAGAAAGAAAAATCAAATCATACCAAGAAAGTAGTATACAGAAACACATTTCTTCCGATTATCACTAATGCAAGCGAATCTTGGACCTTCACAACAGGAGTCAGATTCAAGAAATGGAAATGAGATACCTTATGAAGGTCGATGGTAAGACCATAGAGGCTACCATTAGAGCGAGCCTCGATATGAGACCAATCGAGGAAATATTATTTTTTAAATTAATTTTATAATAAAATTAAACATTTCATAACATCTTTTCTTTTATTTATCAAAACTCTATATAATTTTTATATTTTTAGAAAGAAAATGTCACTCGTCACGTGTTAGATAGAAAATGTGTTAGAAAGAAAATGTCACTTTCATTAGACAAAATTTACCCAGATACTCTGACTGGCCAAACTCTGTACATAAAACTTCCAGACTTACTCGACTTTTTTGTAACAAAAGTCTTCATACTGTTCCTCCCTCTCGATATCGAGCTCAGAGCTCTGATAATTCCTTGGTACACCTAGTTCTTCATGAAAGATGAATGATAAAGTTCTTCAATGAAGTCTTCAGCAGCAGAAAAAACACCTTCGCTCATAAGAAGATACATGGACTGGGATCTTTACCGAAAGTATCTTCAATCAAATCTATCAATTGGATCATCACTCAAAACTGAAGAACTCGAAATAGCCGTAGATACATTAACAAAATCAAAACAGAATGCTGCTTCTTGGTCTTCATCAGAATCCACTATCAAATAAGCAGTGTACCTGCCTTGCTACCCACAATGCATGGGTATATGATCAGAGTAAAGAGAAGAGCCAGAAAATATTGGCAGACAAATAGATTCACGTCGTATAAACCAAACAGATATTTATCAAACTTAAAAATGAACTGAAAAGACAAATACAAAAATTTAACCGGAAAAATTATGAATCTTACATACTTTCAATAAAGTTCTTCTTCTTAATCGTTTCCTCTTCTACCTCTGAGCAGTGTGAGTTGACAGAAGAAGAAGTCTGTTTGGGGCGAGTAAGTTATGGTTCTACTGTACCTGATGGAGGGATTGCCAACAACAACAAAGAAAATTGTTTGGAACAAAGAACTTTTGTTCCGATATACTTAAGGATGGATTTAGCACTCTTACTCTGTCTCCACTGGCTTTTAAACAGTAATGCGGCTGGGAGAGAAGCGCTGGGATCTGCTTGAGCCCTGCGTTGCCTTTCACGTGAGAGCGGCAAGGCACGGTTCAGAGTTCCCTAGGCTGAATGTAAATATTGGCCATAGGAATGAATGTGTGTCAAATATTTTTTTTCTTTCGTTAGTATTCGTTTATTTTAATGTATATATTTTTACATACTTATTTCATCTTATTTTATTTTTGTTCTCAGTTTATATTTAAAATTGTATATAAAATGTACGAATGTGAACATAGAGCCACAAAGCTGAATGCCATAGACTGTGGCAGATAGTATTATTTTTCTTCAATAGAAATTCTATATATATATATATATATATATACATTCTTAAGGGACATACATGCTCTTAGAATAAAATTTGTTTTCTCATAGTTACAAAGCAAGCAATTCCATAAATACAACATATCACAAAAATATTCTACTAATTAAACATAATGCATTCACACTAGTTATGATTATCTGTTCCTCTACAGGAACTTCGTATGACTGTTTGAACTAATTGTAGCGGTTATAAATTCAATTAGACTTCTTATCCCTATGATGGTGCAATATATGTGATTTTAAATTGTCTATTGTCAATGTTTTATTTTTTAAGTCAATGAAGATATTTTTGAAGCTTCTCATATTTATAATTGAACATTACATGCCTTTTCGAAAATTGGAATATTTCTGTTTTTTAGCCACAGTAAAGTGACTTCTCATCTGTATGAAAAACAATTATATGTGATTTTAAATTACTTCTGGTTACTGCTTCATATGCACAATGAAAAGATTTCTAATCCGTATGACGGGCCATTATGTGTGATTTTAAAGTAAGTTTGTTTACGGTTTTATATTCACAATGAGGACAATGATAATCCTTCAGATCTGTATGACGAGCCATTATGTGAATTTTTAAATCACAATTTGTTACTGTTTTATATTCACAATGAGGACAACCATAAGCCTTCTTATCAAAATGTCGCACCATTATGTGATATTTTAGAGTATTGCTTGTTACTGTTTTATATTTACAATGAGGGCAAGTATGAGGCTTCTCATCTGTATGACGAGTCAT
This sequence comes from Nezara viridula, assembly GCA_928085145.1. Lineage (NCBI taxonomy): Eukaryota > Metazoa > Arthropoda > Insecta > Hemiptera > Pentatomidae > Nezara > Nezara viridula. Next base: position 139,111,866 of record OV725081.1, on the reverse strand, counting down.
GTGTGATTTTAAATTACTTTTTTTTACTGTTTTATATTCACAATGAAGGCATTGATGAGGTTTCTCATCTGTATGACGGGCCATTATATGTGATTTTAAATAATATTTGGTTACTGCTTTATATTCGCAATGAGGACAACGATGAGGCTTCTCATCTGTATGATGAGTCATGTGTGATTGTAAATTACTTTTTTGAACTGTTTTATATTCACAATGAGGACAATGATGAGGCTTCTCATCTGTATGGCGAGCCATTATGTGTGATTTTAAAGTAAGTTTTCTTACTGCTTTATATTCACAATGAGGACAATGATAAGGCTTCTGATCTGTATGACGGGCCATTATGTGTGATTTTAAATTACATTTGTATACTGTTTTATATTTACAATTAGAGCAATGATGGGCCTTCTCATCTGCATGACGGGCCATTATATGTAATTTTAAATTACGTTTGCTTACTACTTTATAATCGCAATGAGGACAATGTTGAAGGTTCTCACCAGTGCGAAGGGTCACTATATGCGTTAGTTTTCGTTTCTTATGTTGAGATTTAATGTGAATTTTCAAATCAATTTTCTTTTTCGTTTTAAATTCACAATGAAAACATTTATAAGTTTTGTTATCAATAAGAGATATTGCAGGAATTTTAAAATCCGCCTTTTCTTGCAGCTGATATATCTTGTTTAGGGAGTTTTTAGCACCTATAAAATGATAATATTATAATTTAAGATTTTTTTAATAAATTTAATATAATAAAATTAAACATTTCATATTTTTTATTTATCAAAAGTGTATATAATTGTGATATTTTTATAAACTTTTATCTTAAAGTTGAAATTAAATAAGGTCTTATTTTCAAAGTGAAACCGCTGAACCGCTGCTTTCAAAAATGACGGCTGGTTTAAAGAATATTAGGCCAATAATTTGAGGATCGAAACGGGAAATCCATTGCGAAAAATGTAAGATAAGAATTTATTCTTTTAACTTGTATATATGGTTTTGGGCATGTAAAAAACAAAATTGATAACGCGGGCCACCAAGGGAAAACTTATCACAGATAAAAAAGTCTTTCGATACTTATTGTTTTTTTCACCTTTAACTCCTAAACGATGCATCAAAGCGAAAAATTTATACTTTAATAAATTAAAGATGGTTAAATTTTTCATCAAACGAGTACATACACTTTCTAACTTGGTTACGTGGTAAGGTATAAAACTATGGCCAACCAACGCTGATTTTTATCTAATTGTCAAAAACTGAGACGAATTACTATAAATGGCCCTATAACTTGGAAAGGAGTTTCCTATATTTTTATTTTTTATTTACCAAAAGTGTATATAATTGTGATATTTTTATAATCTTTTATCTTAAAGTTGAAATTAAATAAGATGTTTATTTTCAAAGTGAAACCTATTCATGTTTGACGATTTTACAAAAAAAAATTAGAAAGTTCTTTATTAACTTTTTTCTTTTTATAATTGACATAATTAACAACTTTTTATAATAACGCTACAATAAAATTTATTTATTTTTAACTTTCATTATAATAACACAGTTAAATTAGTTTTTTACGAATACTTAAGAAATCCGAGGTTGGTTTTCAATAAAAATTATTGCACCATCAGATGTATTATGGATGTTGTTTTTTACATCCGAATTGATTTGCAAAAACATTAATTATGGTTCACTTTGGAAATAAACAACTCAAATATTTCATAATTTTTAGCCCATTGTATATTTTGTTATTTTTAACAGAAAAATATAACACAAAACATAATAATAACTCATTATTTTAGACAGATACGCGAAACAAAGCCAGAAGGGAAATTCTGCTCGGCTTTGAGTCCTGGAGTGACACCCTTTTGAGATCCTCTCCTCTGCTATTTTTGTAAACTAGATCTCTTTGCACTTTAGTATAGAGAATAATTATTTTATAAAAACTATAGAAATTCCTCTACATAAGCTTGAATTAATTGAAAGTGCATCAAATTTTTTATTGAGCTCGAGTATAATCGTTAATATACGAAAATTTGAAGAGCCGTTAGAGCGCTCGGACTTCAAAGGCTTTTAGGGACTTATAGAGCGCATTTGGATTCTATGGGTTTTGATTATTATGAATTTTTATGTCTCTCATACTTACAGAATGCTTAAAATAAGGTAACTTCTTAATACATTTTAGGTTTGTTATAAATAAAGTTAAATTAGACGAATAAAAAACATTGAAAAGATAAAAAACGCATAAGCTGCGAGTGAAATACACCTTCGATTTCTTGCCCTTTAACAGCCGCTTAATCTTTTCAAATACTAACGTGTCTACATGAGGTACATAGAAAATGTAATGCTCTTTTCAAATTGATTACGATGAATTTCTTCGAGAGATGCATAGATTATGACTTTTTGGTGAAAAAGCGACGAAAACAGATTTTTCTTGTGAAATAAGTTAACAGTCAATATTATAATAACCACGGTCGGGAGTTACAAGTTTGAAAAGATGAAGTTTCTTAGAAGAAGTGTGGGAAAAACGCGGAAAGACTGTGTCCTAAATGACAGGATCAAGCAGGAGGAAAGATACGCCCCGTAATGGAAAGGCCAAAAGAGCGACCAAGAACCACATAATACTAGCCATCTGGAACGAATTGGAAGAGGAAGAGGGAAGACCCTGGAAGAGATGAGGAACCTTTCCGGAGTTAACGAATCGGAGGCAGTGAAGACTTTATAAGTAATGGTTTTATTCATAATGTTACAAATGGCATCTAAAATTCAGAGTAATATACTATGGATAATGGGTTGAAATTAGTTCATATTTTCTATTGCAATTTAATTGTCTAAATCATATGGTCGAAAAAGAACATATGTTATTATTAGTTAGTATGTAAAGAAGTTGTTAGTTGAGTTAATAAATGAATTAAAACATTTATTTTGATTTATATGTTAAGAATATAATAGGTTGACTACACGAGCTCACTCCAGGTCTCCTACAGTTAAGAGTATGACTTCAAGAATGCAACTGCATGAGTGGTATGGTCTGAGGAGCATGGGGATAATATACCCAAGAATAGTAGGGGGGTGAAGGGAAGTGTGGGAGAAGTCGAAAGAGGACAGCAAAGGAAGTTATCAATAGTTAATATTCTTAAGATGTCTGTGTGAAAGTGCCCTTGGCTAAAATCGGTTATTGTTCCCTCTTGATAATGGTTTCTTCTGTCCCGTCAGTACATTCTAGATAGCTATTTCTAAGCTATCAGAGATAGCTTGACCTAGCTATCCAGGGGCATTGTGCTTTTATGTAAGAAACTAAAAGATAACACATGATTCACCAATTGGGATATTTAACAAAATAAAAGTTAAATTAATATCATTATTATTATTATTATTATTTGTTACGGATTAAGTCCATTCCGTAACTCGGGAACAGGGATGCAAGAAACCGATGGAAGAGAAAGGAGAAGAAGGGAGCTACAAGTCTGCAACAGCGTTAAGTCAGATTTTACTCGAAAATACTAACGAATATTTAAAATCACTTCACAATCCTCTAGAAGAATCTTAAACTAGTATTTCGCTTTCCTCACATGTAGTATTCTGGGGGCATTTGTGAGGTTGGCATTGACAATCTGGACCCAACTCGTGATATTGTTGGCGCATTCTCTTCATCACATCAGCTACACTTCCAGTCTTCTGTCTTTTCTTAGATCTTCTTGGCTCGTTCATCCCTTCATCTTGATCACACTCACTCATCGTTGCTTTATTGGAAAACAATCCGAATCCAAAATCAAACAAGGGCACGAAAACAGATTGTAAACAACCTGTGAATCACACATTTTTAATCTTCTTATTTAGTTGTAATGTACCTCGGGAAGTATATGGTGGTGGTTCTATCAAATTTGCAGCAGTTGAAAAATATATTAATTTAGAATTTTCATAGCGTTTCAAATTTAAAAATAAAATTTTTTAGAATGAAGAATTTCTTTTGAAGTGATATGTCTAAGGTGGGCCAAGTTTATTCCGAAAATAAGTTGTTTTGCACCATTGTACAACGGTCGCTATATCTATCGGCCTGCGATTGTCAATAACGGCTCTGGCCGTTATATTGAAATTAAACAAGGCCAATGAACAAAATAGAGTTAAAACAGTGCTTTTTAAAAAGAAAAACAAACCAATAATATTCACTATTTAGAACGTATACATCTATGGACATATTTATTACTTTCACTTACGTATATATTGTTACGTTTTCAAAAGGAACAAAAACAAACAAACGAGTTTCCTTTTGAATATCTTATTTATTTTAACACATAATATACATCTCAAGTTGGGTTCTGACAACTGAACACTCATTCAACATTTAATAACTATAATTTACAAATTAATAAATACATATAAGAAACGAGATACATACAATAAGAAATTATACATTTAAAAACCTTTACTGTCCCAGTCTAAACTTTGTGGCTGCTTCTATTCTCTCAGCTTGCTGGCTTCCCTCTTGACAGCTTGTCACATCTTCTCTTGACGGCTCATGATCTTCTCTCTTAGCCGCTAGCACCTTCCCTCTTGGCGGCCCGTCGCAGTCTCTGTCACATGAGCTTGCTTCCCCCACTCCTTTCCTGTAGTTCATGTTCTTGCCACTTTCGCGCCACTATTTATATACCATGTAATGTTGACATTACAATATGTAATATATAGTATGGGTAAGTATTGCGATCGAGACAATTTTTGAATCTGAGTTTTCAACCGAAATACACGTTTTGAGGTACCCAGAGTCAAAATGACCAAGTCCCGAAAAATGGTCTGTGTGTTTGTATGTTAGCAGCCTAGCTCAAAAACGAAAAGTCCTACGAAACTGATATTACATATTTAAGATAGGTATATGCCTTAGATGTGACAGCAACTTTTCCCTTAAAATCGGCTAACCGGAAGTGCCACTTTATATGAACGCTGAAAAACATTTTAACAATTTCCTCAAAAACGGCTCAAACGATTTTGATTAAACACGGTATATCATAGTATAATTAAATGGTCTTTAATACTATTTAGGTCTTATCTCCGGTAGTAATTTAGTCTTATCCCGATGTCACTTTACAGGGCTTAAATGCCTAATGTTCATATGCGTCTTCCTCTAAAGTACCTTTAATATGGTTTATTTAAAAAAATTAATCATCTCAAGTGATTCAGAGTTTCGAAAAAATGCTAAATATAACTTTTGAAAGAATTTAATAATTGATTAGAGGAGAAAAAAATAAAAATGTTTATCCAGGTTGAAAATGAATCTCCGGAAATACCAGTCAGAAAGTATATCTATAATATATCGTTGGAAAGCGAAGAATTTTGGAAAAAACAATATCTAATGCAGAAAGTTGTAGAAGGTAAATGAGAGTGGCGAAAACATTATAATAATAATGTCAGAAAATTAACATTGTTTAGTTTATATATAATATTTTACCAACAGTAACTTTATAGACAGTTGAACATTTTTACGTTCACGGATACACAGGTGAGACACGATTTATTAACAATTAACATGTGATGAATTGGTGCTCGTTTGGGTAGCCCGTTAATTCCCTTGCCGTTCTTATCTTACATACGTTAAGTTCATGGCCAAGGTCTGTATACTAGCTCTTTCTCCTCAGCTGGTCTCAGTTCGAAACCAAAGATTTATAGTATTTTATTTTACTTTTATTTTATTTTCTAAATAAAATGATAGAAAACTGAATAAAAACTCACAGAACTGATTCTCAATAAACTCACCCAATAAAAAAACAAAACAAATCGACAAAAATAAGTTGTCAGCCGAACAAAATAAATTAAATATATCCAAACAAACAGCCGAGCAAAATAAATCACCACCCATGACTAGAAGCCAATCAAATACCTCAAAATGGTACTTCTCTCTTAGCGGGTAGAGTCCGACTGCTATCCGCCAATGTTTATAACCTTAACACTGATAAGCTCTTCGTATTCGTATATATTGTATTATATTCATTTTATTATGTGTTCGTATTCATATTGATTGTATTGTATTGATATTATTGAAATTGTGAACAAAAACAGAAAGAAATGTAATAATAAATGCTTTTATTTCACAACGTATATTTAAAAATACTTTTATTTCACAAGGTATATATTAAAATATACCAAAACATAAATATATTGAAAAACATAAATATATACCAAAACATATATATCGTAAAAACATAAATATATACATTCGTTTGTTTCTCGGCAAACTCCGCCAAACATCCACTGCTGAGGTAAGACTCTCCCCATATGATTTTTTCTTTTCGAAAAAAGACTCTCGTCTACTTCGACGACTTTGCCAGGCCCTCCAATTTTTTTATTCGACCTGTATAACATGTCATGGGCACAAACTTCTCTTAAAAATTTGTTCCATGCTACGACAGTTTGGGTGTATAGTTTGAGCTGCTCTTTCCCCCACTGAATTGTAGTTAAATTATGGGACCACCCATAAATGAATTTTAAAGCCGTCAAAAAAGAAATCCTGGACCCCTCTAACCACGTTCCTTTCCTTATAGAACCGGTTTTGTTACACCTACGAGAGCATCTCCATTTAATCTTCCCGTCGAACTTCATTTTACGACCATCACAATAATCACAATATTTCACCTTATCAAATATACCGGCGTCTTGAAAATATTTGATAGCCTCTTCTTCCGAAGACGGCAATTCCCACAATGTGACAACATCCATAATTCCAGTTGAAACAAAACAACACAATATTAACAAAAGAACACAATATAATACTAAACAACACAATAACTTAAAGAATACTAAAGAACAACTAAACTAAAGAACAAGAAAAACTAAAGAACACAATAACTTGAGAAACGAGATTGGGTCGATAAGGGAGGTTATCTGAAACGAGATGGTTATCTGAAACGAGATTAGATAAGAAGGAAGGTTTCGACTCTACCCGCTAAGAGAGAAGTACCCTCAAAATCAGCACAAACTGCACCTAATACCACAGCCAACAAAAATTCTGTTCCTGTTAGTAACTCATCTAACAAGCCTCCGGTGACTCTAGACCTGGGCACTCTTGAAATAATTTATTTCTGAAATAATTCACATGGTTATTCCACGAATGAATTATTTCGGGAATAACGGTTATTTCTGAAATAATATTTCAAACAGTCAACGAAATAATCTCGATGGAATAACTCTGAATTTATTTCTGAAATAATTATTTCACTATTTGAACATTCTTTGGAATAATGTAAATTATTTCGAAATGAATTATTTCTGAAATAAATTATTTCATAACTATTATTTCAGGATTATTTATTTCATAAATAAATTATTGCATAAAATCAAGAAATAAATATTTCAGAAATAACGTTGTTCTGAAATAACATAAAAAAATTACCAATATGCACCATGTTTTCGGGGGCGCTTTTTATGAAATACTGTCGAATTTGAGATTGCGCCACCCCTCCCCACCCCCCATCAACTTTTTGTAACTTTTCGGATTTAATCCATATCAGGGTCGACTATTATGTTTTCGGGGGCGCTTTTTATGAAAATACGGTCGAATTTGAGATTGCGCCCCCCCCCCACCCTCTCACATCAACTTTTTGTAACTTTTCTGAAATAATCGATATCAGGGTCGAATATTATGTCTTCGGGGGTGCTAATTATAAAAATAATGTCGAATTTGATATTGCACCACCCCCTCCCCACCCCCCATCGACTTTTTGTAACTTTTCAGATATAATCGATATCAGGGTCGACTTTTATGTTTTCGGGGGCGCTTTTTATGAAAATACTGTCGAATTTGATATTGCACCACCCCCTCCCCACCCCCATCGACTTTTTGTAACTTTTCAGATATAATCGATATCAGGGTCGACTTTTATGTTTTCGGGGGCGCTTTTTATGAAAATACTGTCGAATTTGATATTGCACCACCCCCTCCCCACCCCCCATCGACTTTTTGTAACTTTTCAGATATAATCGATATCAGGGTCGACTATTATGTTTCGGGGTGCTTATTATGAAAATATGGTCGAATTTGAGATTGCGCCCCCTCCTGCCCACCCCCATCGACTTTTTGTAACTTTTCAGATATAATCGATATCAGGGTCGACTTTTATGTTTTCGGGGGCGCTTTTTATGAAAATACTGTCGAATTTGATATTGCACCACCCCCTCCCCACCCCCATCGACTTTTTGTAACTTTTCAGATATAATCGATATCAGGGTCGACTATTATGTTTTCGGGGTAGCTTATTATGAAAATATTGTCGAATTTGAGATTGCACCACCCCTCCCCACCCCCATCGACTTTTTGTAACTTTTCAGATATAATCGATATAAGGGTCGACTTTTATGTTTTCGGGGGCGCTTTTTATGAAAATACGGTCGAATTTGATATTGCACCACCCCCTCCCCACCCCCATCGACTTTTTGTAACTTTTCAGATATAATCGATATCAGGGTCGACTATTATGTTTTCGGGGTAGCTTATTATGAAAATATGGTCTAATTTGAGATTGCGCCCCCTCCTGCCCCTCCCCAATCGACTTTTAGTAACCTTTTGGATTTAATTGATATCAGTGTCGCCTATTATGTTTTCGGGGTAGCTTATTACGAAAATTCGGTCGAATTTGAGATTGCGCCTCCCCCCCTCCCAATCGACTTTTAGTGACTTCTCCGATGTAATCGATATCAGGGTGGTCTTTTATGTTTTTGGGATATCTTTTTCAAATTCTACCGTATTTTCTTAATTAGCTACCCCGAAAACATATTAGTTGATCCTGGTATCGATTGAATCTGAAAAGTTACAAAAAGTCGATGGGGAGTGGGGAGGGGGTGGTGCAATATCGGATTCGACATTATTTTTATAATTAGCGCCCTGAAAGACATAATATTCGACCCTGATATCGATTATATCAGAAAAGTTACAAAAAGTCGATGGGGGGTGGGGAGGGGGTGGTGCAATATCAAATTCGACAGTATTTTCATAAAAAGCGCCCCCGAAAACATAATAGTCGACCCTGATATCGATTATATCTGAAAAGTTACAAAAAGTCGATGGGGGGGTGGGGAGGGGGTGGTGCAATATCGAATTCGACAGTATTTTTATAATAGCGCCCCCGTAAACATAATAGTCGACCCTGATATCGATTATATCTGAAAAGTTACAAAAAGTCGATGTGAGAGGGTGGGGGGGGGCGCAATATCAAATTTGACATGATTTTTATAAAAAGCGCCGCCGAAAACATAATAGTCGACCCGGATATCGATTATATCTGAAAAGTTACAAAAAGTCGATGGGGGTGGGGAGGGGGTGGCGCAATATTAAATTCGACAGTATTTTCATAAAAAGCGCCCCCGAAAACATAAAAGTCGACCCTGATATCGATTATATCTGAAAAGTTACAAAAAGTCGATGGGGGGTGGGGAGGGGTGGTGCAATATCGAATTCGACATTATTTTTATAATTAGCGCCCCGAAGACATAATATTCGACCCTGATATCGATTATATCTGAAAAGTTACAAAAAGTCGATGGGGGGTGGGGAGGGGTGGTGCAATATCGAATTCGACATTATTTTTATAATTAGCGCCCCGAAGACATAATAGTCGACCCTGATATCGATTATATCTGAAAAGTTACAAAAAGTCGATGGGGGGTGGGGAGGGGGTGGTGCAATATCAAATTCGACAGTATTTTCATAAAAAGCGCCCCCGAAAACATAAAAGTCGACCCTGATATCGATTATATCTGAAAAGTTACAAAAAGTCGATGGGGGTGGGGAGGGGGTGGTGCAATATGAATTCGACATTATTTTTATAATTAGCGCCCCGAAACATAATAGTCGACCCGGATATCGTTTATATCTAAAAAGTTAAAAAAAGTCGATGGGGGTGGGGAGGGGGTGGCGCAATATCAAATTCGACAGTATTTTTATAATAGCGCCCCGAAACATAATAGTCGACCCTGATATCGATTATATCTGAAAAGTTACAAAAAGTCGATGGGGGTGGGGAGGGGGTGGCGCAATATCAAATTCGACAGTATTTTCATAAAAAGCGCCCCGAAAACATAATAGTCGACCCTGATATCGATTATATCTGAAAAGTTACAAAAAGTCGATGGGGGTGGGGAGGGGGTGGTGCAATATCGAATTCGACATTATTTTTATAATTAGCGCCCCGAAGACATAATAGTCGACCCTGATATCGATTATATCTGAAAAGTTACAAAAAGTCGATGGGGGGTGGGGAGGGGGTGGTGCAATATCGAATTCGACATTATTTTTATAATAGCGCCCCCGAAGACATAATAGTCGACCCTGATATCGATTATATCTGAAAAGTTACAAAAAGTCGATGGGGGTGGGGAGGGGGTGGTGCAATATCGAATTCGATAATATTTTTATAATTAGCGCCCCGAAGACATAATATTCGACCCTGATATCGATTATATCTGAAAAGTTACAAAAAGTCGATGGGGGGTGGGGAGGGGGTGGTGCAATATCGAATTCGACATTATTTTTATAATTAGCGCCCCCGAAGACATAATATTCGACCCTGATATCGATTATATCTGAAAAGTTACAAAAAGTCGATGGGGGGTGGGGAGGGGGTGGTGCAATATCAAATTCGACAGTATTTTCATAAAAAGCGCCCCGAAAACATAAAAGTCGACCCTGATATCGATTATATCTGAAAAGTTACAAAAAGTCGATGGGGGTGGGGAGGGGGTGGTGCAATATCGAATTCGACATTATTTTTATAATTAGCGCCCCCGAAGACATAATAGTCGACCCTGATATCGATTATATCTGAAAAGTTACAAAAAGTCGATGGGGGGTGGGGAGGAGGTGGTGCAATATCAAATTCGACATTATTTTTATAACTAGCGCCCCCGAAGACATAATAGTCGACCCTGATATCGATTATATCTGAAAAGTTACAAAAAGTCGATGGGGGTGGGGAGGGGGTGGCGCAATATTAAATTCGACAGTATTTTCATAAAAAGCGCCCCCGAAAACATAAAAGTCGACCCTGATATCGATTATATCTGAAAAGTTACAAAAAGTCGATGGGGGGTGGGGAGGGGGTGGTGCAATATGAATTCGACATTATTTTTATAATTAGCGCCCCGAAGACATAATATTCGACCCTGATATCGATTATATCTGAAAAGTTACAAAAAGTCGATGGGGGGTGGGGAGGGGGTGGTGCAATATCGAATTCGACATTATTTTTATAATTAGCGCCCCCGAAGACATAATAGTCGACCCTGATATCGATTATATCTGAAAAGTTACAAAAAGTCGATGGGGGTGGGGAGGGGGTGGTGCAATATCAAATTCGACATTATTTTTATAATAAGCGCCCCGAAAACATAATAGTCGACCCTGATATCGATTATATCTGAAAAGTTACAAAAAGTCGATGGGGGGTGGGGAGGGGGTGGTGCAATATCAAATTCGACAGTATTTTCATAAAAAGCGCCCCCGAAAACATAATAGTCGACCCTGATATCGATTATATCTGAAAAGTTACAAAAAGTCGATGGGGGTGGGGAGGGGGTGGTGCAATATTAAATTCGACCGTATTTTCATAAAAAGCGCCCCCGAAAACATAATAGTCGACCCTGATATCGATTATATCTGAAAAGTTACAAAAAGTCGATGTGGGGTGGGGAGGGGGTGGTGCAATATCGAATTCGACATTATTTTTATAATTAGCGCCCCGAAGACATAATAGTCGACCCTGATATCGATTATATCTGAAAAGTTACAAAAAGTCGATGGGGGGTGGGGAGGGGGTGGTGCAATATCAAATTCGACATTATTTTTATAATAAGCGCCCCCGAAAACATAATAGTCGACCCTGATATCGATTATATCTGAAAAGTTACAAAAAGTCGATGGGGGGTGGGGAGGGGGTGGTGCAATATCAAATTCGACATTATTTTTATAATAAGCGCCCCCGAAAACATAATAGTCGACCCTGATATCGATTATATCTGAAAAGTTACAAAAAGTCGATGGGGGGTGGGGAGGGGGTGGTGCAATATCAAATTCGACAGTATTTTCATAAAAAGCGCCCCCGAAAACATAAAAGTCGACCCTGATATCGATTATATCTGAAAAGTTACAAAAAGTCGATGGGGGGTGGGGAGGGGGTGGTGCAATATCGAAATTCGACATTATTTTTATAATTAGCGCCCCCGAAGACATAATATTCGACCCTGATATCGATTATATCTGAAAAGTTACAAAAAGTCGATGGGGGGTGGGGAGGGGGTGGTGCAATATTAAATTCGACATTATTTTTATAATTAGCGCCCCCGAAGACATAATATTCGACCCTGATATCGATTATATCAGAAAAGTTACAAAAAGTCGATGGGGGGGGTGAGGGGTGGAGCAATCTCAAATTCGACCGTATTTTCATAATAAGCGCCCCGAAAACATAACAGTCGACCCGGATATTGATTATATCTAAAAGTCGATCGGAATGATTATTTCAGATTTCACATTATTCCTGAAATAATCATTTCAGATATCGTTATTCCTGAAATAATTTATTCCCGAAATAATCATTTCGGAAATAATGGTCAGGTTATTTCATGAAATAAATTATTTCGGAAATAACTATCGAGGTTTATTTAGGGATTTATTCCGGGAATATTTTTCAAATAAATTCTGCCCAGGTCTAGGTGACTCAAGGTTTTCCTGAACCCGAGCTGCCATCTATTTTTGTTTCCAAAAATGATAACTTCATATCATTTGGTCCAGAAATTTCCGATCTGATAGGCCAGACAAATTTTTGTTGTTTCTCAAGGGTAAACGATATCAAATTAAACACAGACTCAAGAGATAATTATAAAACACTAATAAACTACTTCTAATCTAAAAACTACGATTTTCACTGTTATCAGTTGAGACATGAAAAGGCATACCGAGTGGTCTTGAGAGGCCTACACTCAACAACCCCAATGCCCGTCATCACGTCTGGCCTAGAAGAAATAGGGCACAACGTTAGACACATATCTTGCGTGCTACACCCAATGCAGAAATATCTGTTACCTATATTCTTCTGTAGTAGACATCCCCCTGTATTAACTCCTTTAGACAAAATTGTGGGAGGGAATGAGAAGAAATATATAATATATAGGAATGTGAGGTTGCACTGTGAATTGTACTCAATTATGCAGTGGACAAATTGCTCATTGGAAAATCTCATATCGATAAACAATCGAAAAGAAGAAAAAAAGGTCCGATCAGGTATCAGGCAACAGATGGTGAAGAGGACGCCAAACACTTGAGGCCTGGACAGGGACAAGAGAAGACGTCATCTGGGAAGAGAGCCTTACGACATTGAAGACCAAGATTATCAAGCCGACCGTTCACTTATATATTCATTATCAATTGTTAAAATAAATTTGTTTTGTTAGACAGGAGTGAATAGTCATTTTATTTAGTTGTCCTATAGGCCTCACAATTGAAGAATAAACCAGGTGAGTCAATTCATTCAAAGTGTTTACTAAGTCCCACATTTCATATATATATTCTTATTGTTTCTTTTCACTCAGTGTCACAAAAGGTAATAGATCCCCGAATTCCCAATCACAGTTAAACACCCTCAAAAAGTCGATATCCAGTGCCGGGGTTTTGTTTTAATAATTCACAAGTGTAAATAACCTCAACCCCCGATATAAAAGCGGAAGGCTATTCGCTATTCCCGCCAAAAACATCTTTATTTTACATTTAACTTTCAGTAGGTTATTTACACTTCGTTGATTCGGAGCCTACTAGTAATAGCCCCGAGATATTTCAAGTTAACCGGCTTATATATTTAACAGTTAAATTTGAAGAGCCTAGACATAAACCAGTGATAGTGCAATGCACTAAGTGTCAAGAACTGTCACACAAAGACCTATTGTCATCATCGGGCCAGGTGCAAAACTGAATAATGAAAGTTACACCTAGCCACCAGAAATTGAAAATATTTCAAATTACCCTGAATTAGCGAAAAAAAAATATTAATGTTACCCAACAAGAACCGTCTACTTCAACTGATATCGACCATCCTCATCAGGACTCCAGCAATCGTACACCAAAACCACCATCAAGAAGAAGCAGCCTCAACGCCAGGCACCTCACACCTCCCAACCCAAACCTCATACTCCCAATCCTCAATCTCATCCTCCACGTCCGCAAATTCCCCCTCATCATCTACCATTACGAGTTAAATTACTGCCACAGCATCCTCATCCATCTCATCCTAATATCCAGAAAAAAAAAGAAGCACAAGTACCGTCGAATCCAGACCCACCTCGCATACAACGATGGATCCCACCATCAGTTAACACTCCTTACCCAGCACAAGAACCTATCCTAAATCCACTTCAAAAGCAACATCCATCTGACATAACATACATACTATCATCCTTCCTATTGGACCTCCAAAATACTATAAAACTTATCACCATACTCACCAGAATCCTGACCGAAATTCCGTTTAATTTCCCCCGATGAGCAGAAAGCCCCTAACTATCCTTTTAAGGAACGCTAACAGACTACACAACCACCGAGACGAACTTGACATATTTCATCATGACAAACCCATTGACGTTGCTCTACTGACTGAAACTCATTTCACTAAACAGACATATTTTCACATTATTTATTTATTTTTCCACCCTCCCATGCCACCAGGGCAACACGGGTGTATGCAGTAAGTAGTGTGATGTTAAGCATTAATACATAATAATACACTACTGCCATAATATCAGTTAACATAATTCAAAGCTGCGCACACAGCTAGCTCTTCTACTTTTCATCATTCTTCAGCAAATTAGACCTGGCTTCCCGAATCCAGAGGTCTTCCTGGGACTGGTCCTCTTCTCCTTCTGCGTGCACCTAGGTTGAAGTGAGCTGGGCCCACTGCCGTCTTCCAGCCATTTATAAACACTTTGAACCGCGGGAGGTTTTTTTCTTCACTCACGAACTGAGGAAACTCTTCCTCAGTGAGGAAATAAATTTCCGTGATTCTCATTAACCCAGCTCTTAATTCATCGAAAGCAGTGCAGGCCGTGACCACATGCTCAACAGTCTCCGTAACACCACAAGCGGGGAAGTGGGGATCTATATCCTGTCCGAAGCCATGAAGTTTAGCTCTGAAACCCGCATGCCCCGTGAGAAATTGTGAAACCCAATAGTCCGGGAGGACCCATTTGGCTTGTAACCGAGATTCAACAGTGGAGAAGTATTTTCTTAAGGTACTGCCTTTCGGAGTCGTCATCCACCGTCTGTGCTCCAACCTTCAATTGTTTCCTCCCGGATAATCTTTTTCCATTTATTTGGGATTTCAATAATCTTCATCCGTAGGTTCTCTGACAGACCTGTTGAGCCCTCACTCTGGACATACGAGACTATATCACTTATAGATCTGATCACCCAGACAACACCGCCCACGCCTATTCTTGCATCCTTATCCATAAATCTTTACCCCATTCCCTTATTCCTTCCACTCCAACTGATGCCATTCAATCAACATCTGTAATCCTTTCAACTCGCCCTTTCCATATCACATTCTCAGCTGTATACTGTCCTCCTGGTAATTCCCTCTTCTATAACCTCCTTGATTCCTTATTCCAATCCCTCGGATCAAGCTTTATTGCTGAAGGAGATTACAATGCTAAACACCAAAGATGGGGTTGTCGAACATCCAACTTCCGCGGTAACATCCTTTCACATGTCTCATCCTCCAACCGTTATTCAATCCTCTCACCCATGAATCCTACATATTAGCCAACATCCCTCAAAAAACGTCCCGATATCCTGGATATATTTATCACCTTCCTCCTCCCAAACCCCTGGATGACCTTTCCTCAGACCATAGTCCAGTTCTGCTTTCAATACATTCAAACTTTGCTCCTAAACCATCATCTCCTAAATTGATTACAGGCCGAGTAAACTGGGACAAATTTCGTGATGATTTGGAAAACAAACTAGACCTAAAAATTCCGCTTAAGACAAAAGAAGACATTAATGTAGCCTTAGAAAAACTAACTGCATCAATAACATACTGTATAAATAATAACACCTTCATTAGTAAAATTGACAATTCACAAAAAACTAACTTGCCACAGCATATTCGTATCTTATTAAAAGAAAAACGCAGAGCAAGATCAAAGTGGCATAGAACTAGGTATCCGACAGATAAAGCTCATTACACCCAACTGACTAACAAACTAAAATCAAAAATTCAAAATTTACTAAATTTTACTGAAAAACTTACACCTACCGACAAATCACTATGGACGACCACTAAAAGGCTCCTGAAATTTAAAAACTGTAATCATCCACTTCTTACCGAAGCCCAAACCTGGTCTAAATCCGACGAAGAAAAATCCCTAATATTTGCTCACCACTTCTTCAAAACCTTTAGTCCACATCCCGATATTCTTAACCCAAATCACCTAGGATGTATTGAAGCATAACTGGATATCCCCCTCCAAATGGCTCTTCCACCTAAAGCCTTTCATTCTTCAGAAATTTCTAATATCATTCACAGATTACCTTCCCGTAAAGCTCCTGGACCATCCCTAATTACATCTCAGATCCAAAACTACTTCCTCGGAAAGCCATTTTATTTCTTACTTATATATATAATGCTGTACTTCGATCCACATATTTCCCTGACCCTTGGAAAGTTTCTATATCAAAATGATACACAATCACAGTTAAACACCCTCAAAAAGTCGATATCCAGTGCCGGGGTTTTGTTTTAATAAAAAGCCACCAGCATACCCATCCTCTTACCGTCCTATCTCCCTTTTACCCCTCATGGGCAAAATCCTGGAAAACTCATTCTAAAACGTCTGTATCCCATCCTAGATTCGAATCACATAATCCCAGATCTCCAATTTGGATTCCATAGATCCCACTCCACTATCCAGCAATGCCATCGTGTGGTGGATGTTATCTCCTCTTCGTTGGAACGCGGGATGTACTGCACGGGGGTCGTTCTCGATGTAAAACAGGCTTTTGATCGAGCCTGGCACCCAGGACTGCTTTACAAACTCCGTAAATTCCTAAATCCTACATACTTCCTCATTATTCGTTCCTACTTAACTGATGATTTCAAAGTAATCATAAGTAATTTAATGACTTCAAAGTAAATCACAATAATGCTTATTCATCCCTTTTTTCCAATTCCGCTGGTGTTCCTCAAGGTAGTATCCTAGGGCCTATCCTTTACACAGTTTATACAGCTGACATCTCAACCCATCCCAACACTGTCATCACCATGTATGCCGATGACACATGTGTCCTATCAGTTAATAATGATCCAATAATTGCATCCCAAACTCTCCAAATTGAGAGTTGATTGAAATCACACATCACAAACCTCGAAGAATGGTGTCGAAATTGGAGGATTCAAATAAATTCCAATAAAACCCGTCAAATCACCTTTACCTTTCGTCGTAAACCTATGACTTCCTGTCCTACAGTATCCTTTAATAATACCCCGCTTTTCCCTGTTGAACAAATCCGGTACCTTGGACTCCACTTGGACATACGTCTAACTTGGAATCCTCATACCAGACTTAAACGACAAGAAACCGCTCGACGTTTCTGACTACTCCCGCACATACTACACAAACGCTCTAAGCTTCCAGTTAATTACAAAAGACTCATATACATGACTACAAAAAGACCTATCTGGACATACGGAGTTGAGATTTGGGGGTCCACAAAGCCATCAAATTCCTCACGCATCCAATCCTTACAATCCAAAATTCTTCGTAAAATCCTCAATGCTCCTTACTTTGTCACTAATAAAATCATCCATAAAGACCAGACCATAAATAAGATCATCTGGGGTTCAGTACTATTTAGGGAAAGCATTGTTTCTAGGTCAACGGTTGTGCAAGGAGGTGATTTGACCGAGATCACGCTCAACCGCCAGGTTTTCCCCCTTAATCAATTATTTAATTAAGGGTACCCACTTTATAGAGGCTGGGTGTGCCTCAGGAGGGACTTCTGACCCAAGGTCGCCCCACGGCCAATGAAACAGATAAATAAATTTTCTGCCATGAGCGGGGGTTCGAACTCGGGACCTTTGCATTGGAAGCTCAGTGTCCTACCACTGAGCTACCTCGCTCCCCATATACAATGTTAAAGAAGATTAAATTTACTATCAATTTTATGCATAGCTTTTTGATGCAGAGCTAACCATAATATCCAATCAAAGCTACAGGTCTAAGCTATCCATAGCCAGATTTTCAGAGAAGCTAAAATAAATTGTAAGTTCGTGAGTCTAACTGAAGTAATGAAAAACGTGTACAAAAGGGGCTGGATTTGGCTAACCAATAATTTCGGTTTTCACTGAATTATTTTAAAACCTTTTTTTTATTTCGACTTAAAAACTTTTCTATTTATTAGAGGATAGAAATACGTGTCGATTGAGCAAAAAAATCATTTATTTTCTTCATCGAGAACCGATTCAAATTTTAGTTAATTTTGGAAGTTCCAGGGTAATTATGTGCATTTGCTCCACTGAAAAATAATCGATTCCTTCCAAATGTTTAAAAATCCTTTATTGAGATGTCCATATCAATAATGAACAAATGATAAATGGCACCATTAACTTGAGGATCTTTGGAATTAATATTTGTTGACGTTCCTCAATACCTGTGGCACGGAGATAAACATGATAATAACTAATCTGACTACATTAACAATAAAAGTAAATAAAGTTCCATGTCATGCGTTATATATGTAAGAAAATAAAAATGGAAAGTTAATTTTCTCAAAAAAAAAAGAAAAGAAAAATTGGTAGAATGTCCAGTCAAAATATTATCAATTATAAGAATGAAGGACAATATGGAAAGTGAGTAGGCATTGATGACGTGGAGGTTTTACGCCTATAAATAACAAAAAATAAAATAAATAAAACAATATGGAAAAAGAGGAATAATTCATGGACGAGAATTAACCATTATGTGTCAAAAAAAAATGTTTAAAAAATAAACTAAAATATAATAATTTCATACTGAATTTTAAATTTTGAACTCCTGAATCCTGTTTCTTTTACAAGTACTAAAAAAAAAAAACAATAAAAATATTATTTTGGTTGTGGAAAGTCTAACATTGTAATTTTCTGAAATTTACAATATTATCAAAATATAAAAATCTATAAGTTTTCGAAAACTAGTTTTTCAATTGAATGAACTAAATTATATACGTGTGTGTGTGTGTGTGTCCGTGCGCGTGCGTGTGTGTGCGTGAACCAGTAGCATCCTAAATTGCTAGAACTAAAGATTCCTTAATTTTCTGAACAACACTAACAATTTCCTTCATTTAAATCATTGTTTGATGCCTTAATGCATTATCAAAATTACACGGATATAGTCAAATTTTCTTATCTCAAGTCATTTAGAGCTCCCCATGCCATTTCTTCAATTGAGTTTAACACAGAAAATTACAATTTGGTCTATGACAAATGAGTAAAGCTTTATAGTAATAAAAGAATCATTGAGGCCTACCATCTTAACAAAATTATACGATTTAAATCACTTTTTGTCGATAATTCTTCCAACTTTAGAAACTTTCGGGACACATTTGAAGATAATTATAATTCCTTAAAAAACTTTAAACTCAATAACCTTGCTGATTTTGCTTTACCGCATCTAAGACTGGCCGTCGTGGAGACTAATACCAGAAGAATGTTTGCGAAGAGACAGTTCCTAGCTTTGAAAAATTATGCAAATTTGTTAGGTCACAACTTAAGAGTCGCAGAAATGTTTTCCGAGCCTTCTACATCCAAAATTTCACAGCCTAAACTTCAACGAAAGACATTTTTAACCATCAATAGACCGGATAATCAGAAATCTAAGTTAGAATGTCCAATCTACAAATCGAGCCATAAAATTATAAACTGCCCTCAGTTTCTGGACGCGGATGTTAATGGTCATTATGACCTACTAAAGAAGCCTGATTTATGCTTTTTGTGTATGGGACTTCATCGCTTGCCTAAATGCTGAAGTAAAGGCTGTTGCTAAGTTTCTGGCAAAAAGAGTCACCATACAACGTTATATGAGGCTGCAAACACTGTGCCCTCTCAGTCTCAAGAAACTACAATATAGATTCTTGAGCAGTTTCGGACCATGCTACCACTAAAACCCAGGTACTTCTGGGAACTACCTTGGGTAGAATATGTTTAAGTTCAGGTCAGTGGTATTCATGTAGAATGGTGATAGATCCAGGTTTCCAAATTAATTTAAGTTCCACTGATCTAAGGAAAAAGTAATCCCTTCGCTCCCGGGTTAGTCCTCTTGTGGTGTCTAAAGCAGGTAATATCTCCATCTCTTCATCTTCAGCTGAGGTTAAAGTGAAGTTGGGTTCGATGGTAAACAACAATATATAAGAGTTTTCAGCCAGTGTTGCCTTGCATCAGTGAAAGTTTGCCTTCTTTTGCCGTGTCTCAAGAAGTACAGCACAGCACCGGGTAAAGTTGATCTACTTCTGGTATTGAGATGTACGGAAAGGTTTTATTTCTGAATGGTCAACCGAAGACTATTCATACCGTAATAGAATAGGTATTATTTGGAAACACTTTCCCAAAAAACTCTGCATCTTCAGTCCCTACTCTTTTCAGGCAAACCAGCCTTTCCTTACAGGAGGAATTAAAGCAATTTTAGGAAACTAAGAAAGTCACAGTTTCGATTCCGCCGAATCCGGAAGATCCATTTTGCAAAGATCACTTTAAAAATTACCCATATTTAGAACTCATATACTACCCAGATTTAGAAATCAGGAAAATAGATCTATGAGGGATCCGGAATATAAGTCTACCTATGCTGCACAGATGAATGAATATCTAAGACTGTACCATGTCCGCCTCGCCAAGAACCCTCCTCCATATGTCATGACCAATCATGTAGTCATTAAAGATTCTTCCACGACAAAACTTAGTTATATTTAACGGTTCAGAGAAGATAGTGGGAGGGAACTCACTGAATGATTTTTTTTTTTTTTTGACATGTCAGCAGCTCCAGACTGATATTGCGGGCATTACTGGACTCATATATTCATTTATATCAAAAATTTTGGCAAGGAAGGATAGAATACCTCAGTTTGTAAAAATAGGCTCACTTTCTTATATTAAATAACTGAAATGATCTTGTGAAAACATATTTTGATCGATTTTGGCTTCTAAGCCCCTTATATGCTAGATATTTTACGACAGCGGAATAAGGAAATTGTTAGAAAGATGCAAGAGGTCATCAATAAAAACGGCAAATATATTATTGAATAAAATGTATTCTTTGTATGAAAAAAACTTCCTTTATTTTCACCCTTCAAAAACCAGACGAACTTATAAATTTCTTAAATTTAAAATCTGTACAAAATTAAAAATAAATAAATAGAATGATAGTATCACAATCTTTTCATGAATCAAGGTCTCATTAGAGTTCAATCAGAAAAATTCTTATTTTCTTTAAATAAATCTAATCAATGTTAATGGATTAAAGGCCGAACTGCAATGAAGGACGCCAATCTTGATTAAAATTAGTTAAATAAGATTCATTTCCGCAGATTACCAACTGTTTACATTATGCGGATCTTTGCCATTGCGTTGTCGATTGAAGATTCGTCTAGTGTGTGCCCACCTCAAGAATTTCCTATAATTTTTAGAAATATTTCCGTTGTTTAAACTGTAAAAATATTAAGTAAAAAAATATGGGGGGGAGAGGGGAGACGGGGAGGCTAACTTCACACTTTTTCCTACTATGAGATTACATCACTACTATTACAAATTTTAGAACTACAGTACATTGGGATAATTGTTAGAGCTCCCAGAGAGGCATCATAGCACCAAACTTCGAGTTGAATTCCATAAATTTCAACCCTATAAATATGATCACTATTTAGATAGTCCCTATATTTTCAAAGCTATAAAAAAAATTAAATTCTCATAGTCCCTCTAAGAGTTAATTTCCCTAGAAATAGTTAAACTAACCCCACACACACAAAAAAAAAAAGTGGAGGAGGCGATGTGAGAAAATTCATTGAAAACTTTCAAATGACTAAAGAAGTAAAAAAAATTCAAACAATTATAATTAAGTGCATTGAACTGTTAACACACAAAAGTTCCAATTAAGTTGGTTCAACATTTCTTGTTGGTAATTCTACTGACATATTAGATCATTTCCTTTATAGTTTTTGTGTTTTTTGCTTAAACTCATCTAATTATTTTAAAGTTTCAGAATTTAAGTTTCTCCAACTTCTAAATGACCCGCAATAATCATACCATTAGATAATACGCTACTAGAGACTACACTTAATTCCTATTAATAAACATTTTAAAATGAGTTATATAATATAATACAATCATCAAAATGGAATTAAATTTCAGGAAGTCTTCTGGATAAGATTTTCCATGAAAATAATGTGTGGAAATTCCATAGCTATAAATTTGTGGTCGTCAGGCAGGGGAATATACTTCATATAACTTACGAGTTTTCTTATCATGATTATGAAGCATTAACAGGAATGCACAGAAGGGGGTCTCATTCATATTTAATTAAAACCTTAACGTTTACAAGAAATGAAAATAAAAAAAATTCAAACAGGAATATATAAATAAGACAAAATCAAGAATAGTACTCTCCAACTCGATGCTTAAAAGAATATAATATAATAAACAATTCTTACCATCCTCAGGAACGTGTAATTCTTCTTCTTGTTTCACACCAACTGGTCCACCTGCCAATAAGTAAACAATACAATAAAACTAAATAACAATTTATAAGAAAACCTAAAATTTGTAATATTAAAGGAAACATAATTTCATTGTTAGTTACTAAACATTATTTTATCTAAGAATCTATAAGATGATATTATCTACATTTTTATGAGTATATTGATGGTCAGAAGGCAAAACCAGGAATGTACCAAATCAAAATATTGGTCATTTCTTGCGCTGCTGGATGCAGAATATAGAATGCAGAGTCTGGAAGTATGGACTCCTATAAGATGGATCCAGATTTATTTGTTTGGAGCTTGTTATGGCCGAATATGCTAAGGTGTTACCGGTATTAACATTCTGAAATCTAGCGACACTAGTTCGAATCCGGCTTGAAATTTATTTTGAGGCACATCCACAGAATGAATCTTGATATTTCTACTCTGGATAGAATAGGTTTAGTTGCATCTCTAGAACAAGCTTTTCACCATTTCTTCAATAAGCAACCAAAAACATAATAAGCCTCTTCCTCTACATATGAATTTTGAAGTTCGCTATGCTGAGTTTTAGCAGGATTGGGAGAGCACCGTTGAGATTGAATAATCAGAGGCGTACATTATTTTGTTTATGTAGTTTATTTTGATATTGATATGACGAGGTGATGACATCAATATCAAAATAGACTACTTAAAATAAAGCTATAAGACAGCTGACTCAAATTAAATAGGGAATGGGTTAAAATTAAAAGGGGAAGAAAAAAAAATTAAAGCTTGCTCCTATTTAAGGTATAGCGGCTCTAAGGTATAGTCGGCCTTCACGTAGTTCACAATACGAGAGTGCACCTACCCCAGACGTTCATCATATGAAGATGAATTATATATTTTACTTTACGGCACCATAGAGTTAATTCGAATTGATGAGGCTCCTTAGGGAAAAGGAATTTGTATGCTTCGATGAGGTCTATTGCATTGATAGCGATGGCTCAACAAGATACGCAGACATAGTTGCATTTTCCAAGACCGGAAAGGCAGCACTGGTCTTGGATCCAACTGTTCGCTATGAGAGCAACGACCTCGAACAAGCCAATGAAGTAGTAAGAGAAAAGAAGAAAATCTACGAGAAATGCATCCCTTTCCTAAAAGAGAAATTCCACGAGACCTTCGGAGAGAGAGAGTTCACAGTGAGAGGCCTCTGGTTTGGGTTTCGCGGAATGATTCCTAAAAGAACAGGGAGCTTCTTCGAGGAACTTGGTGTTGATGTCGGGGAGCTTGCAGTGTTGGCCGAGATTATTATTCTGGACTCCCTTGGGATCATACATCATCACATATATGGTAATTAGGGGTTGATTATCATTATTTATTTATTTATTGAATTTTAATATTGTTTAAGTGATCACATCTTTTTGTCTGTGTTGTGTGTGCGTTTTAATTTTCCGGTGTTAAAACTTTGGCATTCGAATACTATTTTTTAGCACTATAAATTTTAGAAATTATCTTGTATCGGTTTCACCGAAATATATATATATAATATATTGTATGATTGTAGTTGTATGTATTAGTATATTGTAGTATTTATATTGTTTGTATATGAAAAGGAATTTGTATATAATTTGTATGTCCAAAAAAAAGGATTGATGACTTTGCTGTGTGTCGAGCAACCCTATATAGCAGGGCAGCACTGCTTTAAATAAAGTATTTCTCTCTCTCTAGTTGTTAAAATGTATTTTATATTCTTATATCCATCTGTACTAGCAATATATGGAGCTACATTTTATTAAATAAAGTTGAAGTCAAATAAAATCAACTGATCAAAAATAATATCAGTATATTCGGATCAGACTCTCGTTACCCATGTTTCGCATGAAGGAATGATCCTCCTAGCCCTCAGGCTGGAAACTCAGACCTTCCCAGCAGTTTAATCATTATATTCTATATACGCTTTGGTTCGACATCAAACTTTTTTTTATTTCACAATAAAAGGCTCCTGTTCCTTTAGCCTTCATTTCCCATTCTCTCTCCATACAAGGCCTGGATGCTGATCCATCTGTTTGTACTCCTATATACTAAGTCAGGAGATTGATCTCTCCGGTAGTATTTCATCCTCCCACATAGCCAGGATATTGATCCTGATCTTTCACATCTCCGTATGTGGTTTCTGTTCCTACGGAGTGTTAAAGTTAATCCCTTATCCCGCAGACCAAGAGTGATTTAGGTGCTCATCCGTCTGACACGTGAGGTCCTCCTCTGTCTTAGTCTCTTCCTTCATCCACTAAATCATATTACCCTTAAATTGAACATGCTCTATCGAGGCCTTCTGATAACTGTATTAACTGTTAATACCTCGACAAAGGGCGGAAAAAAAAAGCCTTGTGTGGATTCGCAACGAAATAAATTGCAAGCCGCCCAAGTTAGATAACAGACATACAAGTTCAATTTAGGGTCCTCTGAGTCCAAATAATCAAGTCTTACAAAACAGTCTTTGTGTTTGTGAACAGTCCAGCTCAAAAAAACAAAAAACAAATGAAACTGATGAAGTGACAATACTGAAATGATAGGCAATACCATACTGACTTTAAATGAGATGAGGTATTATCATTGTAGAATAAATTACATTTCATTATTTTTCCCTATTCTGAATATTAAGGGAGGTGTCGAATAAGAAGAAAAATACACAAAGAATCCATTAGGCCAGGTTTGTAAATTAATCCGATAGATAGATTAATCCGCTGCCAATGGGAGGTTCCTCTTCAACATTGGTCCATTGCTTAACAACTGTCCAATGTGCCAGATGCCCTTTACCAATCTACCTTCGATTATTCGGCTGAAGTTGCTGAGATTGGAGGTTGATCAGGGTCATCAAAATGTGAGAGCTCTACGGCAGTCGCTACGAGAAAATTCGTTTGAG
Source organism: Nezara viridula (assembly GCA_928085145.1). NCBI lineage: Eukaryota > Metazoa > Arthropoda > Insecta > Hemiptera > Pentatomidae > Nezara > Nezara viridula. The sequence continues at coordinate 139,086,232 of OV725081.1, read as the reverse complement.
AAATGGGGGGTTTGAGGTGGCATGACATTGGTGTTATTTTAAAGCAAATAAATACATCTACGAAAAGCAAGTACTTTCTGGATCTGAATTGTCTAATGCCATGAAACTAAACATTAATTATGCAACCCTGCGTGGAGTCCCAGGTGTCAGCGGACAGGTCAGAGATGTGTCCCTCTGTCGTCAATACGGCAGAGAGTTCGAAATACCAATCCATGTGCTGAGAAAATGCCCCAACAACTCCCTCCTCATAACATGTCGTCACCATAGGGTCAAGTTTGGGTTGAGGAGGCTCCTTAGGGAAAGGAAATTCACCTGCTTTGACAAGGTCTATTGCATCAATAGTGAAGGCTCTACGAGAAATACAGATATTGTCGCATTTCCCAAGACAGGAAGGACAGCGCTGATCTTTGATCCAACTGTCCGCTTTGAGAGTAATGACCTCTATCAGACGGGTGAAGTGGAAACGGAAAAGAAGAACATGTATGATAAATGTATCCCTTTCCTAAAAGAGAAGTTCCGTGAGACCCCCGGAGAGAGAGAGAGTTCACCGTGAGAGGTCTCTGGTTTGGGTCTCGCGGAACGATTCCAGGAAGAACAAGAAGCTTCCTCGAGGAACTAGATGTCGACATTAAGGACGTAGCAAGGTTGGCTGAAAATATAGACCTCGACTCTCTGGGGATTATTCACTACCACGTGCATGAGTAGAGTGTTTTAATTTATGTATTTATTTAATGAAAAATGTACCAACGACCCAGGATCATTGTTTTATATTAAATTGTATTTAATTCTAGATGAATATACCCTTGTTTTTTGGTATTGTTATATTTTAATTTTAAGATTTTTAATATTGTGTATAAGAGAGAGAAGGGAGAGAAAGGGAAATTAAATGTAAAAAAAAAAAAAAGAAAAGCATGAACAAAGGGGAGAAAAAAAAAAAGAAAAAAAAAAAAATATATATATATATATATATATATATATATACATATATACTTATATAGAAATAGAAAATAAACTTTATTCTGGGATGATGTCACCCAACCCAATATAATTGGCAGCAAGCTTTTATATTTTATATGAAAATTATGTGTTTCTCTCTAGCAATTACAGTAGGATGAAAATTAAGAAAGGAAAAGCAGAAATAAATATATGAGAAAAATGTAAAACTGTATTCTTGAGCTGGGCCACTCTTAAGATAATAATATGATAATATTAGATATTATGATAATATCATAATTAAATAATATGATAAATAATTCTTACCATAATCAGGTACAATTAGTTCTTCTTCTTGTTTTGTATAAATAAAGTCACCTGTAAACAAGTAAATAAACTTCAAACAAGAGAACTGGATCATTGTTGACTTGAAAATGAGCAAAATGAGAAACATCATCATAATATAAAAATGAAATAAAGTTTTATGAAGTAAATAAGTGTTAAATATATTTTCCTAGAAATAATAAACTTTATTTTAAACTAGTATACTTAATTCAAGAGGAGTTTCCCATATTCAAATATGAGCTCTATGTTTAGGAAACCTGACATTATCTCCCAAAAAAAAAGTCATTATGGTGGATATTTCTAATATTGTTACATAGCTTAATACAATATTTGAATGGTTTATTTATTTATTTATTTTTTTTTTTTTGATAGGCAATAGAGACGTTTTGATGCTAAAATTATTTATTACCTGTCTCATATAAAATATGTAAACTTTCAAATTTTTTTTTTAAGGATTCTATTGGCATGCAGGATGGAGGTCCCTGTATCCGTCAACCAGAGAATTGGACAGTGATGACTGGTATGGTACGGTCCTGTAAGATGAATGCCTACCAAGTGATGGCCTGACCGAATCTTAGATTGGCAACTGCTATGAAGACGGAGGCGAGAACGACCCAGGAAAAGATGGATACATGAAGTGGAAGAGGAGACGGCTGGCCGGAGATTGGTTTGACCGCGACCTATGGACATCAGTCCTCACATGAAAGGCAACCCTCGTTGAAACGCCAATAAAATATAATATTGGCATGCTGGCCCCTAATATTTGTAATCAAGATAATAATAATAAACCTAATAAAGATAAGATAATAAACCTACCAAATCTAAACGGAAATTTCTCACCATTATAAAATCTAGGCCTTTTCTCTTATTTTATTTCAGTTTTTTCAACTGAAACAAAACTTTAAATGATTTGCGATCAATTAATCCATACTTTTGCCTTCAAACTATAATTTTGTACTTTGTACCAGTAATAAATAGTAAAGAAGTCTAATTTCTAGAACAATAATATAAATACTTAATATTTTAAATTTTTTTTTATATATACATTACATCATGTCATAATGATAAATTACATGTTTGTGGTTGCAGTAACCTTATACATGACATACTAGTGGTATGAATGCTGTTAAGAAAATTGAAATCTATTTTTTACAGTAGGAAAAATCTCATAAAAAACCTACATAAGATATAAATGAAAAACTAGATTACAATCCTTAAAATTGCAAGAAAAACAAAATATATTTTTATACATAAGAAAACTATATATATATATATATATATATATATATATATATATATATATATATATATATATATATATATATAGTTTTCTTGATAAATTGCTTTGTACAATTCATCTTCGGGATCCCAAGGGACGCCTCTGTTTTCCATTTTTATGCAGAGTTGGAGTGGCTTTATCATTCCTACCGTCGTAAGTATTTCCTGGCATCCTTCCTCTTTCAAGTCATCCAAACTCACCGTCATTCATACATCTCCGAGCTCCTTCAATTCAAATCTTCTATTCGTTCCCGCAATACCCGTTTCCGGTCTTCTGATTTATACATAAGGGCCCACTGAACCGCTGCTTTCGACAGATCTTTCATTATACGATCCTCATTCCTATGGAACTCCATCCCTCTCGACATCCGTCAACCCAAAACACTTCCTACCTTTAAAACACGCCTGTTCAATCATTTCTTATCCATCCAGTCCCTATGAAATTGTAAATAGTACTGTAAATATGAATATAAATTATCAGATCGTTCCTCATTATTCTTACTTCATGTTTATTTTAAATTTTTCATTTTTTTTTATTATTAACTGATTTAAATTAAAAAGTAACTTATAATTTCTATTATTATTTTTTTTAATTTGACTATTCACTTACACTATATTTTTGTTTATGTATCTCAGAGGCTGCTTAGCCCACATTTTTGTCTTTCAGTATTATTCTAAAGGGACTCGTTCCAGAATAAAGCATTATTATTATTATATACACATACACACTCACACATATATATACATATACACACACACCCTATAAATATAAATATTTACATGTCCTATAAATATAATTTATTAATTGGGGTGATAGAGTTTAAATTTAATAAAAAGTAAATGTACTTTTAAATGAAAACAGAAACAGAACTATTGAGATAATATTATTCAACTTCCCAGGATTAAAACTTTAAGAATTGATAATATAATAATAATAAAATCAAATGATAACATATAACATTTAACCAAGAAATTAAACGTACCAGTAAGCTCAGTTTCATCAATATTTTCTTCTTTAATAGAGATACCTAAGTTGCTCATTCCTGAAAAATTAAGAACATATGAATACAATTTTCTAAATTTATAAATATTAAAGCAAGTTTGTAAATTTAATTATTAAAGTAAAGGACGGTCTTGATAATTTGAAACCCCTGGTAATCCGAATAAGGAAGAAAAAAAAAATTAAAAGTTGACTGACGAAAGATGGAATGGAAATGGTTGCTTCCCAGTACATATTACTGGAACTGCTTTGTGTGGTAGTGTCGAAATCTTATATTGGTGTCTCCAAAAAGAAAACATTAAAATTAGGGAGTCATCCAGAAGTTGAGTAATCTATTTATAATAATAATATGCTTTATTGATTCTGAAACAAGTTCCCTTAGAATAATGCATATTAATACAGTTGTGGGCCTTAGAAAAAATTTTAAGTTGACTTCTCACAAATTAATAATTTATATACATAATTGCAGAAAAACTATTTACAATACTTGGAAACTGGATAGACAGTAACTGATTGAATAGATGGGATTTAAAGGTAGGTAAGGTATTAGAGTGATGGATGTAGGAGGGGTTATTACATAGGGAAGAGGATCAGATAAAGAAAGATCTATCGAATGCAGCAGTTTGGTTGTTGTATATAAATTTGAAGACCGGGAATGGGTATTGTGGGAATAAACAGAGGATTTGAATTGAATGAGCTCGGAAATGTGTGAGGGATGATGGGATTGGATAACTCTATGGATCCCGAGGATGAATCATACAAAGCAATTTATCAAATGTTTGAGTTTTATCTCAAGATCCCAAGAGACACCCCCATATAACGTACGGAAGTAGTCAAAGTAGGGGAATATTAAGGAAGAAACTAGGAGTTTACAGCTTTTTAATGGAAATAGATAAGAGAGGTAATTTAGTCGTTAAAAGGTAGAAAAAGAACAGCATGAAATATTGGCTTTTCCAGAAGAGGGTTTGGTCTAAGGTTATTTCAAGGTTTTTAATGACAAGATTAAATTTGATAGCATTATTATAAAGATACAGGATTGGAATATTAGGAGCAGTTATAAGGAAGTGATTGGAGCCTACCACCATTGCCTTTATCTTCTCCGCATTCAACTTCAGCTTGTTAGCTTTTGCCCAGTCACAGATTCTATTTAAGTCTTCTTGAAATTTTATAGTAGCTTGTAATAGATCAAAAGGAGAGAAGAACAGATATATTTGGAAATCATCATCATAGATATATATTATATTATATTTCATTAAAAATAAAAGCCAAGAAATGGTTCACAGAAGCATGCGAAAAGGCAGTGGAGGAAATAAGAAAAGTCCTCTGCTTACAAACTGATCAAGCGATGCTGGACAAATACACAGCCGCCAGGAAAAAGACAAACAAAATAATAAGAACAGCCAAAAGAGAATTCCTCAAAGAAAGATTACAAACTATTGAGGAAAACTGGCAGGCTGGAAATATATGCGAATTCTTCGCAGATATCAGGAAAGGGTAGGATATAAAGCGAGAAATACACAAATGCGAGGCAAAGATGGCAAATTGACGGCATTAGAAGGAACACTTCTACTAGCAGCTCCTTAATCAAGGGCACTCCACAAATGAAAAAAACATGGACCAGACTGAGGACATCGATCCACTTGAGGTTGAAAAAACAGAGATTCTGGATGTGGAAATAGCTAAAGGCAGTCTTAAAAGAAGAAAGGCTCCAGGGATAGACAACCTACCATCAGAATTGTTCGAGGATGGGGAAGAAGACCTCAGAGCCAAGCTAGTCCAGAAGGTATGTGAGAAGGAACGGATACCAGAAGCATGGAACACAGGGTTGATCTGTCCTATCCTTAAGAAGGGCTCCATGTACGAATCTGGAAATTACAGAGGCATAGCACTTCTTCCGGTTGCCTATAAAATAATGACTAAAATTCTAGTAATTCGGATATATCCGTATTATGAAAACATAATAGTGACCATCAAACAGGATGTAGGAGAGGAAGGAGTACGCTAGATCAGATATTCATCCTGAAACAAGTACTCGAAAAACAATGGGAAGTAGATCAGGACATACACGAATTATTTGTCAACTTCAAAGCAACCTATTACTCCTAGGACAGAAACTGCCTCTGGAAGATCATGACTGAGCTGGTTGTTCCCGAGAAGTTAGTGAGGTTGACGAAGGCTTGTACAAATGATCCTAAATGTAGGGTAATACAAGGTGAAGTATCTGAAGCCTCTGAAGTTTGAACGGCCTTGAGGCAGGGAGATGGACTCTCGCCGATGCTGTTCAACTTAGCACTAGAGAAAGTAATAAGATGTGAAGATGGAGGGGTGCACGTTGGAATGAAATATGAAATCCTAGCATATGCGGATGATATAGCTGTAGTCGGAAGTAATCAAGAGGATATTGAGAGACTCGCTCGGACTCTGTTAAAAGAAGCAGAACAAATCAGAATACAAGTCAATGTAGATAAACATAAATACATGATAGCCAAAACATCCACCCTAATACCATGATCTGTGTGGACTCTAAGCCATTCCTGAAAATAGACAGTTTCAAAAAACTCGGCTCCACAATAACCACAATAAATGATCAACTAACAGAGATAGACCAGCGAATAACAAGTGTGAACAGATCTTTCTTCTCTCTTTCAAGGGTACTGGAATCCAGAAAAATCTCCAGAAATCTAAAATTAAGCGTGTTCACCGCCGTGATTAAGCCAGTTCTTTTACATCAAAACTCTATGGTTGTGAAACCTGGGCTCTAACCAGCACAATAGAAGGCAGAATTGAGAGATTCGAAAGAAAAGTTCTACGTAGAATAACAGAACCTATATGGGACCAAAACCTTGACACATGGAGGAGAAGGAACAATAAAGAACTGCTGAAAGAAACAGGTCAGTCAATATCTCATGACATGAAGGCAAGGAGGTTAAACTGGGCGGGGCATGTAGCTCTTAGTAATCCATCAGGACGCCTTTACACAACAATGAATGCCAGAGTAGCAGGCAAGAGACCACGTAACGTGGGAGGCCAAAAACCAGATGGATAGATGGGATAAACAAAGATACGGCTGAGCTTTATGCCGCAAACTGGAAAGCAGTAGCCCAAGATAGGCAGAGATGGAGAAGGCTGGTTCAGGCGGCCAAAGATCTACAAGGTCTGTAGAGCCAACCAAAAAAAAATAAAATAAAATAAATAAATAATAATTAAAACACCCAGTTTAGCAATGTCTGAAAAACACCAGTCAATACTGTGAAAAAAGATAGGTTTATAATAATTTTTATTCATAGATAATTCAATTACTAGATTGGAGAGAGTGATTGTCGAATAAGAATCATACAAATTATATTTATTTAAATATTTGAATAAATATAATCTCCTATTATAATTGAGTAAAAATGTCCCCCTTAAAAAGGAGATTAATTTATAATAAACAATTTAGGATCCGTCTTCTTTTGGAAACATTTGGATATTTTTAGGAATCTATGAATAGCATGCCCTGAGTAATCTTAAAACCAGCTGTCACCATGAGCTAGCGAAATGGAACTAGGAACTAGGAACTAGTAACATATCCTCAATACAAACTTCAAGAATCAATAATATAGATCTACAAAAATCAAATGACAATATAAAAACAATTAATTAAAAAATTAAACATACCATTAGGCTCAGTTTCATCAGCAGGTTCTTCTTTTATAAACATATCTAAGTTACTCTCACCTGGAAAAGAGATATAAGGTTTGAAATTCAATAAATAAGAAACATTGTTAATGCTAGTTAATTTTTTGGGAGGCCATAGACAGGGGTTAACTAGTTACCTACAGCTGATTTATTTTGAAATAATTGAATGAATGAATATTTTTATTTGTTTTCGGTGAATGTCCCATACAAATAGAGTAGACCACGTACATAAAATGACATAATATATTTATACCTAAAATTTTACAAGTTATGTAAAAATAATCTATTGTGTTAATATGACAGCATCCTTAGCTGCCTGAATGCCTAAGTGTTGGATTTACATCCACAATTTTGTATAAATACATAACATTTAGAATTATATTCTCACTTGAATAAATAAGACACGGGGACCCCCGGTCTCAACTCGCACTACCCCCTCTCTAAGACGGCCTTATCTACGGCCAAAGGACAGATGCTAGCGAGTGAAGCGGGTAAGAAGACCTACCTCATAACCGGACTGAAGAATTACAGCCCTTCGGCTATTTCCAGAACCTGGGACGAGCGGCGGAGAGAGAGAGAGAGAGAGAGAGAGAGAAGACGCGAGACCGACCCCCTCATCAAACTGTACTTAGATCAAATTAATTATTCACAAGTATTCCTCCATAGAAAATTTCTTTATTTTTGTATATCTCAAGAAAAGGCTCCCGGTTATATGGCATGTACCGGGCCCCCCAATATTGAACATTAAAAGGCTCCCGGTTATATGGCATGTACCGGGCCCCCCAATATTGAACATTAAGTCTCATAATCTTAAGGTCGTGAGTTCGATCCTCACTCGGGGCACCATATGTTCAATATTGGGGGGCCCGGTACATGCCATATGACCGGGTGCCCTTTTCTTGAGATATACAAAAATAAAGAAATTTTCTATGGAGGAATACTTGTGAATAATTAATTTGATCTACGTACAGTTTGATGAGGGGGCCGGAGTGCATATAGATTATGCTGGGCCATATGAAAATAAATATTGGTTTGTACTTGTGGACGCGACCTCAAAGTGGTTAGAAGTAATTCCAGTAAATGGTATCACTTCCAAAGAAACGATTCGGCTATTAAGGGAAATCTTTTCAAGATTTGGCTTACCAAAAGTCTTAGTGTCCGATAATGGGCCTCAATTCACTTCAGAGCCTTTCAAAAATTTTTGTACTTCAAATAATATAAAACATATTATGATAGCTCCTTATCACCCCAAATCTAATGGATTGGCCGAACGTTATGTACAGACATTTAAAAGGCGCTTTTCGGCTTCAAAGAGTGATAAAATAGACATACACGAACGTTTAACGAGATTCCTTTTTCATTACAGAACAACTCCAAATAAAACTACAAATAGAACCCCAGCAGAAATTCTTTTTACGCGCCAATTACGAACTCGTTTCAATTTGATGAAACCAGACCTATCTCGAGATCTGGAAGTCGCGCTAAGCACTCAAAAGAAAATAAGTGACAGAAAGTCTCGATGGAAAAGTTTCGATACCGGTCAGCCTGTGTTGGTGATGAAATATCCTACTACCGGAAAGAAGACGTACGTCGTCAAACAATGTATAGGTAGATCGACCTATTTTGTCGACGTTGAAGGAAAACCGCTGAAAAGACATGCTGAGCAACTACGTGATAGACGGATTAACGCAAGACAATAACATTTTTATTTTTTTTAAAAGGGGAGATGTAGCATATTCTAAATTTAATATTTTTGGTGTTTTAGTGAAAAGTAAATGAGTTCATATTTTCTGTTGCAGTTTAATTGTCTAAACCATATGGTTTTAAAAGAACATATGTTTATTATTAGTTAGTATGTAAAAAAGTTGTTAGTTGAGTTAATAAATGAATTAAAACATTTATTTTGATTTATATGATAAGAATATAATACATATAATGCCTGATTTGAGATTGAGCATCAAGTTTAAGTAACTTTTTTGAATTCTTAGATATACGAATCCACTATTTTCTATTCGTCGGAGCTTTTATGAATATACTGTCGGATTTAAAATTGTTCGTGGATTTTTTTTTATAGATTTTTGGATTTCTTAGATATAGGAGTCCACTATTAAATTGCTAAGTGCGCTTTTTATGAAAATAATGTCAGATTAAAGATTGTGAGAGAAAAGTGTACAATATTAATAAGTAAAATGTATCTATTAATCGTTATATATTTAAATATTTATTCCAAAAATGTTCAATCCCAACGGGACTAGTAATCAGTTAATTAACTATTAACTTAAAATTTATTTTTTCGTTTAAATCACTTTTTTTTAATGAATTAGCTGTGTAATTATTGATATTCACAGTTATTTTGCTTGGAAATCCGAAAATGGGGGTTATTGTAGTCATTCGTAAAAAAAAAAAAAAAAAAAAATCGTGTTTATTTTCGAGAAAGCAATTAACCTATTGGGAAAACAACTGATGAAGAATATCTGATAATTCCTGATCTGATAATGAATAATAGAAATCATCGCTCCACTTCCAAGAGTTTTCGTAAATAAAATAGTTGTAGGTTACGATGAGATGAAACTATTTACAAAGTTTCAGGCGGATGTTAATAATTCGATAAAAAGGGGTCTGTATCACATACTATAATCTGTGTAAATGTTTTAATCATAGGAAATGGGGCAAATAATGTGAGATGAGACTGATGTTTATCACTCACTGTCCACATATGGATACATTGGGCTGTACCTAGTAGGGGCAATCAGTTTTTGTTTATCACACTTCTATATGTGGATATGGTACTTATCTAATAGCGGGTAGCATCCGACTGCTATCTGCCAATGTTTATAACCTTAACACTGATAAGCTCTTCGTATTCATATTTATTGTATTATATTCATATTATTATATGTTCGTATTCATATTTATTGTATTGTATTAATATTATTTTATGAACAAAAACAGAAACAAATGTAATAATAACAAAATGCTTTTATTTTACAACATATATGTTAAAATATATCAAAACATTATAAATATATAATTAAAAAACATTAAGAAAACATTGCAACATATATATATAAATTAATGAAATAATAAAAATAGACAAAAAAACATGAAATAATAAAAAACTACTTAATCAGCATATATACATATAAAACAAACATTATGAAGAAACGATAGAAACAAAATATGAAAAATTTTATTTTGGCAGAGAAAATGATTTTATGGTATTTAAAATAGCGAGGAAAAGCATCTCCATTTAATCTTCCCGTCGAACTTCATTTTATGACCCTCATCACAATATTTTACCTTATCAAATATACCGGCGTCTTGAAAATATTTGATAGCCTCTTCTTCTGAAGACGGCAATGCCCACAATGTGACAAGATCCATAATTAAATCAACCCACACCTGCCACAAGAAACAAAAACTAAACAACAAAATAACTTAGGTTAGATGAGATAAGGGAGGTTATCTGAAATGAGATTAGATAAGAAGGGAGGTTTTGACGCTACCCGCTACTGGATAAGTACTGTGGATTTTAAATAGGCTAATTGTTTCATTCATCTATAGCTAGAATGCATCTGCGTCTTCTAATTCTAGAATGTACAGATTATTTACAGATTACAATGGAGTGTGTAACTGATTGATTAAACCAATTGAAATTGTGATCCCATTGGCCATTAATATATATTTCTTTCAACTTATTAAAACAAATTTTAGTAATACGTACTATTGAGGAGCTTCAAGCTTCTTTAATGAAATGTAAAAACAGCCGAAATACTGGCAGAGATGCTTTTAGTTATGAATTTTATAAGAACTTACCAATTATATATTTTGCATTGGTATAACAGAGTCTTATTGACTGGGAATATATTGAACTTCTGGGTAAAAACAGAATTCACCATGCTGTTTAAGAATTGTAACCATAATCTACCCGACGTGAAATCGCATCAATATTTTGTAAATTTAATTACTAAAGTTGGTATAATTAAGAAAATATTTTGAACAATTATTATCAACTATAGAGTAAAAATTTCTCTCTGATAATGGAGGGTAATTTATCATCTAAAGTTGGGGGATCAGACTTCTTTCTGAAATATTTGGTTATTTCAGGGAATCTATGAGTAGATTCCCTGAAATAATTTTGAGTAATCTTGAAACCAGCTGCCATCGTAAGGCAGCTAAATGGAATTAGGAACTAGTTCTAATGGAACTAGGAAATACAAACTAGAAGAATCACTAATATAGATATACAAAAATCAAATGACAATACAAAAACAATTAATTAAAAAATTAAACATACCAGTAGGCTCAGTTTCATCAGTAGTTTCTTCTTTAATAGATATATTTAAGTTACTCATACCTGGAAAAGTGATATAAATTATTACAAAGTAATTATTTTGTAACATTTGAAATTCAATAAATAAGAAACATGGATAACATTAGTTAATTTTTTAGGAGGCTGTAGACAGGGGTTAACTATTTACCTACAGCTTATTTATTTTGAAAAAATTGAATGAATGAATATTTTTATTTGTTTTTGGGGAATGCCGCATACAAATAGAGTAGGTCACAATAATATAAAATGACATAATATATTAATATAAAAAATTTTACAAGTTATAAGAACTACAAAAATTTAATGACAATACAAAAACAATTAATTAAAATATTAAACATACCGGTAGATTCAGTTTCATTAGCAATTTCTTCTTTTATACAGATGCCCAAGTTACTCATAGCTGGAAAAGTGATACAAAATATTTCAACGTTGTGATATAGATAGATAGATAGATAGATAGAAAAAAAAAACTTTATTCTGGGACTAAGTCCCTTCAGAATAACAATAATATACAAAATAATAGAATATTACTGGCCTAAACGTTTGAAACAATAAATAAAATTGATAAAATAAAATAAAAAGTAAAGAAAACCTTAGGTGCACAAGCTATATACAATACAGATAAGACTATGTACAGAGCATTTAAAATTATGAACAAAACAATTAAAACTATGAACGAATCACTTGAACTACGAACAAAATTATATATAAGGGTTGAACAACATAAACATACCCTTTGAGAAATGAAGAACGAAAAAGAGATACAATGAGTTCATTTCATAAAATAAAAAAAATAAAAAAACTTTACTTGAATATATATATAAAAATAAACAGTTAATTATAATTGAATAAAAAAAAAATGTATGTATTGAAATTCCTATGTCGATAGTAGAAAATGCATGTACTATCTCTTACCAAGTATTATGATTATATGATTGCTACCCAATACATATATAATATTAATAGTTAGCTGGTATCTGACTGTTTTTGGAACAGGAATTGGAATAGGAGGTTATATAAACAAAATGTTTTTTGGTTTACATCATACAGCAGACATTTATGTTATGTTTTCCAGAAAGTAACCCAAAAAGAATGGTAAATTCTTTTCATTTAAAAGAAAAGAATATTTATATTTCTCACTTAGACTATAATCCCTAACTTCCTAACTAAACTATCTACAGTTAACTATTGCTCAATCAAAAAGAAATAGAAGCATTTTAAATCAGTTCATAATTTATTTATCTTATTTCAAAACGATTCAATAATTATAACTATATATTGATAACTTACCTACTTCTAATAATTCAACTATATACACAAAGGCAATGTTTCAGTGAGAAACTTGCGATAAACCGGTAGAGGTGGGAGACAAAACGCCAAACAAAATGAAAAGTTTCTGAGTCCCAGAGATGGATCGAATTGTATGTATCAGATACTAAAAAGTATCTGATACAACCAGTAGATACAACTAGAGATGTGTCGGATTTTATGTATCAGATACTTTGTATCTGATACTAAAAAGTATCTGATACTACCAGTAGATCCAACCCAAAAGTATCTGATACAGATACTCACATGGATACAAAGCGGTTGTCCACACATGCCTGATTGATGTAAGAGGAATGTTTAGTTGTGCACAATTTCTTTAGAACTATCTATTCATTTAGTTTAATTTAATTTAATATTTATTTGTAGATAAATATATTCATGCTTATTTTTTTTAATGTAATGTTAATTTCGGATATTTTTATCTGATACTCCTATCGATATTTTTATCTGATTCTGGTATCAGATATTTTTATCTGATACTCGTATCGGATATTTTTATCTGATACTTGTATCGGATATTTTTATCTTATACCTTGACTTGATACACTGAAGAGTAGATACCTCAGCCCTAGGGCTTGATATCCCAATATTTCAATTCTTGATATATTTTAATTCAACTGTAATTGATTGCTAATCGGGTTTGATATTTTTAATACCTATTTGATACCTAATAAAACATATATTAAATATAAAGGAAGGAGATGGTCCCGGGTGGCGGTCATAAATAGGCTAAATAGTGGTAAAACTATTTTATTAAAAACCAACATTTCGACCCGACTTTGCAGGTCTTCTTCAGAGAGGTGTGTTCTTCAGGTCGAAATGTTGGCGTTTAATAAAATAGTTTTACCACTATTTATGACCGCCACCCTCGATCATCTCCTTCCTTTATAATGAAATGGTCAACTATTAAATATTAAATATGTACCTATATATATTTTATTCATGTATTATTAAATTTGTTCCATTAATAAATACTTTATACCATTTTTAAATATAATTGTTTTAATGACTATATAGTTATGAAGATATGTACACAATATTTAAACAAAATATGGTTTATTTTTGACAAAAGGATGGAATATATTAAATAAAAATATAACAAATTCATGCAAAGAAATTTTTTCCTGATAAAAGATTTAAAGAATTTTGTAGCAATTAAAAAAAATCTGTATAGCTAAGTTTAACATACACAAATATATATATATATATTCTGTTTTGATTACAAACCATGTAGATCTTTTGCCACCTTAACAAGTCTGCTCCATCTCTGCCTATCTTGGGCTATTTGTTTCCATTTATTTACATACATTGTTTCCATTTAGTTGATTCTATCTATCCCTTTGCTTTTTGGGCTTCAACTTGGTTTTTTTGCCTTCTATTAAGGCATTCATTGTTACCTAGAGGCTTCCAGATGGATTGGTAGGAGCTAAATGCCCTGTTATCTTTATCACCATGCCTTCATATCATGGGATATTCATTGACCAGTTTCTGTAAGCAGTTCTTTATTGGTCTTTCTTCTCCATGTGTAAGTACTCTGATTCGATATATATATATATATATATATATATATATATATTTATATATATAAAACAAAAATGGCTTACAAAAAATTGAACTTTTAACTTAATTAGTTTGAAATGAAATGGAAATAAGGAGGTGTTATCGACATATTATAATAATTAATTTCATTGCCGAAAAAGACTTTCGACTTTATAAAAATAAACATTTATTAGCATTGTGGTAAACATATTTACATCACAACAAATTATTTAACAACTTCAATAAAATCTCAATTAAAATAAGTAGCTAACAGGTAAATATTAATGTAAATATTTGTTATACATATCTTATTAAATTAAGCATTGGATTGATATTAGTTACTGGACAATAAAATATATATTAAATATTTGCCTATATATATTTTATTCCTTCAATGACTTATTTGTCCCTGTTATAAATGCTTTTCAATATGTTTAACTATAATAATTTTAATAACTGTTTAAGTATGTCAGGCACTATGCACATATGTATACATTTTTTAACATATACTTTTTTGAAACAAAAGTATATGTTTTGTATAAAGGTTGTATGTGTATGTGTTGTATATGTAGGTATAAAGGTATGTGCTTTATACCTAACAAAAGAATGAAATGTATTTAATATAAAAATATATAAATTTTGTAGTTTTTTTTCATATCACCAATTCACATATAAACCACATACCAATTCATATAAACCAATTGTATGTATACCTTGAAGTTTTTATTGCCAAAAATAAAGAAGTTTAATAATGTGATTTGTTACAGTTTAGTGCTTTTGGTGCTTTTTTCTGTAACTGTAATATATTTTAAGGTTTCTAACAGCTTATGAAAATATATTTTGTGGAGCTTAATTATTTGTTGTAATCAAATAAATAATTAAAATATACAGTCATAAATAGAAATGAGAAAAATCCTCCATAGGATAACCAGAGCGATCCGGGATAAGAGTATAAATACGTGGTAAAGAAAGACCAATAAAGAACTGCTTATAGAAACTGAGCAGATGGAGATAAAGATGGAAGGGGCATCTAGCTCCTACCAATCCATCTGGTAGCCTATACATAACAATGAATGCCTTAATAGAAGGCAAAAGATAACATTGAAGACCAAAAAGCAGATGGGTAGATAGAATCAACAAAGATGCAATTGAGCTGTGTGCAGATAAATGGAAAGAAATAGCCCAAGATAAGCAGAGATGGAGCAGACTTGTTAAGGTGGCAAAAGATCTACATGGTTTGTAATGCAAACATAATATATATATTTGTGTATGTTAAATTTAGCTGTTTTAATTGTTACAAAATTCTTAGGATCTTTTATCAGGAAAAAATTTTCTCTTCATGAATTTGTTATATTTTTATTTTTAATAAAATATATCCCATTCTTTTGACAAATATAAAGCATATTTTGTTTAAAAAGTTGTGTACATATCTGCAAAGTACCTGAAATAACTATATAAATTAGAACTATTATATTTAAAAATGAGTAAAGTATTTATTACAGGGACAAATTCAATAATAAAGGAATAAAATGCATAGGTACATATTTAATACATGTTTTATTATATATGTTATAATACCTAATAATATAAATAGGTATTAAGAATATCAAACCCGATCAGTAATCAATTGCAGTTGTTTTAAAATATCCATACAATTATTGGGATATCAAATACTAGCGCCAGTATGCACACTGCTCCCGTATCTACTCTTCAGTTTATCAAGTCCAGGTATCAGATAAAAATATCCGATACAAGTATCAGATAAAAATATTCGATACAAGTATCAGATATAAATATCCGATACAAATATCAGATAAAAATATCCGATACTATTATCAGATAAAAATACCCGATACAAGTATCAGATAGTCATGGGGCCATATAGGCGGAGCTGTAATTCTGTCATTGTGTCTGGGCCGGAGCTGGTGATCACAGAGAGAGGCGCATCTAAATCACAGTGACAGTCACTGTAGGCGCTGTGAAATCACTGTACGCCAACAGTGACCTCCACTGTGCTCCAACAGTGACGATCACTGTTGGCGCTGTGAAATCACAGCTCTGATCACTCCAAACTATCACTTCTTTTTCGCTTCAGCGATCATGGCATTGTTGACATCATTTATTTAATAAATGAATTAAAGGAATAATCATGAAATAATTATTTCTAAAATAATAGTTGTCAAATTTTATTAAAAATACTTTTTGAATTTGGATGAATTGAACATTCATTGCCATATATTTCTGAATGAGTCATGTCTGAAATAATTAACTGAAAGTTTTTCATTTAACTGAAATAAATAAATAAATAAACAGGCTTAACGAACCCGAAGGTTCGATGCCGACACCACCAATCGCTTATTACACAGCTCCCTCCACCGTTCGCCGTCCAGACCCAGTCCCTTCAGATCGGCTTTAATGCAATCTTCCCACCTTCGCTTCGGTCTGCCCCTCGGACGCTTACCATTCGGCACAGCAAATATTAACCTTTTAGGAATTCTCTCGTTACCAAGTCCAACAACATTACAAGCCCATTTGATTCGCCGCGATGAAATTACCTCAATTATATTACCCGGATACAGTTCACGCAATTCGGCGTTGTGTAACCGTCTGAACTCTCCGGTTAACTCATCCTTCTTCGATCCGAATATTCTACGCAATACTTTATTTTCAAAAACCTTAAGACGCTGCTCATCCCTTAATGTAAGCGGCCAAGTTTCGCATCCATAAAGAACTGTAGGCAAGATAATTGTTTTATAGATTCTAATTTTTAAGTTCCAGGACAAGAAGCGCGAACTAAGTAGTTTTGTCACAGAAAAATAACAAGCATTTCCCGCCTTCAGTCTAACCTTAATCTCTTCTTCAATTTCGTTTTTTCTAGTTATCGTAGAACCTAGATACCTAAATTTCTCTACCTGTTCAAACATATTACCATCTATATCGATATCACCAGTAGTATCGCCATTTTTGCAGCTAACCATATATTTAGTTTTATCCACGGTTATTTCAAGTCCTAGTTCTTTACCGACTTTCATTAACGTTGTCGTATTTAGTTTTATAGTTTCAACGTCTTCGCTTAACAGTACCAGATCATCAGCGTAGCACAGCACGGATGTTGTCCCTCCCAGATCCAACCCTTTCTCGGTACGCATTACCTCCCTAATGGAATGTTCTAATGCCAAATTGAACAGAACAGGCGAAAGGGAATCCCCCTGTTTTAAACCCGACCGAACCTCAAATTTTTCGGACAGATTATTACCGATTCTAACTTTATTGAGTGTCTCCGTCAAGCACATCCTGACTAGATTTACTTGTTTTTTTTGGAATCCCCTGCTCGATTAGAATAATATACAGTTTCTGGCGGTCAATACAATCGTAAGCCCTTTTAAAATCTATATACAGCTGGTGAACAATACAGTTGTACTCCAATTTTTTCTCTAATATTTGCCGTAAAGAAAATATTTGATCAATAGTCGAACGATTCCGTCTAAATCAGCATTGGTAGTCTCCGATAACTTCCTCGGCGTATTCCGTGATTCGACTGGTTAAGATTAAAGTAAATATTTTATAACATACCGGAAGGAGTGAAATTCCTCGATAGTTATTACAATCCGTCCTCGGGCCCTTTTTGTGAATCGGAATAAGAATAGATTCTTTCCATTCTTCAGGTAATTTCTCATTCATCCAGATCTTTTTAACCAACCGATGTATTTTAGAAACTCCAGCTTCCCCGCATGCCTTAATTAGTTCAGTAGGAATATTATCGGTTCCCGCTGCTTTATAAAATTTTAATTTTCCGATAGCTACTTCAACTTCCTCATTACCTGGTCCTTCTATTAACGGTTCAGCACTCTGGTACTCAGAAGGAGGACACAGATCATAATTTCCCGTATTTAAAATATTGTCAAAGTGGTCCTTAAACTTATTCAATATGTCAACCGGATCGGTTAGAATATTGTTATTATCATCCCTAATTCCAGACGTTACGGGCCCTACACATTTACGTGATCTGTTTATACCTTTGTACATGTATCTTACGTTATTTTCGATTCTATTAGTTTCTATTTCAATTATTTTATTTTTAAGATACTCCCTTTTTTTATTTTTGAGCAATTTTTTCGTTTCGTTCTTTGAGGTTCGGAAGTATTCCAGATTGTCTTCGCTAGGATTATTTAGAGCTTTTAATTTCGCGGCTTTTCTTTGTTCGCACATGTTTAAGCAATCTTCATCAAACCACGGTTTGTTATTCTTATTTTCCTTTTTTCCTAGACACGATTTGATTACGTGTTTGCGAATCCGGTGATGTCCAAGTATATTTATGAATATCCTTATGTTTAAACGCCGTACTTTTAATTATCAAGTTTTTCGAGATGGCAAAGTTTATCAGACGGATCCCATTATCATTACTATATTCGTGCAAACTTTCTTTATCAATCGTCGGAATATAAACTTCTTCCCTTCCTACCTTTGCGTTCGCGTCACCTACAATTATTTTCATGTAGTTTCGCGGTAGTTTATCATAAACCCATTCGAGTTTATCGTAAAATTCACTTTTGACTTCATCGCCACTGTCTTCGGTCGGACAATGTATGTTTATTAATGCGATTTTAAACCAACGTCCCTGAAATATAGCTACCGAAATTCTATCACTAAAGAATTGTACATCCCTAAAAGCAGATAGTAATCTACTCCTAATTAGAAACCCGGTACTCAAACAATGATTCCCGCTTCCTCCGTACCAAATAGTGTACTTTCCTTTCCTCATCGAGCCCTCCCCTGGCCAGCGAGCCTCTTGCAGAGCCACGACATCTAAATTATACCCATTTACCTCATTTGCGACCTATTTTAGCCCCCCTGCTGTGTTTAAAATCCTTACGTTCCACGTACCAATATTTAAATCCCTATATTTCAACTTGTGCCATGAATCCCCTAAAGCAGTCCCCACCCGGAGACCCGAACGTGGGACTAGTTTACCTCCGGATAATGAGCATTTTACCTTAGGGAGATCCATGACTATTTGTGGTGTTTGGTGAACTAAAGATATGTGAGTAGGGCGTTCAAACCTACGTCACACCCTCCAGCAAGTCTGGTGGGCCCCTACCTCCAGCAAGTCTGGTGGGCCCCTACCTCCAGCAAGTCTGGAGGTCCCCTCCCTCCAGCAAGTCTGGAGGGCCCCTCTCATTTAACTGAAATATAAATAAAAATTAAATAAATTCAAATATTCTCTGCAGAGCTGTATACAGAAACCAAGGGATCCCAGAGATATTTTCCCCCGTCAAATATAAAATTTATCACAAGAATAAAATTAAAAAATTATATTTTATTTTAATATAATTTTAAACACGCAAACTATGATTTCACAGTGACGCCAAGGAGCTACTATATACTTATCACCAAAAAAAATCACCGTAGTGACAAATCATGTGACAGAAAATCTCTGTCACATCCCATCACTAGTATCAGATAAAAGTAATAGGTATTTGGTAATAGGTATGTGGTATACTGACACATTTGTATCAAAGATAAAAGTATCAGATATAAAAAAGTACCTGTATCAGTTGTATCTAGATACAAAAATTCCGGTATCAACCCATCCCTAGTCAAAGATAATAATTACTTACCCGCTTCAAACCTTGAAGGTTATAAACAAAGGCAGAGTTACAGATGGAACGGAACTGATAGAGAATTGAGTTAAGTCGTTCACTGAGGAACGGGTCCTTTTAGCGAACAGAAGTTATTAACCGCTAATTGCTAGGAACGGTGAGCGATTACCGAGGAACGGTATTTCACTAATTCTTTTCTTTCTTTTACTCCGTCTTATTGCTCCCTTCGATCTTAAAAAGTTCATATTTAGAAGAAAAGTGTTTAAATTATCATTAATTTTATGGAGTATGGATTGTTCGTGTTTTTTAATTTTAATTTATTATACTTGAAAAAATAATTTATTTAATAATTAAGTAAAACTGTACTTACCTATTAGTATTCAATACGTATTATTAAATAGTTAATATTTCAATTTTTTTAAAATTTATTTTAATCAATAAAGTTTTGTTAAAATTTCAATTACAATTCTGTATTGTGAATTTAAAGTAATCCATTTTTAATCTACGTTCAATTAATTATAATAAATATTTTAATATTACATTTATTAAAATATGAACAAATTAATAAATTAGAAATGAACCAATAAATTTCAAAGAAAATCGTGGACGGCAACGTCCAGTTTACGAATGAAAGGGAAAGACCGGCGTGTCCAAATGAAATGTCTAAATACACCTTTATATATACATGAATATTTCTCATGCCAAATATGCCATTATATTTAGGAATGAATTCCTTAAGAGTACTTTGATGTTGCCCCGTTCAGCAACTTTTGTCTTCAAAAACAACCATTGCTGTACAGTTAAAAACTAAGCAAAGGTAATATGAGCTTAATTGACGTATATTCAATACTTGCAAATTCATTATTTTATAATGAATTTGATGTAAATTTAAAAATGTGCCCTGATCGATAGATGTGTTAAGATCTCATCGATCAAATTGTAAATAAAACACCGAAAGTCGTCGAATGTGTTATCCACCTGTAATCAGAAGTTACTCAAGTGAACCAGTATGATGTGGTTTCACAACGAATTATAATACCGATAAAATGATATGCATGAAGTTTCACGAATATTCAATGTACAAGTAACTTAACCTGAGAAAAATATGCTAATTTAAAAGTATTCACTTATACTTTATTATGCATAATTTATTCATTATTAAAATTATGAATTATTTATTCTGAATATTCGGAACATAATTAATCTTCTTCTTTTAATTTGTTTATAACTGATCAATTCTTTAATCAATTTTGTCAAATATTTGCTGCATTTTAGTAAAATGTATAGGTTAGCTTAAGCCTGAATTTACTATTTATTTTCAGTTTTACGCCCTCCTTTCACAAATGAACTTTCTCCAAAGAAATGCCCTCCTTCTCCTATGAAACGTCCCCATTTCATATAACGGGTCACCCTGGCACCAAGAAAGTTCCAACTCAAGTAGAGGTGAGGCTACAATATAGTTGTAAATAAACCTCTTTTCTTTGTATGTGTTTAGTGTGTTTTTTCGTCAGGAAAAAACATGTCAATCCACGTAAGTCCATAAAGTTTTGATTAATATTTTATTGTTTTGTACACCATTAATTATTTCTTTCCACTATTGTACATCATTCATTGGCTATTATTTACCGTTTTAACAAAAAAAAAAAAAAAAAAAAGTCAAAAAGCTTTTGTTCTACATAATACAATGATTCATTAATATTTTTTGAAGTGATCTCTTTACTTTGACCACTTTATAGATTTGTATATCTTTCTTAGTTGTACATCTCTGTTTGTTGTTAATTTAGTATCAAAGAATGTCAAAATATATTTATTCAATTAAATTCAGTCAGATGTCTTATTTGAAGTTAATCCCACAGATGTTTGTAGCTTTTATACTATCACTGATATTTTATTTAAATTTAATAAATTTGTTGTATATTACTTCATTCTTATTGTTATTCTTCGAACTTTTCAATGTTAAGAATGTCATAAAACTGAGTTGATAGTTAATTTTTATTATTATACTTCCAGCCATGAGTAACCCAAGTATTTCTATTAAAGAAGAAATAACAGATAAAATTGAGTCCACTTGTAAGTATCCCCTCTTTAAAGCTTATAATGTTGGTCTTCAAGTAATGTCCCTTTTAAATTCCAACCTTACTAAAGAGAATATAATTTTTTTTTTTATTGAGTAGTAAGTACTAGTGATATACCGTCATGCAGAAAACATTACCAATTGATTATTGTGTTTAAAAATTAGGTAATAATAAATTAAGTTACAATATAGTAGTGTCAAGTGTGAATGACAGGTGGGTCAAGATCACATGGTCACATTGTTTATGGAATGTCAAAGCTAGCCAAGAATTATTTAAATAACCAATCGCAATTTGAAATGCACCACATAGTAATATATAATTTGCAACAGTACATACAAATGTAAAAAAAAAACTTGTCAATATAAATACATTGTACTTAACGCATTTTATTTTTTTAATCTTGATCCTGTTTTAATGCATTATCAATTTGCTCTTTGAGTTACTGTTTTTCTATCAATTTAATCACTGTTATTTTACTTTAAATCCTAGCTAACTAATTATAGTCATTAAATTGTGCTTAACAATACAAAAATGTAAATATATGATTTATTTAGATATTTAAAGAACACAATATTATCTAATGTTAAGGATAAGCTGGTTTATGGGCTTATTTATATTTATTAATAGGAAGTTTTGTATATCATTGTCTCTGTATTCTTTCAGACATGCTGGGCTGTTTTCTACATTCCTTGTATAATATGATCTTGACCAATCTAAGAATACCTTAATAATACGTCAAATAATCCTAAATAAAATGTTTTGTACTTAGGCTGTGTTACATTGAATATTTTTATTACATTTTACTTTTAGTTATTATTGTAGTTTTTTTTCTTAAACAATATATATGTTTACCATGTTTATTTTATCATTTCACAGGTATGAGTAACTCTGATATTTCTATCAAAGAAGAAGTAGAAGATGAAATTGAGACTACAAGTAAGTTTTTTTCTGTTTATGTATTTATTATTCTGAATATTTAATTGTGTAAGTTGATTCCTACATTGGGCCAGTTCCTAAACTCAACACTAATTACATGGATTACAGTGATTCATGCTAAGTTTAAAAACAGTGTGTTGTATTGTGAGGAAGGTTAACACTTCTGGATGATTAAAAAATACATATAATGTAATACTTATCTTTAGAATTGTTGAATTTCAAAACAAATAAATATAGATGTAAGGTAAATTGAATATAGATATGTATAGCTAATTGAGAAATAACATCAAAGATGTTATGAGATTACATCTAGCGGATTCATCGACCCTGAAAGGTGATAAAACCACTGAGCCATCAGTTATTTAAGGAATGCACTAAATTCTGTTGATGAGCTTAGGAATGTTCTGATGGATTTCTGACACAACCAATGAGCTCAGCGCTGAGTTTAGGAATTTGCCCAAGTTTTATCAGTTTAGCACAAAATTTAGAATAATATTTGTTCTGAAATGTTTCAGATTTAATTAACCCAGGTGTTCCAATTAAAGCAGAAATGGCAGATAGTACTGAACATAGTAGTAAGTTTTCATTTTAATATTTTTTAATTTTACTGAATGTTTGCCTGAAACTTAAGATTTGTTTTTATGTTTGGTAAATGTAGACTATATTTGACTAACATTTTTTTTTTTTTTCACAAACGACTATTTCTGACCATGCAAATGTCGTTATTTTTCCTTTCTAATTTTCGCTTTTCTCTCCTCCCTGTATCTTCCCCAGTATCATTTTTGCGTGCCTTTGCTTTCTCTCTTTTGACAACAAAGAACCCTTCCGTTTTTCTTTATTTTCCACAAGAACCTTGATTTCTTTTAATTTTTTTCCATATTGCTTCCTACCTCGGCAGTTTTTTTTCAGTTATTTTAAATTACGATTTATTTGATAAACTAAAGCAATGTAAACTGGCTTAAGGTGAATTAGTGTAAATATTTCAATACTCACTAATATTGCTGATCAAAAATTTTTGCAATAGATTAGTATTGTCGAACAATAATTTCTATTAAAAGTAGAGAAAATAGTAAAGCTTGTGTGATGCAGGCAACATATTTTCTTACTTTCACTTAGTCATCTTTATTCTCTCATTCACCCCTTTCTGACACCAGGATATGAACCCGGAATCTTACATTGGAAATTGAATAGCTGTAACTTCGTTAATAGTTATCCAAAATGAACGATTTTTATATAGTTTTGTAGGGAATTTCATTAACTTTCTACAGACAAACTGACAGACCAATGGTTAAAAATGTGTTTTTCGGACTCAGAGGGCTCTGAAACGTATAGATCCGTCGAAAACCGCATATCGGAAATTTGACCCGATTACAATACTTTCCTTACCTAGTATAGGTAGGAAATTATTAAGTTAAAAAATTTGTGAAAAATAGAATAAGCTGTATCATTGCTAATACTGGTTTGATTCCGTTGAATTTTGTTTTGTTTTGTTGGTAATTTAATTACCTTTCAAACGTTTTATTATGAATTTTACTGTATAAGGTATACTTAGGGAGTTAGGCCCCATAACATTTTTCTTTTCTTTATAACTTTTTTTTCTGTATTTTCTCGGAAATTTAGTCCATATATGAAAATTGAAAGGACAATTATTTGAACATTATAGGAAAGTTTCATCAAAATCGTTTAAACCGTTTTCACGCTACAGTCTATAGCAGAACATGTTTTTCATTTATTGCGCATCGAGCACCGAATTTCTGTCACCGACATCAGTAGTCAAAATTCTACAAAATAAAAAAAAAAGCAATAAAATCGGTTCAGTAGTTCCTGGGAAAATCTTGGCACAGACAGACCAATGGCTAAAAATGTGTTTTTCGGACTCAGTGGGCTCTGAAACGTATAGATCCGTCGAAAGCTGCATATCGGAAATTTGATTTGATTCGATTGCAATACTTTCCTTACCTAGTATAGGTAGGAAAGTAATAAAATGGGTGTAAAGAAATTTTCCAGTATAATAAAAATCGTATTACAGACCTGCTTTTGAAATTATTAACTCAAGCTTTAATGGCATTCA
This sequence comes from Nezara viridula, assembly GCA_928085145.1. Classification (NCBI taxonomy): domain Eukaryota; kingdom Metazoa; phylum Arthropoda; class Insecta; order Hemiptera; family Pentatomidae; genus Nezara; species Nezara viridula. Next base: position 139,061,112 of record OV725081.1, on the reverse strand, counting down.
AATCTGCTTTGTCATCCTTCTTAAAAAATAATTAAAGAAAAACTTAGACTTTTCAGCTAATATATCTCCGGAAATTGGACACCCTTATGGTCTCCGCTTCAAAAACCATTTAGAAAGAGATTCCTCAACTTCTGAATGACAGCCTAGTTTTAATGTTTTATGTTATTTAGAGACACCAAAAAACCATTTTGACGCTATCACACAAAGCAATTCTAGTAGTATGTAATAAGAAAGAGAGCCATTTCCATTCCATTTCTTATCAGTCAACTTAAACTTTTTTTTTTGTTATTGTCAGCAACAAACCTTCTATATGCCTTTTTATTAATTAAAGGTTGGAAAAGGGTTAGGTAATGTGTAAAGGTTCAACTTTGCATTCTATGATGTAACAATATTGATTTTTGGCTCGAATAATAGTACAACTAAAAAAATAAAAAGGATAAAGAAAAAATTTTATCACCTCAATTGTTATTGTAACTTTAAATTGCTGGTAAATTTTTTCATTTAATATTTTTCTGAAACTGTAAATTGTTCATATTATGTGCAGTCCAAAAATTATTGCATGGATTGCATACATGAATACATTTAACATTGATATATGGTTTTACTTTCAGGTGAGAGTAACTCTAGTGTTACTATAAAAGAAGAAATCCCCGATAAAATTGAATCTACTCGTAAGTATTATTATTTTTTTAAGTTATTAGTTTCTGAAATTTCTTTGTTTAAAAAGATGTATTACACTGGAGAATAAGATTTTTATTTTCTAACTAGTGGAGATAGGGGAGCTTTGTCTTTGTGTAGGTTAAAAGAAAATATTGTTCTCAGATTGTTTTTGTCTTACGTTGTGGATAACAAGGAACAAACTTAGTTTTTCTGACTGTAGTAAAATCGATGTAACGTTTGTATCATATACTACTGTAAATCCGATTTTGATGAATTTTTCAGAGATTGTGTGGGTTGGTACCATGATGCCCCATATCAACCATATTCCATCCACTACTTTCCATTTTGTGTACACATTCACATGTTATGACATAAATCAAAAATGGCTCATTCGATTAGGTTAGAAAAATATTAGTGATTAGTGAAAAAATGTTTCAGTATCAATTTTATTAAATTCCATTCCCTATTTTCACTTGGATGGGTGAATGTATTTTTCTCTATATTTCAAAAACAGCTTGTTCAACTTGGTGACAATCTGGAGGAATCCTGATGAGTAATGTTAAATTGGTCTGGTATCAATTTCTATTTAATAATTAAAATTTACATTAAAGTTTAAGAATATAATGGCTGCAAAATAAAGAAGGCAGTAAATATATGACAATTGGAGGTTATATTTGTTTTTAAACCCAAAGTGAGTTGTTAGATGTGTTTATTGGATCCTTCTGTTCCGTTTTAAATAGAGTTATAATTTTAATGAACCTAATACAATATGGTGAGAATGATATACTTTGCAGACTTTTATTTCAAATTTAAATTATGTTCATCATCAAACTTTATTTTGAAAATGAAATCTAAACTTAAACTGAGAAGGAGTTAGTCGAGGGTGCGCTCAAATAAATAAAAAATTAAAATATATTAATTATTTTAATTTTTGCCGACGTTTCGACCCACTTTGCAGGTCGTCTTCAGAGCGTAGGATGTGGCACTGCGGGAGGCAGTTGAAACACTGGCAGTGTCAAAAAACTCTAGTGACTTTAAAATTTTTATTTTCTAACTAGTGGAGATAAGGGATCTTTGTCTTTGTGTAGGTTAAAAGAAAATATTGGTCACCAGAGTTTTTTGACACTGCCAGTGTTTCAACTGCCTCCCGCAGTGCCACATCCTACGCCCTGAAGACGACCTGCAAAGTGGGTCGAAACGTCGGCAAAAATTAAAATAATTAATATATTTTATTTTTTTATTTATTTGACCGAACCCTCGACTAACTCCTCATATTATATCAACGGTCAAACATCTCTACATCATTCTAAATTTAAACTGTTCTATGAGTTAGCAGCTGACTATCGATGATATATTTACTCTTACCTGGCACCAACAGATGAAATGTTATCTCAGATAGAAATGAATTGAAATCTTTCAAAATTAAAAGTTTAATGTGTTAACATAGATAATCTAAATAATAATATATTTATAGAAATATAACAGTTTATGTGAACAATTTCGTTTTCAACCTATAGGTACCCTTTTATAAGTTCTTCATTACTCCAGTATCACCTTCACTTTGAGCTTATTCTGAGAAAGATATATGAAATTGTTAATAAAATAGCACCACACTATAATCAAACCAAACATAACCTTAATAATTTAATTAAGGAATACATTATGGAATATAATGAAAACATTATAAATATTAAGAAGATAAAACTAAACAAAAAACTCTGCAGACAAATAAGAAACTCTAAAATAAATAAACTATTAATCCCTAAAATAATTAGAAATAATATAAACAATTGCATAACCTCAATGACAGCTACAAATATAAACCACAATGGAAGCCTACCAAATGTTGATAACACACAGGATCTTAATAATGAAAAGATAATACAGAGATACAATAATCTACACACAAAAAACCGAGTGGAAAATCTCACAAAAATTGTATTACCAAAAAATATCATTAACTTATTATCCCTAGGGGAGAATTTCAGTTTTGAATTTAAGAACAAGGATAAAGATATAATAGACTTAATAATGGATATTGAGAACATATTTGGAAATTTAAATACATCAGAGAATCACATAAATGCAACAAGAAATAAAATATGTACTTTTATCAATAACTTTGTATCCAACAAAAATAAAGCAATATCACCCTTCAACATCCAAATAAACGAAGACCTTAGCAAGCTTAAGCAGTTTATTAACCAAAATAAGGACATAGTTATAATAAAATCGGATAAAACTAAAAAAATAGCAATACTCTATAAAAAAGATTACAATGACAAAATGAAGGAGCTATTAAGTGACAAAAACATTTACAGGAAAACAAGAAACAATCCGATACCTGAAATAAATACTAAAGTCAATACATATGTTAATAAACTCCATAAGCTAGGGTACATAGACAGATACATTAAAAATAAACTTTCAGCCTCAGACTCCACTACACCTAGAATACATGGCCTCATAAAACTACACAAAACTGATAACAGACTAAGACCCATAATAAACAACATAGATGGACCAACTGAAGCTCTCTCCAAATTCCTAAACCCATCTCTCAACTCTCTCAATAATAATAATAACTTTGACATCAAAAATGCTAAAGAATTGAAAGAAATAATTAAAATTTTCCAATGTGAGTCAAAAGATGTAGAAATCATAAGTTTAGATGCAGAGTCACTTTTCACTAATATCCCATTAGATGAATGTATAAAAATTATTGACGACAACTGGGACAGTGTAAAAAGTAAAACTAAAATCAAAGACAAAAGAATATTTATCGAGGGAATAAATCTCTGTACAAGAAATAATTATTTCAAATACAACAATGAATTCTATAAACAACTTTGGGGAGTCGGGATGGGAAGTACTCTATCAACGAATATCAACTGCTATAAAAACATAGCAGAAATTAATTAAGTGGTACAGAAAACGGAACATTCGTAGGTAAGAAGAGATTATTTCGCTGACAGGCGTAAACATTTGGGTGAGTGCTAACAATGCCATTTATGTTGACAGAGGGATAGAGCCACAAAGTTTAGATTGGGACAATCAAGGTTTTTGAAAACAATAATAAATGTTATATGTATAATTAGTGTATTTAGTAATTAGTAAATTATAGTTATTTAATGTTGAATGAGTGTTCAGTTGTTAGAACCCCACCTGAGAATTTATGTTATGTGTTAAAATAAATAGTATATTGAAAAAGTAAACTCCTTGTTTGATATGGAGGGAAAGAGGAACGTTACAACATATATATATATATATATATATATAATTAAAAATAATTAAAAAAACATGGGTTTGCTCTAACTGCGAACAGGTGAAAAAACAAAATACCGAGCCGTCCCCCTCAGAAATACTTGCGGCAGTAAATCGTTTAGACGCTACCGTGAACGAAGATATAAAAAACATGAAAACAGCACTAGATAAATACGGAGAGCTCAGTTTTGAACTAAACGAAAGACTGACGAAGATTGAAAAACATCTGGAAGGTCAAGCTAAAAAGTTTGAGGAGATACTATTAGAAAACAAAGCACTCAAATCCCGAGTGGGCGAATTAGAGGTTCGCTTGAATAACGCAGAGCAAGGACTATTGAGTAGATCACTGGAGATCCGCGGTATACCGGAGCGACCGGGCGAAACGCCCGCTGCTTTGGTGACCAGTATAGGAGCAAGCTTGGGATCAGGCTTAGTGTGGAGGACCTGGACAACGTACATCGCCGCAGAAGCCGAAAAGATGACTCGCGACCACCGCCTGTTATCGCACGCTTTGTCAGGCAATCAATTAGAGATGATCTAATTACGAAAAGGAAAGTGAAGAGGGATTTCTCCACGCGGGATATCGGTTGGCAGGAAAATGACTGCCACCGAATTTATCTGGGTGAAGAGATGACTCGCACAAACAGACACCTCTATTGGCTAGCCCGGCAGAAGAGAGCGGCGGGAAAAATCAAATATACGTGGTTTGCTTCCGGAAAGGTGCGGTGTCGAAAAGAGGACGGACATAGAGTCATCCTGATAGAACAGGCCTCGGATCTAGATGTATTTGACTGACTACCTAGAAGCCGTCAACCCCTTAGCCTCATTAAAATAGTCTTACTTCTTCTCTTAGTGCTATCTCTACACCGTCACTCATCAATCTATTTATTTTCAAGTACATTCTCTTTATTTATTTTTAATGTTAATATTACTTTTTCTTCACTTAGTTTCATGTACGATAATCGCTTTTCTGTACTTTCTACTCGTTTTGTCTTCTCGCTACCAAACACTGACTGTTTCTCTCCAAATCCACTGTATGTCTAGTTCCCTAATCACATGTCAAGTTAACTCTCAATCACTTTCTGCCCATTATGACGAATTCCTGCAATACTTTACCCAAAACTTTTATCATATCATAGCAATATCCGAAACCTGGCTCAAACCTTATATTCCATCATCTTCAGTCTCCTTGCCTGATTACATCCTGCTCCGTCATGACCGGGTAAACCGGACTGGCGGTGGAGTAGCCATGTTTGTCCACAATAGCCTAAAGACCCGAATCCTCGATTGCTCCCCATCTTCCGATCATCCTCATGTAGAATACCTCTTAGTAGAAATTCTCAGTAATATTTCTCCTATCCTTTACGCCGTGGTATATCGCCCTCCTCTCGTGCCATTTGACCCGTCCTTCGAATCAACTCTATTCAACTTCGTTCCCCTCTATCCCAGAATAATTATCTCCGGTGACCTCAATACCAATTTCCTCTCAAACTCCAATGACAAATCCTATTTAGAAAATCTGTTTTTCTCACTTCACCTATTCATCGTTCCTTTTTCCTCCACCCACCACACCACCAGATCTGACACTTGGCTAGACTACTACATCATCGACTCAGCACAAAACCTCCTCTCCGCCTCTCAATTGCCAGTATCCTTTCTTTCATCTCATGATCTGATACAAATAACGTATAATATCCGCACTCCTCCAATCCATCCTCGAACTATCACTTTCCGCCAACTGGATACCCTTACTCGAGAAAAAATATTACCTGATCTAGTAACATTGGATTTGAATGGAATATATCATTGCTCCTCTGTCGACACCATGGTTGATATTCTCACCACCAATCTTCTCAATATACTCAATACCCACGCTCCTCTGAAAACCTCCACTTTCCGTCATCGTCCTGCTCCTTGGATGTGTCAGGAAATTAAGGATCTGCAGAAGAGACGCGACGCTGCACGCAGACGCTTCAGACGGACTAGGCTTGCAGATGATTATCAAATATTCAGAGTGCTTCGTAACACGACACAGACAAGGATCCGACAAGCGAAAGCGAACTACTTTCACGAAGCCCTTTCCTCAGCTCCTGATATCAAATCAAAATGGCTTCTACTTCGTAAGCTTTCCCTCTGTGAACCTTCTAGATCCCCTTCCTCAGTTTTCCCAATATCACCTGATGACCTAAACTCCCACTTTATATCGGTTTCCACCTCTTCTTTACCATCCCCTTCCGGCTTTTCTCCAGAGGTACCTTTTAACGACAATAATTTTTATTTTTCCGACATTTCTCCCACAGACCTTATTACCGTTATAATGAAATCCCGTTCCAATTCCGTAGGCCCAGATGGCATTCCTATCAAACTAATAAAATTATGTCTCCCTGAAATCCTCCCAGCACTCCTTTTCATCTACAATTTCTCCCTGCAGAATTCAATATTCCCGACCTCTTGGAAAAAAGCCATTGTCCTTCCTTTAAACAAAAAGCCTAATCCATCCTCTCCCGAAGATTTCCGCCCAATATCAATCCTTTCCAATCTTTCTAAACCCCTAGAAAAGTTAGTGCAATCCCAAGTTTCCAACTACCTTGAACAATCCAACCAACTCGATCCTCTCCAATCTGGCTTCCGTCCTGGCTACTCTACACAATCTGCTCTGATTAAAATTACTAGTGATATCCAGACTGCAATAGATGACAAAAAACTAACCATACTTATACTGCTTGATTTCTCCAAAGCTTTCGATTCCATTATCCATTCCATCCTTTTCAACAAACTAAAATCATTATCCTTCTCCAATAGTTCCATCTCTTGGTTCCAGTCTTTCCTCTCACAACGAACCCAAGCAGTTTCCATACCTAATCAACCTCTATCTGCCTACCTTCCTTTATCCTCAGGAGTTGCACAGGGTTCAAGCATGTCTCCTCTTCTTTTCAGTTCTTATATTAATGACCTAAATGATTCAATTATCCATTGTTCCCACCACCTTTATGCCGACGATTCTCAAATCTATTTATCCTTTTCTCCCGCTGAGTTATTGGTGGCATTTGCCAAAATTCAAGAAGATTTAGATCGAATTAGTGCCTGGGCCAACTTAAATGGATTAAGGCTAAATGCTGCCAAAACTCAGGCCATTCTCATTGGTTCCAAGCCCCTTCTTAGATCCCACACCAACTTTCCCTCACTCTATCTAAACAACCACCCCATCACCTTCTATCCCTTTGTTAAAAATTTAGGCTTTCTCATAGATCAAACCCTTTCCTGGAATCACCATATCTCTCATATATCCCGCCGTGCAATTTCTACCCTCAAACTATTCCATCACTTCCGCCATCTTCTACCCCAAAATACCCGTAGACTCATAGTTTCCTCTCTCATCTTTCCCCACTTTGACTACAGCTGTGTGGTGTACGATGGCCTCTCGGTGGAACTGCGTGATAGACTCAAAAGACTTATGAATTGCTTCGTAAGATTTGTAATTGGAACCCCGAGACGCTCCCGTGTCTCCCACCACTACACTGAGTTAGGGTGGCTCTTCCCCTCCTTAAGAAGACAATATTTCCTTGGCACTTTCCTTTATCAAATCATTACCGATCATCGTCCTTCTTATGCCTACAACCTTCTCCAATTTAAGTCCTCAATCCATTCACTCACTACAAGATCCCGACCCTCTGACCTATACATCCCTTCTCATAGATCTGCCTCATTCCAAAATTCCTTTATAGCCCGCTCTGTCAACTTTTGGAATTCCCTCCCGATCAAAATTCGACATGCCCCTTCCCTGTATACATTCAAAAACCTCCTATTCCAATTCCTGTTCCAAAAACAGTCTGATACCAGCTAAATATTGATATTATATATGTATTGTGTGGCAATCACATAATCATAACACTTGGTAAGAGATAGTACATGCATTTCCTACTATCGACGTAGGAATTTCAATACATGCATTTTTTTTTTTTTTTATTCAATTATAAGTAACTGTTTATTTTTATATATATATTCAAGTAAAGTTTTCTTTTTTTTTTTTATGAAATGAACTCATTGTATCTCTTTCTCGTTCTTCATTTCTCAAAGTGTATGTTTATGTTGTTCAACCCTTAAATATAATTTTGTTCATAGTTCAAGTGATTCGTTCATAGTTTTAATTGTTTTGTTCGTAATTTTAAATGCTCTGTACATAGTTTTACCTGTTTGTATATAGCTTGTGCACCTAAGGTTTTCTTTACTTTTTATTTTATTTTATCAATTTTATTTATTGTTTCAACGTTCAGGCCAGTAATATTCTATTATTTTGTACATTTCTGTTATTCTGAAGGGACTTAGTCCCAGAATAAAGTTTTTTTTTCTATTCTATTCTATTCTATTCTATATATGAGTATATTTTCTTGCCAATTGTTCTGGTGATGAAAGTATTGACATCTAAAGATTTTTGCGATTTTTATATTCTTGGATTTATCTTTTTATTTATACTTTTATCAACTGTATTAATTGTTAAATTCTGTTGCAGTTTCCCAAAAAGAAACTGATGAAGAAGAAGTTCTTCAGATTTATTATAGTGAGTAAAATTTTAAATATGTATAATCTTGTTCCCAAATAAAAAAAAAATTAAAAGAACTTTTACCTGAAACTTAATATATAAAAATACAAATAAAAAGTATTACTTTTTTGTTTGATTCCTTTGAATGCATCAAAGAAGAATCACAGATAGCAAACATTAGAAATATCTACCTTAAAAATTAAACATTTTTAATTGTTTAGGTGTTGCTAAACATTCCTTAATTATGAAACAATTTATTTGCAGGTGCAAATGATTCATTCAATCAGATCAACAATAATGGAGTAGAAGTACCCATGGATTTAAAGAAATTAGTTGTATCTACCATGCGTGTAAATACAGGTGAAGAGTCCTGTCTTAGTCTTAATTATGATAAGTAATTTGTCAAAGCTAAATTTTACTAAAATTATCTTGTACTGTCATGCAGGTGGGAGGCCTCAGCCATGTCCTCATTGTGATTATAAATCAGTTAATTCTAATAATTTGAAAAGACATATATTGGCCCGTCACCTGGGAGAGAAGCCTCATCAGTGCCCTCATTGTGAATATAAATCAGTAAGAGCTCAAGATTTAAAAAGACATATAATGTGTCATCACACAGGCGAAAAGCCTTATAAATGTCCTCATTGTGAATATAAAACTGCCCAATTTACTAATTTAAAAACACATGAAATGTTACATCACACAGGTGAGAAACCTTATCATTGTCCTCATTGTGATTATAAATCTGTTAGTTCTCCGAATTTAAAAAGACATATAATATCCCGCCACACCGGGGAGAAATCTCATCAATGTACTCTGTGTGATTTTAAATCGATAAAGCCTCATGACTTAAAAAAACATATACTCAGCAATCACCCTGGAGAAAAACCTTATGAATGTTCCGAGTGTGATTATAAATCAGTGAGATCTCAAGACCTAAGAAGGCACGTAATGTGCCATCACACAGGCGAGAAACCTTACCAATGTCCTCATTGTGACTATAAAACTGCTCAATTCACTAATTTAAAAACACATGAAATGTTTCATCACACAGGCGAAAGACCTTATCCTTGTTCTTATTGTGATTATAGATCAGTTAGTACTGCAAATTTAAAAAGACATATAATGAGCCGACACACTGGGGAAAAACCTTTTCAATGTTCTCTATGCGATTATAAATCAGTGAGGTCTCAAGAATTGAAAAAGCATATAATGTACCGTCATACAGGCGAGAAACCTCATCACTGTCCTCAATGTGATTATAAATCAGTTAGGGCTCACGATATAAAAAGACATATCAGGTACCATCACTCAAACGAGAAGCCGTACGAGTGTCCTGAATGTGATTATAAAGGTGTTCAATTTTCTAATTTAAAAACGCACATAATGTCCCATCACTCTGAAGCAAAGCCATATCATTGTTCTGAATGTGATTATAAATCAGTTAATTCTACAGATCTAAAAAGGCACATAATGTTCCGTCATAAAGCTGAAAAGCCACACCAATGTCCTCTCTGTGATTATAAATCAGTGACGAACTCTCATGTGAAAAGACATATAATGCACTGCCATGCGCAAGAAAATCCTTGTTAATATTTAAATTTCGGTTATTCATTATTCAATGAATTCTGAACTTAGTAAAAGACATTGGGCTCTCACTTAGGTAAGGCCAAAGTTATATCACAAAGGTAGTTTCAGAAAAAAAAAAACCTTGAGAGACCTGATAGCCTTTGGCAAATTATGGAATGAGGCAGGTATTCTTTTCATAGTTTTTAATGGGGAATATGGTTCAATTTTTAGAATGGCGTTCTACTTTGAAAATAAATCGTTGACCATCTTCTCAAAGATGACGTACATTACAGCCAGCTTATTGAGCAGCATTAGCAGGATGGTGATGAATGAGAAGTTAGACGAACTTTTTTTCATTTGACGAGTTCTACAAGGCAACATCCCCTCGTCACTGCTGTCCAACTCAATCATCCAAGCTGTTGTAAAAAAGGCAGAATTGAATGAGATTGGTGTCTTTCATTTTTACTGTAGCTTATTTTTTTTTATAGTGACAAGTAGCCTTGTTTATGATTTTTATATTAATTATAGAAAGATTATTAATTTATATGTTACAATAAAAGTTTTTAATAGAGTGAATAGTGTTTAACCATTTTAATTAACTCCTTTCTCATGGCATTATGAAATCTATCCTCTTATTTCTTTTAGAACCAAAGTATTTTATGTTGATCTATCAATATCTAAACATTGTGTAAGTAAACTCTTACACAGTTTGTATACAATTTTGTAAATATATATCGACTGTGTAAAGACTACATGCATGAATTATATTGATGTCAATCAAATTGGTTGGTATCAAATTTTTTAAGTTCTTCCATATTATTGAAGGAGTGTAAATATTATTCTATGTGTAATAGCTCTCTTAAAAAATATTAAATCATTTAAGGACAAAAAATAGTCAGGAAATGGAGTCATTAATGGAGTTGTTAAGTTTGCTAACATTTTAACCCAAACAGGTGCCTCATCATCAGAGTTTTATTTCAGAAAAATGATATATTTATCTGTATGTGTATGTATATATATATATATATATTATTATTATTTATAAAGGAATGTGAATAAGAGACAAATAAAAATAGAGTGTACACATGAGATAACATAACAATTAACTAAATAAGTTTTTTGTTATAAATAATTACAAAAGTAAGTTTTAATATCTCTTTCTTATATTTTTAAACTAGTAATAAACCTTAGGAAATCACTTCAATACTATTGGAATACTTCCTAAATTAATAAGAGGTTTTTAAATAATAAACAAAATTATAAGAGTATTAATATATTAAATTGAAGTTTATAATTATTTTATCTCAAAGTATGGGTTACTGACAATCAGATCAAAACACTCAGACAAACTATTATTATTTACACTATTTGTACTAATAGTAGTATAATTATAGTATTAAATTAAATATGATTATTTTAAAATAAAATTAAACATGAATTGTCAAGCTAACATTTTTTCTATTAGCACTGTTTCTTCCTTTGTGGCACTGAATTACTTTGTCTTTAAACGCTTTCCAATGATCTCCCAAACGCAACTTCCAAAATGGTGATACTTTCATCTATTTAACTCAAGTTCCCTGGGAGATCCTCTTGTGATTACAAGATTGTAATACTTGGGTTGTGTGTGCATGTGGGTCATCATGGCAATGGTAACTGTTTAGTCTAGCATCTAGAACTCAACTTGTTACTAGACTAGACAGTTACCATTGATTGTCCTTATGCTAGCTAGGGATGGGTCGGATTGTATGTATCAGATACTTTTATCTGATACTAAAAAAGTATCTGATACAACCAGTAGATACAACCAAAAAGTATCTGATGCTCACATAGATACAAAATGGTTGTCCAGACATGCCACATTGATATAAGAGAAATGTTTAGTTATAATTTTAGTTGTGCACAATTTTTTTAGAACTATCTATTCATTTAGTTTAATTTAATTAAATATTTATTTGTAGATAAATATATTCACGCTTATTTTTTTTTTTTTTTGTGTAATGTTAATTTCAGATATTTTTATCTGATACTGCTATCGGATATTTTTATCTGATACTAGTATCAGATACTTTTATCTGATATTTTTATCAGATATTTTTGTCTGATATTTGTATCGGATATTTTTATCTGATATTTGTATCGGATACTTTTATCTGATATCTGGACTAGATACCCAGCGGTATGCATACTGGCACTTGGGCTTTTTAGTTAATATATAATAGTTCTAATGACTGTATAGTTATGTCAGGTACTAAGAAAATATTTACACAATTTTTTAAACAAAATATACTTCATATTTGACAAAAGAATGGAATATATTAAATAAAAATATAACAAATTCATGCAGAGGAAATATTTTTCTAATACAATGCTCTTAAGAATTTTGTAACAATTAAAAAAATTCTTTATAGTTAAGTTTAACACACACACACACACACACATATATATATATTTTTTTTTTTTCTGTTTGAATTACAGACCATGTAGATCTTTTGCCACCTTAACAAGTATGCTCAATCTCTACCTCTCTTGGGCTATTTCTTTCCATTATCTGATATTTTTATCTGATACCTGGACTAGATACCCAGCGGTATGCATACTGGCACTTGGGCTTGATATCTCAATAATTGTATCAGATATTTTAATCCAACTGTAATTGATTATTGATCGGGTTTGATATTTTAATACCTATTTGATACCTAATAAAACATACATTAAATATGTACTATATATATTTTATTCCTTTATTATTAAATTTGTCCCTGTAATAAATATTTTACACCATTTTTAAATATAATAGTTCTAATGACTTTATAGTTATGTCAGGTACTATGAAGGTATTCACTATACGATAGCTAAGTTTAACATACTCACACACATCTATATTTCTTTTATTTTCACTGATCAATCTACATCTTGGGATTTAGATTATATAGGACTTGTATAATGTTTACAATACTATTATTGTATTCTTTGAACCTATTAAATTACATATGTAAATCATTTAATATGTAATATGTAAATATATATCCACTCTTTTATTATTATTTTTTTCATTAATACAATATTATGACAACAAAAGTAATTTGTCGTTCATTTCAAATTTCAGTTAAAATTCCATAGTTCATTGCTGTTTAGTAACTATCTTGCTGTATTGGGACCTCATTGCTCATATTATGTCTTTAATATATCAGTATAGTTATGTAAATCCTTCTGTTATTACTTATTTTTTAGTTTTTTTTATTGTAATATGCATTTTGGCCAGATGTTATGTTAATTTTTATGTACAATATTGTTATTCTCAAGAGACTTTGTCCCAGAATAAAGGTGATTATTCTATTCTATATATATATATTTATTTTTTCTGTTTGTATTACAGACCATGTAGATCTTTTGCCACCTTAACAAGTATGCTCAATCTCTGCCTGTCTTGGGCTATTTTTATTATAGTAGGCAAAAGACCACGTCGAAGGCCAAAAAGCAGATGGATAGATAGAATCAACAAAGATACAATAGAGCTGCGTGCAGTTAAATGACAAAAAATAGCCCAAGACAGGCAGAGATTGAGCATACTTGTTAAGGTGGCAAAAGATCTACATGGTCTGTAATACAAACAGAAAAAATAAATATATATATAGAATAGAATAATCACCTTTATTCTGGGACAAAGTCTCTTGAGAATAACAATATTGTACATAAAAATTAACATAACATCTGGCCAAAATGCATATTACAATAAAAAAAAACTAAAAAATAAGTAATAACAGAAGGATTTACATAACTATACTGATATTTTAAAGACATAATATGAGCAATAAGGTCCCAATACAGCAAGATAGTTACTAAAAACAATAAACTATGGAATTTTAACTGAAATTTGAAATGAATGACAAATTACTTTTGTTGTCATACCATTGTATTAATGAAAAAAAAATAAAAGAGTGGATTAATATTTACTTTAAATGATTTACATATGTAATAGTATTGTAAACATTATACAAGTCCTATATGATCTAAACCCCAAGATGTAGATTGATCAGTGAAAATAAAAAATATATATGTGTGTGTGTGAGTATGTTAAATGTAGCTATTAAGAATTTTTTCAATTGTTACAAAATTCTTAAGAACGTTGTATTAGGAAAATTTTTTTCTCTGCATGAATTTGTTATATTTTATTTAATATATTCCATTCTTTTGTCTAATATGAATCACATATTGTTTTAAAAACTGTGTGAATATCTTCATAGTACCTGACATAACTATAAAGTCATTAGAACTATTATATATTAACTAATAAGTCCAAGACTAGACCAGATACCAAGCGCCAGCATGCATACCGCTGGGTATCTAGTCCAGGTATCAGATAAAAGTATCCGATGCGGGTATCAGATAAAAATATCTGATACAAATATCAGATAAAAATATCCGATACAAATATCAGATAAAAATATCTGATACAGATATCAGATAAAAGTATCTGATGCCAGTATCAGATAAAAATATCTGATACTAGTACCAGATAAAAAGTAGTAGGAAGGTCATGAACTATTGACCCATTTGTATCAGATACAAAAGTATCAGATACAAAAAAGTACCCGTATTAGTTGTATCTGGATACAAAAATTTTAGTATCAACCCATCCCTAATGCTAGCGCACATGCTTGGATTGAAATATCTGCAAGTCTAATAAACCATATCTAGATTGCAAATACTTTCTGTTTATCATCCTCATCATCTTAAAATAATGGTTATCAATATAACCTTCTCAAAAGTAAGAAAACAAGAAGATATAAATTTTAAAACAAAACAAAAAACTTCAAAAGGTACCAAACAACTAAAAAGAAAAAAATAATTTTACTTATTTAAGTATATTATTTAGTCAAACAATTAACTATTTCAAATCAGAGAGAGAAATACTTTATTGAAAGTAGTGCTGCTCTACTTTATAGGATAGCTTTTTACACAGCATACTAATCAATACACATGGACATAGCTCTTAAATCATATTCCATTATTATGTAAACACTGTTTTTTTTTTTTTATCCTTTTTCACAACACTAGTCCATATATCATTAACAATAGCACATTAAACAATTACCATTATGCAATACATATATTTTATGAAGAAAAAAAAGGAAGTATTGAAATGCTAGAAATACAAGACTAAATCGTACAAAAATATCAACGCAATAACTTTAATGTAGACAAAAAGTTAAAAAATTAAAATAAAATGAATAAATACATAAATTGACTTAAGACATTCTAGATTCGCAGTCAATTGCTATACAAGTGATAGTGGGTGATCTCTAGGGAGTCCACAATAATAAGCCAATATCCCAAGCTCCTCATCAACACCTGTTTCCTGGAGAAAGCTCCTTATTCTTTTTGGAATTGTTCCGCCAGACCCAAACCAGAGGCCTCTCATGGTGGCCTCTTTTTTTTTTTTTGTCTGTGCAAAGACTTCACTTGAACTAATTGTAAAATCTAAGAAGTGTAACATGGCTTAATGTGATTTTAAAAAAGATAAATTATTGTACATTTTCAAATTTATTGGAAATAGTTACATATGTTATTTAATAATATATCGTTGGAAGTAAAAATCTTTCTTTTTAGTTGTCCTTTGTATCTTTTTATTTATTTAAGTTAGTTTTTTTTTAGCAGATTTTGTAATAGGGTCTGTGGAAGATTCTTATCAACAATAAAGCAAGTCTAGTAATGTTAAAACGTAATCTATTATGTGTGAAATTTCTTGGATAGTGACATGGGAGTAGTAGAAAAATTTAATAGTTCTTAGAGATCAGGATGATGCCTGCCCTGGGGCACCAAGCTGGTAAGGTATGGCCACCACTTCTTATAAATTAAAAAAAATACGAAGTGTATGAGAATAAAGAATTTTAGCTGATTAATAAAAAAATGCGCGCACTTTTTTTTTATGTACTTTTAATAGTTCTTTATCTCTATTATAGAACTTTTAAACAATTTGTGTACCATTTTTATATTCGAAAGGTAGAGGTTTATAAGTAAGATATTTAAAAACTTCTAATCAAAGACAGGAAACTAATTCTTAAAGGCTGGAGATAATTTGAATATAGCACTTGCAACACTATTGGACTTTCAATTTAGGAATATGCATGTCAACGATGACAGAAATTGTGCTGATGTGATTCATTCAATAGCTTATCTCATGGGTCAACAAACTATGGCACACAAGCACCTCCAGTTCGGCCCCCGAAAGTTTTTTTGATTACATAGTAAAATTTTTAAAAATACGAAATTAAATAAATCACTGAAACATAAAGTTTCTACAATATTTAATTACATGAGTTGTTTATCTTAGAAAGCTCATTTCACATCTTAAGTGTCAGTTATTTATCACATACAATGGCCCGCGAAACTTAGTGGGGAGGCCTCAATGCGGTCCGCGGGCCAAAACGTTTGGAGACACATTACGTACGTCATTGGATGTGACTTAGTAGTGTTCATCAAACGAAGACGGCTGTAAGTATAAGTAAAGAACCTTAAATATTTTAAAGCCTTGCAAGAATATTCTTTATTGAAAACCCTTCAATAAAGCAGATTCACTTTGAAATATCCCGCTATTTGAAAAAAAAAAACTTTTAACATGTAATAAATATTTAAATTATTAATTATTTGCGGCAGTGAATCTAATAACAAAGAGGTGTGATTTGAATTACAAACAACTTACATCTAAATACAAATTTAGACCTCTATGCTCAATGTTTATAACCTTCATTGAACTTGCCCAAGATTCTTTGCTATCCTATGCTTTTCTTTTGCACTCGTGTTTTTTATTTAATGACCTAATTCTGTTCATCCACAGAGTTTCATGTCAGATTCCTATTAAACTTTAGGTAAGACAACAGTTTAGTTGGAAATAAACCTTTCCATAGTGGTCAATTTTATTCCTATTGAGTTTGTGGCAATGCCCAGGCACTTCACTCAAGTTATATTTTGAATATATATACCTATTCTATACTCATGATGAGTGTACCTAATTAACGAAAAATTTGTGCAGAAAAACATGGTGTAGTTTTTTTTAACTATCAAAAGACAACCTACATCACTGGTTTACTTTCCAGCCTAAGTTAGATAAGGTTTACTCTGAATCTGCAACACAAATGATGAATTATGCTACCAATAATAGAAATTACAGTACCTTTTTTTCATTGTTATTCTGTTTATTTCCTTTCCTATGAACATATAATGAGATCAACTTATAGCAACTACCACTTCCTATTTATTTTATTATTACTACTTACTCCTATGCTTTATTGGTATCTCTTGATATTCCATTTGATTTCTTTGTTATTTCATTTAGATTAGATTGGATTAGAGAATCTCTTAGATCCATAAAGCCAACCGAAACTACCAATTGGGCAGTGGTGACGGATTCGATAAGTTCAATACAAGCCATTAAAAATACCAGGTTAACAACTACTTTAGCGAAAGAATTAAGAAAGGCAAATTAATAAGATTCATATGGGTCCCTTCCCATTGCAGGGTAACTGGAAATGAGCAGGCTGACCTAGCAGCCAACATGGCAAGAAAGGCAAGCACAACTCCGGTGGAACTAATTAATAAAATCCCTTAAGATTACATGAGAAAGATTAGGATGTGAGGAAAAGTGTAAGCAAAATGACTCTAAATTGAGAGAAATAAAACCCCACTGTTCAAAATGGGAAACCTCTTGTCGATCCTCTAGAAAAGAAGAGACAGCCCTCTGCAGATTACGAATTGGACATTGTGAGTTCTCACACGCCTACCTACTAAAAGGACTTGATCCTCTGACCTGTGAGAGCTCCAATGTCCAAAGAACTGTAACACACATTATTCAAGACTGTTCTACACAAAAAAATATCAGAGACAATTTGGATATAGCACCAAACCTGTCAGAAAACCTAAAAGACAAAGAAAATGCTGTGAAAAATATATTAGAATTCCTAAAAGCGGTGAAACTCTACAATAGAATTTTATTAGAAGGTGTTGCCAATGACCATCAGGGTAGAGGCAACAAAAAACAAACTAAATAAATATTTTATTTTGCAATGCTTTGTTAATTTCATTAAGTTGTTACTGTTATTTATTTATTTTTTAGACTGAAACGTTGCCATTAATAAAATAGATATAGTTGATTTTTACATACTTTTTATGACTGCAATCCCAACCAACTTCTCTTATATATTACAAATACTAGCACTGTGGCCTGATCATGGCTACAGCATGGAATATCTCAAACTTACAAAAATTGAAAAAGGATAGTAATTGTGAAGGTTGCAAAGCACCAGAAGACCCATAGCACATAATACTTAGATGTTAGAAAGAAACAGGATTAACCCAGGAGAAGACGCTATATTCCTACAAACAACTTGACTACAGATTAAAATATTTTTCACAAATTTAGTTAAGCTCAAATATGAAGAAGTCTTTTATACAAACTTAATATATAAATATAGAATTTCTTTATTTTTCTTTTTACATTTTCTTATTACATTCTTTGCGCTATATATTTTCATTTATATATTTCCCCATTCTTGTACCATTTTCGGTGTATTATGTTTAATTATATTATTTTTATATTCAAACATTTTTCTTTAAAAATGTATATTGACCAAATAGAGTTTGATGACAAATCTCGGTAGTCATTTGTGTTAAAATAAATATATAAAGCAACATAGTCATCTGTAAGAAAAAAAAATATCCTAATTTACTCCAATACGTATTTAAAAAATCTCCTATGCTTTATTTTTAGTGGTTGCAAAATATAAATATGGAGAGCTGTGCTATGCATTAGAAAAAGTTTTTTCACTCAGAGCCACCAAAAATAAATGGCTGGATAGATAATTAGTATACTTCAGAGATTTCCTATTCTGGTTTGTGTGGAGTTTGACTGAAGATTTTGAACAAAATTGATCATTCTGTTACATATGTGATGGACAAGTATTCCCACATTTATCTTTGTTTTATTGCTATTTTTTATTCTGTGAACAGCTACTGCATTTTATTAATTTTTTTTTTTGCCATTGCTAACATTGTTGGATATTTAAAACAATTGAAAAACCTCCTTGGCTCAGATATTATTTTTTAACCTGTGTCTACATAAAGAAAAAAAATATAACAATTATCTTTTAAAAGGTTGTCCATGCGATTTTGGGACAATGGATAGGTTTACAGTTTTTTTAATTTTTAAGAACTACGATTGCCTCATTTTTATTCATATTATTGGCCAGAAAATGATTAATATTTTAAAAGTTAAGTTGTTTTAATTAGATTTCTTTTGGTATAAAGCTAAATATATTTTATGAGAAGGAATTAGTCGAGGGTGCGGTCAAAAAAAAAAAATATGAAATAAAAAAAATAAAAATAAAAAAAATTGAGTGTTTCAACCGCCTCCCGCAGTGCCACATCCAACGCCCTGAAGACGACCTGCAAAGTGGGTCGAAACGTCGGCAAAAATTAAAATTATTTATATATTTTAATTTTTTTTTTTTTGACCGCACCCTCGACTAATTCCTTCTCATATCATATCAACGGTCAACCAACTCTACATCATTATAAATATATTTTAGTTCTGTTTTCCATCAAGCATTTGTTGTGTTTTTTAAAAAATATATTTTTTCAGATATGATGAGTGATTCCAGTGTTTTCATAAAAGAAGAAATGAAAGATGAATCTGAATCTACTTGTAAGTTTTTTTCTTTTGTATTACATGATTTTTAAAATTGTTTAGTGTAAATTGATACAATTTTTATCTATACTTACTAGCTCATTGACCAATAAAATTGGTAAAATTTTTAAAAACTTAGCATCTGCATTTATTTATGTATTAGTTTCAAATAATTAATTTAAATCACAATTCATTACTAAAACTCTTTTATTTTGAAAAGTAGGTTAGATTTTTATATAGACATAATATAATTTTACTTTGATGGAATGGAACTTTCAATATACTTCATATTATCAGAAAATAGATCTCAAATTAATTTTTTTTAAAAATGAATATGAGGAGAAAAGTAATTAAACTTATATAAAAAAAAGTGATTAT
Source organism: Nezara viridula (assembly GCA_928085145.1). NCBI lineage: Eukaryota > Metazoa > Arthropoda > Insecta > Hemiptera > Pentatomidae > Nezara > Nezara viridula. The sequence continues at coordinate 139,041,019 of OV725081.1, read as the reverse complement.
TTTCAATATTATGTGTACTATTGGCCAAAATGAACAGGCCTATATATAACTATCTTTTTATTGGTTTAATGCAAAATTTAATACCAATACAACATATTTGTTATACTGTTTCAGATTTATGGGACTCTGGTGTTTCTATTAAAGAAGAAATAGATGAAACTGAGCACATTAGTAAGTTTTCTTTTTTATATTCGAGAATGTTACAGAGTGTTTTATCAAAAAGTTAACAAATTTCCAATTGGTTTCCTAAGGAAGTGTAAAATACTGTACAAAAGGAAAAACTACTAGTATTGATTTTTTTTTTTTTTTTAAGAATTTAATGACTTTTCAAAGAACTGTTAATAAAATTAATATAAAACATTGTAGTTATAAGTTTTATATGTCTTCATGAAATGACTGAGATATGGACCCTATCATCTTCAGACCTTATCAATAGATATCAAATCACAATTTAAAATGAAATAGAGAGAGAGAGAACTTCTGGATTAATAAATTTTATTTAGAACTAAAAATAATATATATGAGGAGTGACCCGCAAAACAGCAGAAATAACTTCTTTGTTTATCAATATTTTTACAACAAATTTTGATCATCTTCAAAGTAGTATCTATTTATTTATTTATTCCACCCTCCCATGCCACAATCGCAATACGGGTGTTTGTGGTAGTGTGTTTTAGGCATGAATACTTAATAACACACTACTACTAGATGTGCACACAGTTCTTCTGTTCTATCTTCTTCCTTCTTGTTTCGGCCTAGCTTCCAGAATCTGAAGGTCTTCCTGGCGCTTGTCCTCTTCTTCTGCAGGCACCAATACGGAAGTGAGCGGATCCCACCACCGTCTTCCATCCGTATATGAAATCCTTAAACCGTGGGAAATTTTCCTCGCTGTCTAACTGAGGAAACTCATTTTCAGTGAGGACATAGATTCCCGCGGCTCTTGTCATTGTCGCTCTTAACGTTTCAAATGCGGTGCAGGTCGTGACCACATGCTCTACAGTTTCCGGAACACTACAGATTGGGCATAGAGGATCTACATCAATGCCTAGACCGTGAAGTTTAGCTCGAAATCCTCCATGCCCCGTGAGGAACTGGGAAATCCAGTAGTCCGGGAGAACCCACTTTGCCTGAAGCCTCGACTGTACTGTGGGAAAGTACTTCCTCAATGTACTTCCTTTAGAAGGTGCTACCCACCGCCGGTTTCATGCTTCAATTGTATCCTCCCGGAGTATCTTCTTCGATCTATTAAGCGCTTTCACCTGTAAATTGTCCGAAAGTACTGTAGAACCTTCTATCTTGTAAGAATATTTTGTCACTTCTTCTAGTAGGAGGAGGTCGATAGGCACCACCCCCACTAGGACCTGCACCGCTTCATGCGAAGTTGCCCTTCATATGATGAGCAGTATGCTCTGGTGACCCGAAGCAGAGCTGTCCTCTGAGTCGAGGCTAGCCTTTTTTTTTGTCGTAGTGTGAGGTTACGGAACCAGAAGGGAAAAGTAGTATCTATTGACTGTAATGCACTTGTCCAATCGTTTCTACCATTGTTCAAAACTATTCTTCCATTATTTACTTATTCGGATATCCTTTAGCCCTATCGGTGATATTTGTTTTACTTCCTTCACATTCTCAAAACTTTTTTCTTCTATGTCTCGTTTTTGAGTCTATAGAACAGAAATAAATTACACAAAAATCTGGGTCCTCTCCCTAACTGATTTTAAAGCTCATGATAGGCCTGAAGTTGGTGCTCTCTTTGGTCAGCAGTAAGAAGTTAAGTGATAGATAAGTTTTGCTGTAAATCTTTAGATGAAATCCTTTGAACAGAACTAAGATCTCAGAGAGTTGGTCAATGGTTTTCTGATGGTCTTCATAAACAAGGGCATTGATTTTTTCAACCTTGTTACCGATTCTTGAAGTTAAGGAGTGAACAGAATGAGGTTGCTATTCCATCGACATCTCTCTGTTCTTAAAACATGAAAACTATTCATAAACACGTTTTTTGCTTAGGGCATCATCCCTGTAAGCTGTTTTAAGCATCACAAGAGTTTCCTCTGGCGTTTTCCCAATAGAAAATAAAATTTCACTGCCGCATGTTGCTCCTGGCTTCAATTCCCGAAACTTTTGGGTCCCCTCTCGTATATCATAATGACAACTTTATGTCTAAATATCTCAATATACGCTTGCTTTTAAATACCTCCTTTAATCGTGTTTAGAAATGTTTTTTATTGCCTTGTGATGTTTATTTTGGGCAACATTTAATGATGTTATTTAATTTTGGGCAGGTGGACCTATTGATGTGAAACAAGAAGAATTACTTGTACCAGATGATGGTAAGAAACATTTATCTAATTGAGCCAGCTACATTAATTTTAGCTTCTTTGAATGCCAGTATAATTCCTTTCTTAGATAATATATAAAATAATTATCAATAGAAGAGGTTACTTCTATTGCGAAAAATCCAAGATCAATTATAGCTCTTCCTCATATATTATTTTTTTAAAAATAAGTGTATAAATCCCTTTCTTCAATTATTTGCTCTTTTCCCATCCTAATCTATCTAAGTAAATTTTAATGGTTATTTTTCAGAGTTTTATACTGTACAAAAAAATATTATATACAAGTGCTTGAGTATAGATACGAGAACATGGACATATCAGTTGTATTTATTACAAATTTATAAATGTGTTACAAATTTATGAGTATTAGTCAGCCTTTTTTATAAAACATGATACAGCTAACTGAGCACATGCATGAAAAAAAATCGCATAAATTTGGGCTGTGATAGAGTTCTAGTAATAAAGAATATACATGAGATTTTATAAATGCATTCATATTCAGAGACCACAATTTTTAAATAATAAACAAAACAACAAAAAACTATGGTGTGTGCTTAAGACTAAACGATTTAAGTGAAAACCTCAACAAGGCAGAATTAATAATATGAAATATAAATATTTTTTTCTTCTATATTCAAAAAGTAACAACATTTACAATATATATACAATTATATTCAGGAAGGAGATGGTTCTTAAGGGTGACTTGAGTCTCTGTTTGCTAAAAAAATTGTCTGACCTTGCAAATTCATTAAAAGCATGAGACTTCGGTAGACATTTAAGCCATTCCACCACTCCAAGCAAGTATTAAATGACTTTACGACACTTCTATGACTTAATCTTTAATTAAGAATAAAATCGATTTAAAAAATGTTTCCAGTAAAATTCAAATTAATATAAAAATGTATTCCATATCTGCATTTGAAATTACCAAGCTCACTTTTACTGGTGTTAAAATCTTCTTTGTCAACATTCTTAAAAAAATGATTACAGAAAAACTTCGCCTTTCACATAATATATCCGATTTCAGCTAATTTTAATGTTTTCCGTTTAGAGACACCGCAGCACCGTTTTGATACTACTGTATGAAGCAATTCCAGCAGTATGTAATGAGAAACAGAGCCATTTACAATCTGTCTCTCGTCAGTCAACTTTAAGTTGTTTCATTCTTGTTTGAATTACCAGGAGTTACAGATTTCTACGGGTTTGGATTATCGAAACTGCCCTGTATTTTCATTCAGAAACAACAGGATGAAAAAAAATATCAATAGATATATCTTTATGGGTAGAAGTTTTGAAGAAGGAAATACTATTCTATGCTGAAAAGTATAAGATAATCAGTGGTATGAGCTTGACGCCACTTGTTAGATATTTAAAAAATATACAAAACATATTAAAATAATTAATTTTTGCCTATCAACAAAGCAACTGTATTAGAAAAATGTTGAAGGAAATGAAATTCAAATATAACATAATATAAAACAGCTTAAGAAATAAATATAATTATTTTAGGGAAAGAGATGAGTTCATTACGTCAGGGCGCCTTACGCCGAATGTCTAAGGCCAACACTGGTTATTACCTAATCTTCACCAACAGATAAAAATAAAAAAAACTATGCAAATACCCAATTAAAAATATTATTAATATTTTATTGCTTTTGTTAAATTATATTTGAGTCTTCTTCCTATTTTTGCTACTCTTCATATATATATATATATATATATATACTTTTTTTTTTTTAATATTGCTATTATATTTTATGCTTTGTCAACTACTCTAGATTAAAAATATGAAATTATATCAGAAAAAAAGTAGATTATAGATTAGCCACATAGAAAGTTGGTTATTCTTTTTACTAATTTTTTTTTTTTGTTTCAGCCTGTACAATCATTATTAAGGAAGAACCACAGAATTATTCTGGTAAAGAAAATTTTAAATTATCTTAACCATAAAGATCTAAGTTAAAGTTCTGTTATCATAAGGGCTTAAGTTGACAAAACATTGTTTATTTTATTTTCTTTATAGATCTAAGCCTTCATCATATTTAAGCTACAATCATATTCTTCAAATTATGTAATTTTATATCTCCTATACATTTTTAATGAATTATTAAATAATTATTTATTTTATATTATAATATAAGTAGTGAGAGTAGGTTAGTCAGTGAGTGAGCACTTACTTCCAGAGCTCAAGGTCCCAACTTCGAGTCCCTCAAGGCTGATCACTATTAATTTTTCATCAGCCATGGATCAACCCTGGGGTCGGAAGATCATTCTAGGGCACACCCAGCCTCCATAAAGTGGGTAATCTTAATTAAATAGTTAATTAAGGGGGAAAACCTGGCGGTTGAGCATGATATCGGCCCAATCACTTCCATCCACAACCGTTGGCCTTGTAAACAGTACTTCCTCACATGGTGCTGAACTCCCCAAGACCCTTCATGGATTGTAGTGGTACAGTTTTTTTTTAAATTTATAATATAAGCAATATTTTGTTATATGTTAATATTTTCTTTGTTATTATTATTAACTGCATCGGTTGTCCCGTAAGTAGAGGGAGTGCTAGCAGAGTACCTCAAGGTCTACAAATCTGATTTTCTACAAAAAAGTAAGAAACATATAAATACAAACTAAAAAGTAGGTCACATATAAATACGGCAACAAAACAGATTTGGATAAAAACCAAAGTTTAATTATCACTATATATATATATATATAGATAGATAGATAGAAAAAAAACTTTATTCTGGGACTAAGTCCCTTCAGAATAACAATAATGTACAAAATAATAGAATATTACTGGCCTGAACGTTGAAACAATAAATAAAATTGATAAAATAAAATAAAAAGTAAAGAAAATCTTAGGTGCACAAGCTATATACAAACAGATAAAACTATGCACAGAGCATTTAAAATTATGAACAAAACAATTAAAACTATGAACGAATCACTTGAACTATGAACAAAATTATATTTAAGGGTTGAACAACATAAACATACACTTTGAGAAATGAAGAACGAAAAAGAGATACAATGAGTTCATTTCATAAAAAAAAAAAAAAAAACTTTACTTGAATATATATATAAAAATAAACAGTTACTTATAATTGAATAAAAAAAAATATATATAAAAAAAAATGTATGTATTGAAATTCCTACGTCGATAGTAGGAAATGCATGTACTATCTATTACCAAGTGTTATGATTATATGATTGCTACTCAATACATATATAATATCAATAGTTAGCTGGTATCAGACTGTTTATGGAACAGGAATTGGAATAGGAGGTTTTTGAATGTATACAGGGAAGGGGCATGTCGAATTTTGATCGGGAGGGAATTCCAAAAGTTGACAGAGCGGGCTATAAAGGAATTTTGGAATGAGGCAGATCTATGAGAAGGGATGTATAGGTCAGAGGGTCGGGATCTTGTAGTGAGAGAATGGATTGAGGACTTAAATTGGAGAAGGTTGTAGGCATTCATATATATACATATATATATATATATATATATATATATATATACACACACAAACATATATCTTAAAATAACATGAACAAATCAGGATATATGGTGTACACTCTCATTGAAGCTAAATTAAACAAATGGTAATTTTTTATTATTTTTAAGAGGTAAACATTTTTGATTTTTTAGGAAACATTCTTATTATTTTAATTTTTTTTATGTTAGTATGATTTATTTGCAGGCACCCAAGATTCATCCAGTGAGATAGAGGATCAAAATAAATTGAACAGATTTGTGATATCTGACCCTATATGTGTAATCGCTCCAGATAAAGGTGAAAAATATGATTTTTGCTCTTAATGTGATTATAAATTATTACAAATGACATTTTACTAAGATTAGTATTGTACTCTTTTGTAGGGGAGAGGTTTCATCAATGTCCCTTTTGTGATTATAAATCAATGCGGTCTCGAGAAGATTTAAAAAGACATGTAATGTCCCATAGTACAGGGGAGAAGCCTTATCAGTGTCCTCATTGTGAATACAAAACTGTAAAATTTAAATATTTTAAAGCACATAAAGTGTTTCATTACACAGGCGAGAAGCCTCATCATTGTTCTGATTGTAGTTATAAATCAGTTAGTGCTGCTAGTTTAAAAAAACATATAATGTCCCATCACTCAGGAAAGAAGACTCATCAATGTCCTCATTGTAATTACAAATCAATGAATCTTGAACATTTAAAAAGACATATGAGTGTTCCACATACAGGTGAGAAGCTTCATCATTGTTCTCATTGTGATTATAAATCAGTAAGTTCTACTAATTTAAAAAGACATATAATGTACCGTCACACAGGGGAGAAGCCTTATGAGTGTCCTCAATGCGAATATAAAGGCGTTCAATTTTCTAATTTAAGATCACATATAATGGCTCATCATACTGAGATCAAGCCTTATCATTGTTCTGATTGTGATTATAAATCAGTTACTTCTTCAGAATTAAAAAAGCATATGATGACCCATCACACTGGAGAGATGCCTCATCAATGTTCTCATTGTGATTTTAAATCAGTAAATTCTGCTAATTTAAGAAGACACGTGATGTTCAAACACACAGGTGAGAAGCCTTTTCAATGCCCTGACTGTGATTATAAAACCGTTCAACTTTGTAATTTAAAATCACATAAAATGTTTCATCACTCAGATGGGAAGCATTATCATTGTTTGCATTGCGATTATAAATCAGTTAGTCCTGCAAATTTAAAAAGACATGTAATGTCCCGTCACACTGAGATAAATCCTTATCAATGTTCTCATTGCAATTATAAATCAGTAAAACTTGGCCATATAAAAAGACATATTATGGCAAAACATTCAGATGAAAAGCCATACCAATTTCCTCATGGTTAAATATAAAACTATTAATTTTGGTAATTTGAAAAGACATATAATGGCTCATCATTCAGCTGAGAACCCTTATTAATTAAGGATTGCCAAAAATCAAATTACGTTTGTGCCTACTTCATACATGAGCCTAGATGTTTGTCACGTCATTAAAATCATTAGAAAATAGAAATGTTCTCCTAAAAAGGTACCACAAATGTATTTGGGGTGTATAGGTCAACCTTACAAAATAAAGGAATACAATTAAATTCTATTGTTTCTACTAATAATAACTTTGAATGAAGATGTTGGTAGTGGATGTGAAGATAGATATGAGAACAAAACAGCTAAGGCGTGCTCAATAAATATCAATGATTCAAGAAATGTTTACTGAAGCTGTGAATGGACGCTAAGGCGTTTTTTTAAATTTGGTATGGGGATAGCAACATCATTGGTCATAGAGACATGTTTTGCTCCAAAAAAGATTGCAACAATAAGAAAAACTACTTTGAAAGGCTATTTTAAAAGTTAATACATCATTATTTTGGCCATAAAGCTCCTCAGATGAATGACAGTTAACACCCACAAAAATTCTTAGTTTTATCAAGAGATGAACAAGAGGAAGTCCGGCTGTTATGGAGAGGTACTAGATGTTGACCCAGAAGTAACAAATAGGATTTGCAAAGCCAACCAAGCTTATTACCCTGTGATCAACAACTCAGCGGGACAGGGAGATGTTGGTAAGGAAACTAAAAGACATATATACAGGTCTATATACTTCCTAACCCTCACTTATAGAAGTGAAAGTTGGGTTATGCTGAACAAGCAGGTAGCCGGATGACAGGTGTTCAGATGAAATTCCTGTTAAGAGCCTTTAGAAATATCAGGAGAGACTGAATTAGGAATGAACGGATAAGAGGAGAGATGGAGGTGGTGAAGCTAAAGACCTCACTTACTTACCAAGGTGTTGTGTACAGCAGATAGCAGGAAGGAGAGAGAAAACCCTTCAAGAAATAAGGCAGCTTAGAGTAAGAGCCATGGCTGCCCTGAATTTAGTTCTCGAGACTAGGAGAAGAGGATATTATTAGACAAAGAAGAAGATATTATTATTTAATAATTCCGAACATTTGCTTCAATTCATTGAATAGCATGTCTAATGACGTGTACTTTGCAGAAAAAACATATGTAAATTTATGTTAATCTAATCTTCAACAAACTAAGGTTTGTGAAACATGTAATTTTGTAAGCAAAGGGAATTTTATATTCATAAGTATAAATGTAGATATAATTTTGCAGAAAGGACTTCATAGTAGGGTGGTGACCGTCCTAGAAAACCTGAAAAATGGAAAACGTCAGGGAATTTTTTTAGTTCCTAAGTATTTTTTCAAATTAGACAAATATATGTAATTCAAAGATGGAAGATTTTAATCCAATGTTTTAAACTATAAAACTACATCACTATTCCAACTTTCTGCACTCATCGTATTTTAATAAATATGTTTTATGTTCTTCCTTTAAATTATTGAGAGATAAATAAATTGAAGGTTTAAATCCTTATTAATTACTACCTTTATTTCACTCCTTAATTATTAATACTGAAAATTACAATTGAAAAACCATGATCTTAGCTGAAATGGTGAACGTCTCTGGAAGTGAATGACAAGTCGGATGCACACTTAGATGCCCTCGGGTGTCGTTTATGATAGTTTCAGTATTATTTTTTTTCATTCAGTTATGAACTCTGCAGCACCAGCATTTTATTTTAGAGATATCCATAGTAGACAAGTTTCAAAAATTCAATTTTGCTGATAGTTCAGGAACGGTTGAGCTGTCTCATTGAGGCTACACAGGGATTTTCCAAGGGAGAAGGAGGGGGAGTTAAAAGCTCTCTGGCACCGGAATGCGAACTCATAATTATTTTATCAAGTAAACTTGAGTTTATCAGGCACCGGGAAACGTGTATTTTAAAATAACAAAATTAATTTACTTATGTGGAACTATATTAAAATAAGAATTGACCATAGCTCACTTTATTTTATGAGAGAGAAAAGTGTCCACAAGTATCAACTTTTACTTCTTCTCAGTTTATGAAAATAAAATAAAGGCGATAAAAAATCTTAATCAAGTTTAAAATATGTTCCTAGAACATTATATTTCTTGGTTAAAAGACTGAACAGACTATTTTTTACTTTAATCTTTCAATTTCCAATTTGGTGTTGTGTGTTATATGGCTATATAACTTTAGTAGGTATTATTGGAAACGATTTAGAGTTGTGTGCTCTATGGTATCCTAATGTTATTGAAAGTGATGGCATTAACTCAAACTCAATTAACTTATAGTTCTTTAAGCGTGATTGTGCTGTAATGGGTTTTGGCAGGTGGGTTGATCTCACTTATACAGATATTTAGGTTTAATATATTAGTTGGTAATATATGCCACGATTAAAAAAATATATATTATATATTTCCCAGTAAGTTAACTTGATTTCATCCTTATTAATATAATAAAAAATATGTACCCACTACTTGAGAGAATAATTAGATTATAACACAGTAATTATCACAAAGCGAAGTATTACAGTTTCCAATAAATTAAGTTGGCTTCAACTTTCTTTAATATAAAAAAAGAATGTCCATCTATTAATATTTATGATAATTCTATGTCAATTAGCCCAAAGTAAAGTCTTACTATTTGATCAATCAGTTACATGTTGGATTTAATAGTATTTATTAGGTTGTTGATATATATATTTTTTTATTTCATGAATTATGATGTCTAAGTATTAAAGGAGTTAAGATAGACTTTTTAATTTATTTTATATTATTTAAAAAAATTCTAAGGTACTTCTTCAAATTAATAATTAACAATATTATAAATAAAGATAAAAAGCAGTCTGACGTGAAATCACAAGTTATTAAAATGTCCTGTAACTGGAGCATGTTATCATTTGATAACTGCAAACCTGTAACATGTTATCGAAATTTCACAGTTTAGCTCATCACTAGTTGCCAGTAAAATTCAAAAATAACGGTTAAGTTTTCCAAAGAGGTAGAATCGGACAGCGTACAGAATTGGACAATATTTGAAGCAGATTGTCGTTGTGGAGTCAGTCAAAACCATAACAACCTAAATAGTATTTTACAATTGGAAAATAAACCATAATTAATTAGACAATGAAAATCATTTATTGTAAAAAAGAATTATAGTTAATTCAGTTTAATACTATCTATTCCTTACACCGATCATTTTTTGATGCGATTTCAAAAAGTGCGTCAACAGGGTACCCAGTATGGGAAGCAATGTCTCAAAGGAAACTAGAGCACTAACAAATAGAGAGAGAAAAGTTTCAGTTTTCAGAACCGAAGTTGTTCTATGAAGTAATGAACGCAGTGCAGTGAACTAGTTGTTCTCGAACAATCATTTGTTTTTAAATTGTTGGAGGCAAACTTAGCCATTTTACTTCTAAATATAATATTTTAAAATGTTCTGTATTACTAAAATGGTTGGAATTTAATTTTTCGTTTAAGATGTGTCTTGAATTTAGTGTTAGTTGTAAGAAGTTTTAGTTGAATACATTAGTTTTGATTTCATTTTATGATCTTTTAAATTGGCTAAATTGTAAGTAAAGATTAATGTATTTCTATTAGGTTAAGAAGTTCCAATATTTAATGCCAATTTTAAACCTTTAAACATTTCTTCGATGAAGTTTCAGGGAATATTTTCTCTATCACCAAAACTTACATGACCATAATTTTTTTATCTGTATTTATGTGGTTTTTGTTATCATACATCATAAAATATTATACTGTAACATTTTATTTTAATTTCCATGGCCAGAATCTATTGATGCATTTACTAATTATCAAGATATAGTTCCTAAAAAGCATTTAATAGTAATCAGTCCCTGCAGTGAAAATTTGAGAAACAAAGTTAGAACTGATCTTTTACAGTGCATGAGGAAAGCACTGACTCAAGTAATAAAATGAATCGTTCAGCCTCAAATTACAAAAAGCATTATCACCCAATTACACACTTCATTTCAATGTTTTACTTTTATTACTTCTTATCTAATCAATGATTTATATAATAAAAAAAAAGGATTAATTTGGACATTTTAAACTTACTTCAACATTTTTAGTTCTTCATTGCAACATTTTATATTGATATGTTGGGGTATAGTTGATACTACTTTACTATATAGTAACGAATGTATCAGCATTTGAAAGCAAATTTTCTCTATTATATTTTTGTGTGATAAGTAATCAGTGCTCGAAACACGGTTAGTAAGAGTAAATATTACATTTCTTATAAATTATTTTTTAATTTGTATAACTTATTACATATTTCATGTATCATCCATCACTATTTTTTTCATTTTTACCCTTTATCTGTCTTACAATATTATATTTCTGATTGTATTAAACAATTTTCACTCCTGATGATGACCCATATGCTTGGCTTGAAACGTGGGCACCTATAAAAACCTTAAAATACTGCACCCTGATTATTTATCACCCATGATACGTAGAACTGTCGATTCATTTCCTTCAATAATTCACTATTAGTTTTAATAATTTTCAGTACAACTCAGTTTGGAACTAATACTTATTACTGTACAACTTTTCAAGGAAAGGTTTTACTGAACTTTAGAACTTTTTTTGAAAAGTTCTATTTAAGAAAATCATTTTGTCAAAAGTTTAAAAATGATTTTTATTTGTAGCACTCAAATAAACGACAGATCTGAATCCAGTAATTCATTTAAGATAAATTATAATTGTAATTCAAGCCCAATTACTGTTTATTTCTCATTTAATTTTTTTTTTTGAAATCCTAAAACTTTTATTATTTATTTTAGATGGTTGGCTGTTGTGCAATTGGTTGCTCAAACAGCTCTGTTAAAGGTTACATTATGAAACGGTTTCCGAGTGATCCTGAACGAAGAATGGTTTGGGCCGCCCAAGTGAATAGAGAAAATTGGACTCCAACTGATGGTTCTCGTCTGTGTCAGGTATCTATGTGAATATTTCGGTACTTGTCCAATAGTAGGCCTAGATGAAACCTCCCTTGTTATCTTTGTTATCTAATGTTATATCACATAACCTCCCTCTTCTTATCTTGTCAAAGCTTTCAATTATTACATTGTTAATTTTTCAATTATTACATTCAGATATTCACTTATTGAATTCTTTATTTTTGTCCTGTTTGAGTTATTTTCATCAAATTATGGATCTTATTACATTCTGGGAATTACTGTCTTCATAGGAAGAGGCTATTGTATATCTTTAAAACATTGCGATAATTGCAAACGTGAAATTGTGTGAAGAAGGTCATCAAATGAAGTTAGACAGGAAGGCAAAATGGAGATGCTTTCGTTCCATTTGTAACAAAAAAGTTTCAATAAGGAAAGGAACGTGGTTAGAGGGGTCGAGGATTTGTTTTTTAACGACTTTAAAAGTTATTTATGGATGGTCCCATAATTTAACAACGATAAAGTGGGGCAAAGAGCAGCTGAAACTATCCAAGGGAGCTATGGTAACATGGAACAAATGTTTAAGAGGAAATTATTATATATATAACAACTTTTCTTTAATCGACCTTTGAGTATTAAATTTAAACATAATTATTTAATTGGGAATAAGCTCACTTATTAATTATTCAATGAATTACTAAATGTTCATTGCTTCTGTGTTTATTTGACGTTTCGATCGCGTTTTTTTTTTTTTTAATTAACAATGGGATCCTCTTCAAAGTTTAAAAATGGAGCTTTGATACCTCAGGCCAGAGATACACCAAGTAGGAGGTGCTGAGACTGTTGGTATGTCCCTGGCCTGAGGTATCAAAGCTCTAAAGCACCTCCTACTTAGTATTTTTTTTTTTTTTTTGTCCTTCCCTTTCTCGCCGTTAAGGCTATACGGGATTTTCCCGGGCCAGGGAATGTGAGCGGGGATTTAAAAGACTCCCCCGGCACCGGGACACGAACTCGTGTCTATTTTTATATCTTTGATTCATTTATCAGGTTGCTGGACAACGGCGGTGCAGTGCACACGCGTTAGCCCATTCGGCCACCCCGCCCACCCTCCTACTTAGTATATCTGCTGGTGGACGATGCTGAGACTGTCGGTGTATCTCTGGCCTGAGGTATCAAAGCTCTATTTTAAAACTTTGAAGAGGATCCCATTGTGACATTTAAAAAAAAAATAAAAACTGGGATCGAAACGTCAAATAAACACAGAAGCAATGAACATTTAGTAGTTTATTGAATAATTAATAAGTGACCTTATTCCCAATTAAATAATTATGTTTTTATTAATTTAATATATATGTTGTAAAATAAAAGTATTTTTTTATTATTACATTTGTTTTTGTTTACAATTTCAATGATATGAATATAATACAATTAATATGAATACGAAGATAGAAATTATGAGAAGCCTTATCAGTGTTCAGTTATAAACATAGGCAGATAGCAGTCTGTCCTGTCCGGCTAATGGACAAGTACCAATATTATTTTATAGAGAATAAATTGTTTCCCATATTTTTCAGAGTAATGATTTTTATATGTTCTATCATTATTCAATACTTCATTACATTGAAATTATTTAAGGAACATTTCACACCAGATATGTTTGAAAGAAATCGAGCTGATGGGAAATTCTTGTTAAAATGGAATGCAATACCAACCATTTTTTTGCATAACCCAGCGAAAAACTCTAGGAAGCCTCCGAGAAAAAAATATAAAAAAAATGAAATGGTTGAATCAGAAGATCAGTTATTCCAAATGTTTGATGTAAGTTTACTTATAAATTATCTATCAAATTTAGTTCTATGCTGTATTAATTTCTTCCATTTCATTTCCATGTCAAGTTCAAATCTTTTCAAATTAAATTAACATTTTTTTTATTTTCAAAACTTTTAGTGCAAACAATTTGCATTACTCATTTTGGAAATTTACTAGTTTATGTTTAGCTATTAGAAACTATTAAAAAATAATAATATGGAAGTATTTTAATTTTTTTTTTTCAATTACAAAGTTGAAATTGTTAAATAGAAACCTTGCTCTCACCATTTAAATTTTTAAGAATGAAAAACGGTCAGAAAAGATTTTTATTGAGTCTGCCGATGTTATGGCCTAATATTGTACACCTCTCACCTAATACAATACGATTTCTGTACATCCTCTTTTCTTATCTGGCCTTTAAACCGTTGTTAATTGTTAAGAAACTATTTATATTTGTTAATTTATGTTTATATATGCTTTTTTGGTTATTTATTAATTTTTATTTGAATATTGTCGGCACTATGTTAAAGTAATGAATGCACAATGTTAAAGAGAGTCGCATTCATTACTTTGACATTGTACAGACGATATGTTGTTTTCGCATACTTTTGATTTATTAAATAGCTTAATTTATACTATTTGGTTTATTTATTTTTCATTTATTTATAAAGATTTTCTTACCAAATTGTAATGTTTTCATTATTGTTGTGTTTATGTAGCCGTTATCTGATTTGTACATTCTACCTCTTTGTTTTCTTATTTACATACTTTTATATTTATCATTTTTCTGATGCGATTGTATTTATTAATTTTTAACCCTGATGATAATCCTTATGTTTGGTTCATAACATCGGCAAGTTCAATAAAAATATTTTCTGACTGCACATCCTAACCCTTTTTTTGTGCTTACAAATTCAACAGTGAAGAACTATATATCCATCACTAATTTAAATGTTTCTTCATTAAATTAGAGTGCAATTGTTAACTACGGTATTAAAAGATTTTACTTTAGTAGAAAATTCTGAAAAAGGTATTTATTTCTTTATTAATAATATAAATGCTGACTCAAATCTCATATTCAGTACTGAAATAATAATATTCTTGAAATTTATTTTGTAATTATGGGTAATAAATATTCAGGACGCAGTCATTATAAAGTTTTTGTTTATGCCGACGTTTCAATCCAAACATGTGGGTCATCATCAAGTATTCAATGCTCGAACCACGCCCTGATGATGACGCACATGTTTGGATTGAAGCGTCGGCACCAATAAAAACTTTATAAGGACTGCTTCCTGAATGTTTATCACCCATGATGTGTAGAACAGTTGATAAACTTCCTTCAATACTTCGTATTTAGTTTACTTTCTCTTACATTTTGTATTTTACTTTCAGTTATGGTCTACTATTGATTACAATCTTGATACAGTTGGTCCTGCAAAGGAAGAATCAACAGGTATCCATATGAAGTGTGCATTCATCTACTTTTAGATTCTCCAATAAAAATACAACTTCAAAATCTAGTAGTGTAATAGTGAGTAGTTTTGAATAGAGGAGGACGGGAAAAGTTAGTTGCTTTTGGCTGTTTCCGCTTCTATCTGTTTCCGCTCCGACAGTTTCTATCTAGAACTAACTCTTATTTCTCTTTTACTTAATTATAAAAATCGGTATTTATCTATTTTTTTTATTACTACTTACAATATAGAATGCTTATTTTTTTTTTTTTTAAATACACTGACAGGCAAAAAATTCCACCCACTTGATTTTTTCATGTTTTCATCTAAAAATATTTCTGCTTTGGATTGGTCTATTGTTTTTTAATGAATAAATAGGTAATGTTTTTGTTTGTTTTCAATTAGGAATGTTAATATAGAAGACAATAACCCTTAATCCTTAATTCAATGAAATGATTCTAGATTCCAATGTTTACTTTCTATGGAATCAAAATGTTTATTTAGTATCATTAGTTCAGTGCCGTTTCTTGCAGCAAATTTCTTAGTCTCCGGTTTTTAATTTTTTCAATATCAAGTTTAAAAATGCCTCTTAGTGCTGAGGATGTTGCGCTTGGTGTGGCACTTATTGATGATGGACGTTCCATTAGATATGCAGCTAATGCCATCGGAGTTCCATATGAAACTTTACGAGATGCCGTCAGGCGTTTTCGGGAAACTGGTTCTTACAATAGAAGGCCCGGTTCTGGACGGTCTAGGGTAACAGAACCACGGGATGACCGGTTTTTTACTTTGAGAATTTTACGAAACCAGCAACTTACCGTTGTTCAAGCGATTCATCAGCTCAAAGAAGTTCGAGGTGTGCAAATTTCTGAACGTACCGCTCGGAGAAGATTAAATGAGTATGGATTAATGGCTTTTCGTCCAGTAAGAGGACCAGAGTTGACCAGAACTCACAGAGTAACACGGCTGGCTTTTGCTCGAGAACACAGCCATTGGACTATGGACGAATGGAGTGCTGTACTTTTTACAGATGAGTCAAAATTCGCTCTTCGATCTCCAGACGGGCGTGAAAGGGTGTGGAGAAGAAGGAACGAAAGATATGCAGCCTGTAATTTTTCCCGGATCCAACTTTTCCAACGTGGTTCCTTAATGGTGTGGGCTGAGATTTCAATGTAGCGCCGCACAGAATTGGTTGTTGTTCATGGAGGGTCTTTGACGGCCATTCGCTATGTAGATGAGATTTTGGAACCTCATGTGTCGCCTATCCTCAACAAAATCGGCGATCGTTCTATTCTAATGCACCCCCGCTAGTGCAGACGTTTCTTCAACAGAACAATATTGAGGTTTAAGCCTGGCTAGCACGTTCTCCAGATTTGAACCCCATTGAGCATTTATGGGATAACCTCGGAAGAGGAATAAGAGCACATGCAACACTTCGTGATACACTGCAGGACCTTGAAAGGGCTCTTCGGGAGGAAGGGGCTATCCTCCAGCAAAGGGACATTTCCCGACTGGTGGAAAGTATGCCGAGGCGTCTTCAAGAAGTAGTGAAGGCAAGAGGAGAAAACACGTGCTACTAAACTATGATGTAATTAATTTCTTTTAGAATAATAATGGTTCGTTTTTTAATTTTTTTTTTCTGTAATCTTTCTTACACAATCACATTTTGATTATTAAAGGTAAAAAAGATTATAAAATTCCATAAATACTAAGTATTATCTACAAATACCGTGTATTATATACAAATACAACTTTTTTTACAAGTGGGTAAAATTTTTTGCCTACAACTTTTTTTATAAGTGGGTAGAATTTTTTGCCTGTCAGTGTAGCTTTACTCAGCCACAGCTGCGCGTATGGCAAAATGAAAAAGAAAGAAAATAGATAACACAAATGAGCGGCTTAATATCAAAGGACATCTGTCATTTTTAAAAAATTGTCTGTAACATTAATTAATTAATTAAGCTTCAATTTAAACTAATTCTAATGATTTTGTTTTCCAGATTCAACTTGAATATCCTTAAGTAAAATCATTAGAAACAGTTTGAATTTAACCCATAAACAAAAATGGACTTTTTCTCTGCTTTCTAAAAATAACAGAGATCCGTCTTTGATACAAAGCCACTAATTATTTTCAAGTTTAATTTTATTATTAATATTTTTAAATTTAATGTGTTGTTTAATGCTCAACTTTGTTTAGTTATTTTATGATAAATAAAAATGAAAACTGTTCAAAATCTTGAATCTCGGAAAGTTCACCGATTGCCTTGAAATTTTGGCTTAAAGTTGCATTTAAATATTCGCGAGGTTTTATATACCTACTATTATAAAATATAATGTAAAACTACATATATATATATATATATTTATTAAAAACGCACTATCAGTTGAATGTAAAAGCAACACATGCTGTTAAAAATAGTTTAAGATACCGTTTCAATGTTAAAGATTTTCAAATATCAAACGTTGCAATGCATTGGAATTGCGCTATACTGCTTACCGTAGCATTCATTTCGTGTGCATTGGAGCTGCTTTCCACCTCGCTCAAAATATTTTGCATACCCCTCGTAAAGTATTTGATTGCCCGCTTCTTTTTAACAATTTGATTAAATATAGAGTTATAAAAATTTTAGTAAGCAGAGCAGATAAATGGAAAGAAATAGCCCAAGACAGGCAGAGATGGAGCAGGCTTTTTAAGGCGGCAAAAGATCTACATGGTCTGTTATGCCAAAAGGGAAAAAAAAAACCCAAATCGTTTGAACACTTTTTGAGACAATTGTAAAAATGTATAAATTCGATAATATGAAGTACTACTTTCAGTTAGACAATTTTGGCGAAAATGTTACTGTCACAATCAAGGGGTAAACATATCTTAAATATGTAATTTGAGTTTCCTATGATTCCATTTTGAGCTAACGTACCCACACATACAAACAGACCATTTTGCAAAACTTGTTTTTTTTTTAACTCAATCCACATATTCTTCTGTTGAAAACTCGGATTAGAAAATTTTCATGATTCTAATATTTTTTTTTGCTTCATATTTCATATATAGATAAGTGAAAGTAATAATATTCTCACAATGATGTTTAGATAATAAAAATACCTTAAAACAAAAAGATAGATGTTTATTTAAAATGCTTGATAAAAGCCTTTGTCAGCTGGCTTGGTCTATTGCAGCAGCTGTGGCAATAAGGGCCCGTGCGCTTCTATCAATTTTAGCTGATTAATTACAATTACTAATTATTAAGATATAATTCTTAGAAACCAATTAATAGTCAACAGTCCCTGGTTATGAAAATTAAAATAATAAAGTTAGAACTGACATTTTATTATGTATGAGGGAAGTACTGACTTAAATAATTAAAATATCTGGTGTATCCACTCACACGACTTTCCTACCTATCCCAGAAAAGTTTTTATATCTTTACATATGTTGATGAAGAAACAAAAAAGAATTGAACTAAATACATTTTCCTGAAAATCGATCAAGCATAAGATTTGAGTACGGTTTATTTGATGAACTAAAGCAATGTAAACCAGCTTAAGGTAGATCAGTGTACAAATTTTAATACTTCCTAATATTGTTGATCAAAAACTTTTTGCCATAGCTTAGTATTGTCAAACAATAATTTCTGTTAAAAATAGTGAAGATTGTGTGATGCTGGCAACAGATTTTCTTACTTTCACTTAGTCATCTTTATTCTCTCATTCACCCCTTACTGACACCAGGATATAGATGATTTTTTTTGTTTTTTGTTTTGTTGGTAATTTAATTACCTTTCAAAAGTTTTATTATAAATTTTACTGTATAATATATACTTAGGGAGTTAGGCCCCATAACATTTTTCTTTTCTTTATAACTTTTTTTCGGGAATTTAGTCGATATCCGAAAATTGAAAGAACAGTGATTAGAACATTATAGAAAAGTTTCATCAAAATCGTTAGGGCCGTTTTTGCGCTACAGTCTATAGAAAAACATGTTTTTCATTTATTGCGCATGGAGCCCTGAATTTCTGTCACAGGCATCAGTAGTCAAAACCCTACAAAACAAAAAAAGAAGCAATAAAATCGGTTCAGTAGTTTCCGAGAAAATCTTGGCACAGACAGACCAATGGCTAAAAATGTGTTTTTCGGACTCGGGGAGGTTCTGAAACGTATAGATCCGTCGGAAATTTGACCCGATTGCAATACTTTCCTTACCTAGTATAGGTAGGAAAGTAAAAAAATGGTTGTGTTATCTGTCAAGTCTCAAATTATAAAAGGTATTGTCACATTACTTAGTTATAAACTTCACAAATGTCACTCTAGTTTGAAGACAATGTTGATGAAAAGTTCACTTGTTTTAAAGATCCATTTTCCGTGTCGGAGTGACCCTTGTGAAGTTCTAAAGATTGTTTTATGTTAGATCAATTCTATTCATTGTATTGGTAAGAAGATCAATAAAAAAAAAAAGTTGGTATAAAATGTTTTAAAACTTTGAAATGCCATGCTACTGATACAGATAAGTGGTTGATGTATCGTTTCACTTTCAGGTATGAATAATTCTGGTTTTTTTATAAAAGAAGAAATGACTGATGAAATTGAACCTACTTGTAAGTATGCCCCCTATAAAACTTTGCTATAATTAACTTGCTTTATTAGAATTCTTTTAAAATAAAACTTTAACTTAATTTAAAATAAAAGAGATAGCTATTTTCTGTGTACCATCAATCCTCATATTAACCATATTTTTTTTTCTTGTTCTTTCTTACCTTGCCTTTTATGCTATACGGGATTTTCCCTGGCCTGAGGGTGAGACGGCAGAGAATTTAAAATCTTCTACGCCACTCTCATAACTTTGGTTATCTGGTTGTCGGGCAATTTGCTGTGCTGTTCACACACGTTAGCCCATTCGGCCACCACGCCCCCTCAATAACCATTTTTGTTGTGTACTTTTCCAGATATGAGTGAATCTGACGTTTCTATTAAAGAAGAAAAGGTAGATGAAACTGAACATGCCTGTAAGTATGTCCTCTTAAGAATTTGTTATGGTTAACTTGTTTTTTTTAAATTCTCTTCATATGAATTAAAAGATAGCTGTTTTCTATGATAATATCAATTCAATTATTAACCATGTTTTTTGTATACTTTTCCAGATATGAGCGAATCTGATGTTTCTATTAAAGAAGAAAGGGTAGATGAAACTGAACCTACTTGTAAGTACGCCCTCTTAAGACATTGGTATGATTAACTTGTTTTATTAAAAACAGATGTATGAGAAACGCATCCCTTTCCTTAATGAAAAGTTTTGAGTTAATGAGGATTTTCGGGCCGAGAGAGTTTCACGTGAGATGCCTTTGGTTCAGAGCTCGTGGAACAATACCGAACTCAACAAGGAGCTTCATGGAGGGCCTTAGTATTGACATAAAGGAGGTGGCAAGGTTGCCGGAGAAAATAATCCTTGACTCCCTGGGAATCATCCACCATATGCATGGGGGCAGATAGGGGGAGAGGAGGAGGCATGCATGTTTTACAGCATTTTTAAATTATTTATTGAACACGCCCACTGTACTTTATGTATTTGTATGCATCTTATGAATTAGGTTAGGAAGAGAGAGGAGAGAATATGAGGAGGAATAAGAGAAATATATAAGGGAAGAGAGAGAGATGCAGAATGCTAATAAATGAATGAAAGAAATTGTCCAAAAAGATAATAAATAAATCAAATATAAAAAGTAATAATTGTGGGTTTACGGTTGACTGTAGTGAATAATTAAGGAGATTTGGGGTGATCAGTCAAATTAAAATGGTAAAAAATAAATCACCCCAGATCACTCCAACCATCCTTCTCTTCAATAAAAAATAATACATACACACACACACACACACACACATATATATATATATATATATAATAAAAATATTGTATGCTATGCTCATATATATTGTTAATACTATATATTTGTATATTAGTTTTAAAAAATTCTCTACAATGATTAATAAGTATGCTGTGTTTGAAGCAATCCAATCTAATCTAATTGAGTTTTTTGTATACTTTTCCAGGTATGAACGAATCTGATGTTTCTATTAAAAAAGAAAAGTTAGATGAAACTGAACATCTTTGTAAGTACACTATCTAATGCTTTGTTATAATTAAATTGTTTTATTAAAATTCTTTTCCTTAAGTAAAAGATGTACAGTGGCAAAAAAAAGTATTCGTACACCATGCTGATATTCTACACGCACAATCAGTTAACTCTTTCAAACCTCTTCTCTTTAAACACCTACTCCTTTCTCAATCCAACTGATGATGAAATATATCTGAGAGAAATATCTAAGTACCCCCAGTGATTACCTCAATTTATTTAGGTTTTTTTAGTTTCTTATATATGTGTAAAATTTTCTTGTCTTTTTCTTTCTCTTCTATATTTTTAATGAACTTTTATTGTAAATATATAATTTATTTATGATCACAAAGACATACAATCTGTACTTATAATTCGTTCTAAAGGGACAAGAGACCCAGAATAATAAAATATTTTTTCATTTCATTTTCATATTTCTCAGCCAAACAATTTTTTACTTGTGTTTTCAACATGAACAACTATAAATAACAATTAGAAATTTCATTTTGCATTAATTGTACAAAAAAGTAACATTTTATTACTCATATTGTATGAAAAACATCAAAATATTCAAATATGAAGTGTAAAAAAAATATTTGTACATTTAACTAATCCAAAGAAAATTTAATAAATATCAGTCTCAATTAATTTTAGTATTTTGTAGGGTACTCTTTTGCGATTTTCACAGCATTGAGTCTTCTTGGCATCAATTCCACGAGCCTCTTGCTCTCCTCTGGTCCAATTTCTTTCTGTACAATGTTTATTAAGTCATTCCAATAGAAACAAGAATATTTTCAGATTTTAAATTCCAGCAGCACCCATAAATTTTCAATTGGATTAAGATTCGGTGATTGTGGAGGCGTTTTGCGAACCTTATATAGCAGTTATTCTTTGGTTTTATTGGCTGTGTGCTTGAGATCGTTGTCCTGTTGAAACATATTTATGTCCTGCATTCTTAACTTTTATGCACTTTTATTTAAATTGCATCACAACACATCCACATATTTGTCAGCATTCATAATCCCTTCAATAAAAGCTAGTTCACTAACTCTTTTGGCACTCATATAGCCCCAAACCATGACACTGCCCAATCTGTGCTTCACTGCGGGTTGTAGATTTTGGGGTTCAAATGCCTCTCATTTTTTCCTCCTAACATATTTTTTTTCCATTAGATTCAAATATATTATACTTGCTCTCATCTGAAAACAACACATTTTCCCTAAACGTGTAGGGTTTATTTAGATGTGCTCAGGCAAACTCCAGTTGCTTTTTTTTCGTTTATAAAAAAAAAATTTCTTACCGTTGTACCTCAATAGTCAGGTTTCATGTAGCCAATTCCTCATTTCAGCTAAACAATGGGGTTGTAGTACGAATACTTTTTTTGCCCACTGTAGCTGTTTTAAAGGCATTAATCATGTTGGCTGTGACTTTTTTAGATATAAGCAAAGCTGATGTTTCTATTAAAGAAGAAAAGGTAGATGAAACTGAATCTACTTGTAAGTTTTTTTTTTTTTTTTTACTTTTTATAATTATGATTAATGCATGATTTATTATCATATCATGATTAAATTTATTTTCCAATTTTTATCAATATACCCACAAATTTACCACTGACACAAATATAAAGTTTGTTGTATACATTTCCAGATATGAGTAACTCTAGTGTTTCTATAAAAGAAGAAATAACAAATGAAACTGTGCCTGCTTGTAAGTCTTTTTGTGAAGATATAATGACTAACATAAGTGTTATCTATATAATTATACAAAAATACATGAAATTCCTCTCTTGTGTACAATTTAAACAGCACCAAACATTTCTAGGCTCATCTCAATCCATAGTTATAGAATCAAGATGTAATATCAATAAAAAATTATGTTATACTTAATTATTTCTTCATAGAATATTTGTTGAAAAGATTTGATTTATTGATTTTTGCTTCCTCATTACCGAATGTAAAGAAGCTTTATATCTATGCAGGGAGGAAGGGAAGAGGGTTAAAAAAATGTTTTATGCTTAGAATCCAAAATTTCCACTCTCATTTTTAGCTTAGGTCATCATGGAACTAATTAGATTTTATTTCACAAGTATAAACTTACTATGGTATAAAACAGCTTTTTTTATTAGATTCAAGTTGGGGGGAGTTAGGGATTAGTTCTTTGATTATTAGAAATGATTACACTTTTAATGCATAATTAATTTCCATCTACTGAGCAAGACCAGTTTTCGGAACACGTAACTGGGGTTTATTGCACAGTGTCGGTTGATTAGTATGGTAATGCCAAACATTTTATAACTAGCCGTCGGGCCACAACAGTAGATTCATACGATATAATTACAAACATTTCTCCATTTATAGCTATTTTCATCCTCCCGGGTACCCATGTTTGGTCATACAGCGCTCAGAACGTTCTTCCCTGGATTTTATCAAATGAATAATCCAGATTCCGTTCTCAGTTTATTGTCATGCGGCATGCTCTGTTCCGGCTACCGTGTGCAAGTCTCAGAACCGCCTAACGAAGAGTAAACTGGAGGGAGTAGCTTATCAAGGCCTACGACAACATTACGTGAGACTAGACAAAAAAAAATGGTCCAGTATCCAAAATTCCAACACTGGACCTCAAATTCAGGATGACTTTGAAAATTAGCGACTTTTTTTACTAAAAAAGAATATCTGCCAAGTAAGATCAGTATAGCTTCCTCACCGTTTTCATTGGCTAAACAATATCTATATTTCAAATTCTATAATTTTTTGAATGGAAAGAAGCCGTTTTCGGAAATACAGTAATTCTTTAACATTCACGGATTTGATATTCACAAATCTTGTCCGTCAACGAATACTAAAATGCAGAAGAGTTCCACATTTGCAAATCGCATATTTGTTGAATCATGATTACAAAAAAAAAATCAAGTACATACTAAATCTGTACATCGATACTGTGAGTGCAAAAGGTCTTTAAAAATTAAGTATTTTTTAGAGAGCATAAAAACTAATCATTTCTTTATGATTTATTGATGTAATTTCATATTTTATTTTCCTCTACTATTTTCCATAGTACCAGGTTACCTATATCAGTGGCTGAGTAAAAAAAATTTAGATTATGACAAAATTTATGTTTTTGGGTTAGAAATGACATAGGGATTAATGTTACAAATTTTTTGTTTATGTAAAATGGAAATATGACCAGGGAAAAATTGTATAAGAAGAACAAAAAAACAGAAACATTGACGAACGGAGAATAAATCAATAGAGAAAACTACAGTAACATTGCATGGCTTCTCAACTGCATTGAGTTTCTAAATTACACAATATATTCATCAGTCCAAGAGACATTATAATAAAACAGGAAAAAAAATATAGTAGGGACCATTTGATCAAAGGAAATATCTCAAAAGACCAGAGTTCAAAAACAAATAAGCGAAGGCAAAGCTTAGTATATGTGGTGATGGATATAAACAGAACAGGTTACTTCATTTTAAAAAAAACGTAAGATCCAGTAACAATTTTATCAAATTCTATCTCCTATACTCATTTACGGATGTGCAAAACTGTTTTTATCTCAATGCCTGTATTTCAAAAATAGGTCTTAAGGCCTTAAGTAGAGAAAAATATGGAGGATTATGTACTAATTGATCTGGTATGAATTTCATTGATGTTTATGCAAGAATTAAAATTAAAATGTAATTGTTAGGAATTTCTGGGAAATAGATAGCAAACAAATGAAAACGGGAGATTATATTATTTTTTAAACTTAATTTGATTTATTATAGGATTATTCTATTAAATTTTTAATAAAATTATAATCTTAGTAAATTTTTATATATATTTTCTAATAATAATAATAAGTCTTAGCAAGCCGAAGGGTTTGATGCCGATACCATCAATTGCTGTCTATATTCTTCCATCCACTGGTTGCTGTCTAAACTCAACACTGCCAGATCAGCCTTAACTCGATCCTCACACCTTCGCTTCGGTATACCTCTGGAACACGTGCGTTAAAATTCGTGGCCACGTTTCACATCCATTAAAAACCTTAGGAAGAATAATGGTTTTGTCAATTATAATTTTAAGTTATCTTTACATGTCTATATAGTATATAAAAAAGTTTTTAGTGTATGTCATACTTTTCATACTGTAGACCGAAGCGAAGGTGGGAAGATTGTGTTAAAGCCGATCTGAAGGGACTGGGTTTGAACAACGAACGGTGGAGGTAGGCGTGTAATAAACGATTGGTGGTGTCGGCCAGATAACAATAGGTATGAGAAACTATAAACATTGAATAATAAAGAAATAAATTAGAAAGGTGAAAGGTATAGACTAAAAATGTAGGTAGAAAAAATTGAAAGTAAAATGAAGTAGATTGAGTGAACATTAAGGTAAAATAAAGTAGGTAGAATAATAACAATAACAGAGAACTAAGAAATAAATAATTATAATAACGGCAACAAAGTACGGAATAAACATGAAACAAACATAATAATGAAATAAACATAATCAAAATAAGGTAACATAAGAAATGAAAAATGGTAATCTTATCATTTCATTTTAATTCTTTATTATTCAATGTTTATAGTTTCTCATACCTATTGTTATCTGGTTCTTTTCGTAGCCCTGATAAAGGCCTGAACTTCAGGTCGACACGTCGGCAAATATAAAAATAAATATAATTATTTATTTTTACTATTTTTATTTTGACTGATCACCCCAATCATCCTCTTCAATTATTCACTACAGTCAACCATCAATCCACGATTATTATATAAATATAATCTTGTTGAGTATTATACATATTTTCTTATGTACCTTATAAAAATGGAAGCTATACTGTTTTACTTAGCAGAGGTTTTTTATTTTATTTATTTTTATTGATTTAATTTTTTTTAGCTGACTTTTTTATTTTTGTATATGAAAACTTTAACTAATCACTGTCTGTCTATGGCATAACATTTTTGGTATAATTTTTTCAGATGTTTTCATAAAAGAAGAAAAGATGGATGAAACTGAGTCTTCATGTAAGTTTTTGTTGTTTGTAAAGCTATGGTTATTGCATAGAATAAATTGTTTTTAACAATTTTCATCAATTAATTCCAAAATTTATTATTGATATAACAATCATTGTATGCTGTTTCAGATTTAAATAAGTCTGATGTTTCTACTGAAGAAGAAATGGCAAATAATACTGAACAAATTGGTAAGTTTCCATTTTTCTTTCACTTACCTGTAAATATATATGCACTTACCTGTTAGGTTACGTTTCTTTATAAAAGTAAAAAAACACTTTCTGAACCAAATTATATTTATTTTACACAATTATTTTAAATTATTACAAATTAATTCTCAGGTTGGGTTGATACAATAAATGCACATTCCTTAATTATATAATATAATAGCATACATTAATTTTCTACGAAATATTCATCCATTCAGTTTTGTCAGGTTCTACTCTTGGCGCGCTTTCTATTTGTCACTATTTATTTTGCGCTCACCCTGTTCTGCAGTGAATCTTCCTCCAATTGTTGAAGTTATTGTTGTATTCAACTTCTACAAATGTCTTCTCTTGATCTATTTTTCTGTCCTTGTTTAGACACTCCCTACATATTGGTCAACTGTCTCTCGCTGCTATTCTCGATCCTCTCTCCTCGCTAACTGGTTAGTTTCTCCTTGTAACTTATGGCCCTTGCTTCCTCTGCCTCTTTGTCCATTTCTTGACAGTAGTTCGTGACGTCACTGCTTTCATGCCACTATTTAAAATCACTATTGACCCATTAAATTCACTATGTAATATACATAGCATTGCAATTGTGAAAATTTTACTTTTTGAACATCTTGTATATACTGGTTTTCTCCGCAACCTGATCTAAGTAAGGCTACACAATGTCACTTGGCAAAACAATTAGTGCATGCAAATAAATAAAATCTGCTTTATGTTTTAGTGTAGATCAAAAAAAGAAATCATTATTGACTAGATTTGTTATTATTGAAAGTAATATAGATTCAATAAAATTTATTGCTTAATCTTTCAGGAGCTGTGGAGACGATAAGATTTATAATTTAGTAATAATTGTTCTATAATTTTCATGGTTAACAGTTATAAACGAAAATTGGGATGTCCTAATGTGTGGAGTTATGATGAGTAATCTTTTGTTTTGTTCTTCGCTCTTTTTCTGTCTATTTCTACTCCATTTTGCCATTTTTCTCAAGTCCATATTCAAAATAATTGACACACAAGAATAAGTGAAAACTATGTAGTAGTTGATGTTACCATGACAGGCAATGTCAACTATCAAACAAATCTGATATTGCAACAGTAGTAAATTTTATACTGTACCAGATGTTCATTGTTTTTTTTTTCAGTGAAAAGAATGCTTCACATTAATTTTTTAAAAATTATTAAAATAAAAGAGCAATGGCAGCAACTTCCGTCATACTAACTGTGTGTGTCATATATATATATATATTTTTTTTTTGTTGTTGTTGTTTAGGTTGAATAACTTCCAAAATTATAATGGTGGAGCAATAGTTGACTATAGATAGAGAGGATTGCAGTCACAGCATGAAAAAAAAAAAAAAATTCATTTGTTTTTTCATTGTAAATGGGGATTGATTGGGATGGGATAGCTCAATGGTAGGACGCTGGACTTCCAATATTCAAGGTCCCAGGTTTGAAATCGGCTGAAGGCAAATAAATTATTTATTCTGTTTTGTCGGCTGTGAATCCACCCAGTCAGGAGACCATCCTGGGGCACACCCAGCCTCTGTAAAGTTGGTATATTTAATTAAATAATTAATTAAGGCAGAAAACCTGGCGATTGAGTATGATTTCAGTCTAATCACCTTCTTACACAATCTTTGACCTAGAACCTGTACTTTCTGAACTCTTTCATGTGTTATTAGTGGTACACTTTTTTTTTCTTTCTCATTGTGAATGCAACCTCCAATTAGCTTCCTAATCATTTTAAAATTATATTTATGTAATATTCTTCATAGATTTAATAAACTATAATTTAGTTGAATTATGAAACAAAAAAAATGATCATAATTGGTATAAATTGCCTTTTTCTCAAATTTATGAAAATGAAAAATATCCACTTTTTATATGAAGCCAGTTATATGATAATTTGAAAAGGAATTAAACCCTGTACTATGAACTTTTTTTTAAATTTTTTTCAATTTTAATAATTTTTTAAAAATTAATGAGCATTATTTTCACTGAAAAAAACAAGCATCTGGTACAGTATAAAATTTACTACTGTTGCAATATCAGATTTGTTGGATAGTTGACATGGCCTGTCACGGTAACATCAGCTACTGTGGTACCTTAACTAACTTTATCAACGGTATTTTGATTGGAAAACATAGTATTCCCTTCTTCTTGGGTGTCAATTATTTTGAATATGAACTTGAGAAAAATGGCAAAATGGAGTAGAAATAGAGACAGAAAAAGAGTGAAGAACAAAACAAAAGATTACTCATCATAACTCCACACATTAGGACATCCCAATTTTCGTTTATAACTGTTAACCATGAAAATGATAGAACAATTATTACTAAATTATAAATTTTATCATCTCCACAGCTCCTGAAGATTAAGCATTAAATTTTATTGATTTTATATTACTTTCAATAATAATAATAAATCTAGTCAATAATAATTTATTTTTTTGATCTACACTAAAATATAAAGCAGAAGGGTTTATTTATTTGCATGCACTAATTGTTTTGCTGAGTGACATTGTGTAGCCTTAGCTAGTTCAGGTTGCGGACAAAACCAGTATATACAAGATGTTCAAAAAGTAAAATTTTCACGGTTGCAATGCTATGAGTGTCAACAAGTAGTGAGTGTCTAAACTAGGACAGGAAAATAGATCAAGAGAAGACATTTGTAGAATTTGAATACAACAATACCTTCAGCAATTGGAGGAAGATTCACTGTAGAACAGGGTGAGCGGAAAATAAATTTTGACAATTAGAAAGCGCACCAAGAGTAGAACCTGACAAAACTGAATGGAAATCCATTAATATTTCATAGAAAATTAATGTATACTTTTATATTATATAATTGAGGAATGTGTATTTATTGTATCAACCCAACCTGAAAAAAATATTCAGTTGTGCAGGTATAATCTCCATTAAAAAAAACAACACCTTTTTGCACTACTGATGGACATCCTGAACTTAAATTGTTCTAGTAATGGACAGGGGGGCGGTACCAGTAATTGACTTATCTCAGAAAAATTCTAAATTTAAAGATAACAAAAATGCTCAACTTACTCTCAGCAAAACTGTTAGTAGGAAGGTATGAAACACAATGATCTCAAGAGCACGATAGAAACAACAATGATAGGCATTTTAAATTTTTCTTTTGGGAACTTTGCTCATACAGTTGTCAATATTGTTGTTCAATCTGGAAAAAAACTGGAACGTTTAAATCAACAAGGAAGCTTATTACTTACGTTTAAAGTCCAAACTGTTCATCACGAGGCCCCCTGTCCATAACTGGTGCGTTCACCCTAATACAAATTTTTAATTTCTTAAGAAAATAAATAAAATAAAAATAAGGCTTAGCGAACCCGAAGGTTCGATGCCGACACCACCAATCGCTTGTTACACCCCTCCCTCCACCGTTCGCCGTCCAAACCCAGTCCCTTCAGATCGGCTTTAATGCAATCTTCCCACCTTCGCTTCGGTCTACCCCTCGGACGCTTACCATTCGGCACAGCAAATATTAATTTTTTAGGAATTCTCTCGTTACTAAGCCCAACAACTTTACAAGCCCATTTGATTCGCCGCGATGAAATTACCTCAATTATATTACCCGGATACAGCTCACGCAATTCGGCGTTGTGTAACCGTCTGAACTCTCCGGTTAACTCATCCTTCTTCGGTCCGAATATTCTACGCAATACTTTATTTTCAAAAACCTTAAGGCGCTGCTCATCCCTTAATGTAAGCGGCCAAGTTTCGCATCCATAAAGAACTGTAGGCAAGATAATTGTTTTATAGATTCTAATTTTTAAGTTTCGGGACAAGAGGCGCGAACTAAGTAGTTTTGTCACAGAAAAATAACAAGCATTCCCCGCCTTCAGTCTAACCTTAATCTCTTCTTCAATTTCGTTTTTTCTAGTTATCGTAGAACCTAGATACCTAAATTTATCTACCTGTTCAAACATATTACCATCTATATCGATATCACCAGTAGTATCGCCATTTTTGCAGCTAACCATATATTTTGTTTTATCCACGTTTATTTCGAGTCCTAGTTCTTTACCGGCTTTCATTAACGTTGTTGTATTTAGTTTTATAGTTTCAACGTCTTCGCTTAACAGTACCAGATCATCAGCATAGCCCAGCACGGATGTTGTCCCGCCCAGATCCAACCCTTTCTCGGTTCGCATTACCTCCCTAATGGCATGTTCTAATGCCAAATTGAACAGGACAGGCGAAAGAGAATCCCCCTGTTTTAAGCCCGAACGAACCTCAAATTTTTCGGACAAATTATTACCGATTCTAACTTTATTGAGTGTCTCCGACAAGCACATCCTGACTAGATTTACTAGTTTTTTTTTAATCCCCTGCTCGATTAGAATATTATACAGTTTCTGGCGGTCAATAGAATCGTAAGCCTTTTTAAAATCTATATACAGCTGGTGAACAATACCGTTATACTCCAATTTTTTCTCTAACATTTGCCGTAAAGAAAATATTTGATCAATTGTCGAACGATTCCGTCTAAATCCGCATTGGTAGTCTCCGATAATTTCCTCGGCGTATTCCGTGATTCGACTGATTAAGATTGAAGTGAATATTTTATAACATACCGGAAGGAGTGAAATTCCTTGATAGTTATTACAATCCGTCCTCGGACCCTTTTTGTGAATCGGAATAAGAATAGATTCTTTCCATTCTTCAGGTAATTTCTTGTTCACCCAGATCTTTTTAACCAACCGATGTATTTTAGAAACTCCAGCTTCCCCGCATGCCTTAATTAGTTCAGTAGGAATATTATTGATTCCCGCTGCTTTATATGATTTTAATTTTCCGATAGCTACTTCAACTTCCTCTTTACTTGGTCCTTCTATTAACGGTTTAGCACTCTGGTACTCAGAAGGAGGACACAGATCATAATTTCCCGTATTTAAAATATTGTCAAAGTGGTCCTTAAACTTATTCAATATGTCAACCGGATCGGTCAGAATATTGTTATTATCATCCCTAATTCCAGACGTTACGGGCCCTACATATTTACGTGATCTGTTTATACCTTTGT
The DNA here is from genome assembly GCA_928085145.1 of Nezara viridula. Lineage (NCBI taxonomy): Eukaryota > Metazoa > Arthropoda > Insecta > Hemiptera > Pentatomidae > Nezara > Nezara viridula. The sequence continues at coordinate 139,009,235 of OV725081.1, read as the reverse complement.
ACATGTCTCTTACGTTATTTTCGATTCTATTAGTTTCTATTTCAATTATTTTATTTTTAAGATACTCCCTTTTTTTATTTTTGAGCAATTTTGTCGTTTAAAAGCCGCTAAATTAAAAGCTCTAAATAATCCTAGCGAAGACAATCTGGAATACTTCCGATTCTCAAATTTCTTAAGAAAGATTTATTATTTCTTAATGACGTTTTTTATTTATAGTGGCAAAGGATTCATTATATGAGATAGAGGATCACAAATTAGAAGTGAACACACATTCCAAGAAATTAATAATATCTGAATCCACACATGAAATACATGACAACGGAATTGAGAAATCACCTAAGCCTACACATGAAAACACTCACATTGTAATTGGGAAGCCAACTGAGCTTGCACATGAAGTCACTCACATTGCAATTGAGAAGTCACATTTATGTCGTTATTGTGATTATAAATTAATACCAAACGGCAAGACATCTAAAATTATATTTTTCTGTCATGCAAATGACAGGTTGCACAAATGTCTTCATTGTAATTATAAATCGATTAGAGCTGATACTATGAAAAAACACATGAAGTATCATCACCCGGAGGAAAAGGATCTCAAATGTTCTTATTGCGAGTTTAAAACAAACGAAAAACGTAGTTTACAAAACCATATAATGTCCCGTCACACAGGTGAGAAGCCTCATCAGTGTTCTTTCTGTGATTTTAAATCAGTCCGTCTAGATACAGTAAACAGACACATAAAGGTCCATCATACATCTGAGAAGTCTCATCAATGTCCTCATTGTGACTACAAATCAGCTACTTCTCCGATATTAAACACACATATAATGGTCATTCATAAGGGGAAGAAACTTCACCAATGTTCCCATTGTGATTTTAAATCAGTAAGAACTCCAGATTTAAAAAGACATATGAAGTGCAAGCACACAGGCAAGAAGCCTTTCCAATGCCCTTCACTATGATTATAGAACTCGCACAGGTGAGAAGCCTCATCATTGTTTTTATTGTGATTATAAATCAGTTAGTTCTGCAAATTTAAAGAGACATATATTGCCCTCTCACACTGAGATAAAGCCTTATCAATGATATCATTGCAATTATAAATCAGTGAAATTTTTCCATTTAAAAAGACATTTTAGGGTCCAACACATATGTAGAAGCGTTCTATTTCTCATTGTGAATATAAGGCTGTTCAATTTGGTAATTTAAAAAGACATGTAATGGTTCATCATTCAGACAAGAGTCATTATGTATGTATTCAACATTAAAACTACAGAATGCAATAAGTATCAACTATTGTGTATTATATTTTTTTTTATTTACAAATAAATGTCATGTCAATAACAAATAAACATTACCATATATATATTTTATTAAAAACAGTATTTTATAATAAACATTATAAGAGTTTTATGTTCTTAACTTCCTGAATTCGTATTTTTTAGTTTTAAGTAAAAAGAAGGAGAACGCAAAACTTTTCTTGATGTATACATACAGAGTGTCCTGTAAGTAGAGGGAATTACTTAAAAAGTAGACATCGAGATCTACAAAAAAGATCATATAAATAAATGCCAAATTTTCAGCAAAAAAGTACGAAATTTAAGATTTTTTCTTTTGATTATTATTTTGTTTTTGATTATTATTTTGTTCTATTTGTTTTATTTTTTTGTACATATAGTGTGAATGTCATCCTACCTCACTATAACCAATGTCCAACAGACAGATTGTTATAATACTCAATAAAGAAACAACTTAAGATTTGTGTCTTTTATGCGTCACATTTTTCTTGAATAGGGACCGGTAACTTAAAAAATATTTCATTTAAATAATTAAACATTGCTCCAAAGTAAACTAGGCGTTGTTTTTTCTAAAATTTATGTATAAAATAAAGAAACCTACAGATTGCTTTAATTATCTTCATGAAAACATAAATATTAGAGCTAAAAACATTAAGTTTGTCACTTATAAATACACATCAATTCTTATGACAGAAATCTGGAAGAACAACACTATTTCATAACGACCTTACATGAAAAATATTGGAAAAATCATTATTTTTAAATTTTTTATTTTTATAAGTAAAATGTGTTTTTAGGCAATGATGTTTATTACAATAAATCTCATAACATGAAAAACAATAAATAAAAGCTTTGCAACAGTTAATTGTAGTCATTTTTTTTGTGAAAACACCTTTTAGATGACTGAATAGAAAATCAAACCATTTCTTTACAAAACTTGAGATAAATCTCAAAATTTTTCCTAATAAACCTCAACGTAATTAATATAGATTTAAACTTTATTAAATCAGAAAGTTTTTCTAAAAGTGGAGTAAATGTAGTACAGTTGAAGAGTGACAAAAAAAAATCATAAAAAATTCATCACTTTATTTTTAACAGCTGTTTAGCCACTCATTTAGACATTTATCTGTATATAAATACTATAATAATAGAGTAAATTATACAGTTAATTTCATCGCAATTATAATGTATATAATCAAAGATGGAAGGAAAAAACATTAACACATATTCAAATGAGCTAAGGCCCACATGATATTCTCATGGAAAAATATGATATTCAGTTTAAAAGGATAAATATTTTTAGACATGTGGTAATCTCATGTTCTAAATCAGGTTTAAAAAATAATAATAATTATAAATTAGTTAGTCCTCATTCATTAATGGCATATACAGTTGAGAGCTTCACTGATGGTAAGTACAGTTAATTAGAATTAAACAGTTCGACTATAAATTTTGTATTCAGAAGATTTTTACAAAAATAAAAACAATTCTAAACACTGCTGTATTAATGGTATTGACACAATTCTAAACTAACTTCTTTTCCTCCCTCATGCCTCCCAGGGTGGAGGTGTATCCAGCCACCCCGTTCTCTCATGAGTATTCTCATCTCTCTTATTGACTTCCCTCTAGATCATCCTAGCCTGGATGTGCGGTCTTTGTAAGACGGTCAAGATATACCCTCTCTAACTAACAAAGTTTTTAAATATACTACAAAGTCAGATATAATACATGAGATTAGATTAGATCTATTTCATGTAACGTATCATTCCAAAGAACAAATTACCATGCATAAGTATTAAATCATGGATCTGGATTGCTGAACGAACTAAGGTGCTTGCTATAGGTAAGTTAAGAGCAATGTTGATCATAGTAAGTACTTGGATGGGTGACCGCCCGCTAGGCAAAGTCCACAGCTCAAGATTTTCTCTCCCCTCCCCCAGTATGTGAGACCCATCAGATTACTAAAGGCTACTCACACTGACCAGGCGTAGCAGTGATGACCCTAACCTTTGTACCTTAACAGGTATCATGATGTGTGTTTCCAGAGTGTCAGTACCCTCCCCTGAGGTCTGTTCCATGGATGATCTTTTTTGTGGAAAGAAATATAGTTCTATCGGTTCCTGTTAACTCAGACCAGTCATTTATTCATCATGTATTTAATATATATATAGACTAGACCAAATCTTCATCCTAAAACAGATAATCAAGAAACGATAAGAAGTAGCTATACGCCTTATTTGTCGACTTCAAAGGAGCATATGATTCCGTAGGCAGATATTGTCTTTGGAAGATTATGACTGAGCTGTGTGTTACCGGGAAGTTGGTGAGGTTGACGAAGGCGTGTACAAATGATCCTAAATGCAGAATACTGATATAAGGAGAAGTATCTGAAGACTTTGAAGTTCGAACAGGTTTGAGGCAGAGAAATGGTCTCTCATTGATGCCATTCAACATAGCCCTGGAGGAGATTTTAAGAATATCATGCCAAGATGGTGGAGTGCACATTGGATTGGAATAATACATAAAATCCTAGTATATGTGGAAGCAATCAAGAAGATATGGAGCGACTTGCTTGGACTTTGAAAAGGGAAGCAGAGCAAGTTGGGCTACAAGTTAATTAAGATAAAACAAAATATATTATAGTCAGCCAAAAAATCCACCCTGATGAGATCTGTGTGGACTCTAAGACATTCCTCAAACTAGATAGATTCAAATGCTTCGGTTCCACAATAATCTCATTAAATGATCAACTAATGAAGGTAGACCACCAGAGACAAGAGTAAAAAGCGCCTTCTCTCTTATTTTATTCATGCATATTATATGTATTAACAATTATACTATTTTAATTTACTAACATTAAATTAAATTGTAAAATATATCACAAATAAGTATATTGTAATGAAAATTGTTAAATTTAAAATATTAACTGTATTTTTGTCGGTAAGAAAGGGCCTTAGACCCTACGATTAATCTCTCAAGGGTATTTAAATCCAGAAAAATCGTAAATTAAGGATGTAAAAGTCAATCCTACTGTATGGCTGTGAAATCTGGGTCCTAACTGGCACTCTAGAAAGCAGAGAACTGCTGAAAGAAACTGGTCTGTCAATATCGCATGACAAGAAGGCAATGTGGTGAAGATGAGGTGGGCAATTAGCTCTATGCAATCGATCAGGACGCCTTTATGCAACAATGAATGCCAGAGTAGTAGGAAAGAGTCCACGTGAGAAGCCAAAAACCACATGGATTGATAGCATAAACGAAAATACTGCAGAACACTATGCCGCAAACTAGGAAGCAATAGCCTGGGACATGCAGAGATGGACAAGGGGGCGGGGTGGCCGAATTGGCAAACGCGTGTGCATAGCACCGCGAGTTGCGCGGCTACCAGATAACCAAAGTTACGATATTAAAAAAAAATATATTTTTTCGCGTCCCGGTGCTTGAGTTGATTTTAAATCCTCCGGCCCTGGTAAATCCCGCATAGCCTAAATAAAAGGCGAGGAGGAGAGAAGAACAAGAAAAAAAAAGGATGCAAAGATGGAGAAGGCTGATTCAGGCGACCAAGATCTTCAGAACCAAGCGAAATTATATATATATATATTGTCACTGTCCTGAAGCCCGAGTGGGTCTGCCAGTGCATTACGTAGCGTAGCTCAAGTGTGTAGCTTTTGATATTTTTTATCTGTTGTCGGTATGAAGAGAAATAAAGTGAATAGTTTAGTTTAGCAAAATTGTCGATGTTAGTTGAATTAGATAATCGTGTATTAACAACTATGGCTGATGATTTTTCTTTAAATTTAATAAGGTCATTTTTATTTTCATCATTTTTATTCAGTCAGAAATCCATTAAACTATTATGAGTATCATTAAAACTAATTTGTTTTATTAAATTTCTCTGCACAAAATTTCAATGGATTGAAATAATATGTAAGTTCCTAAACTTAACGTAAATATCTCTATGGAGCCATTCAATGGATTGAGTCCATCATCATTGAACGGCGGTTCACACTGGGTTTGTGAACGATCTGCAAAGTTCCAGTGGAAGATTAATGTCCTTAAAGGGTTAGAAAACACATGAAAAATATTCAAGGAAATATCTACCTACTGATTTATTGCGTTTTAAATCAGAAATAAATATAAATAAAAAGTAAACTGAATATAAATATGTTAAGTAAATTGAAAAATAATAAAACTGAGGTTATATCTCAGGTAGTTCAAGTTTCTGAACTCAGCGTTAAGCGTATCGATGATATCGGATATCTATCAGACCGTTCCCAAACTAATCTATGGAAACTAGCGATGTAATTCTGTCCAATCTTTTGTTCATTTTATTATCTGTTGGTGTATTAACCGTATTATAAGCTTAGTGTTTTTATTTCTCAATTTACTTCATATATTTATATTCTTTTTTTTAAACTAAAAATTTCAGTTGGTAGGCATTTTCTTATATTTTCATGTGTTATGTAATCTTGCGCTCTTTTCCAACAGATCATTTTTTTGGTAATTTTTAATTAGGATCGTTTCTGTATTCAATCGTTGGTATTAATGCTGTTTTAACTTAGAAAGCCAATGGAACAGATAAGCCAGTGATTCAGTCGATGAATAAAGAAACGCTGTGGATTCCATCAATGGATTTGCGAAGCCATTGATGAGCTCAGCGCTGAAGAACTTACTCAAACTTTGTCATATTTGTCATAACATTTTTTTTAGATATGAGTACTGATAATTTCATAAAAGAAGAAATAATAGATGAAATGGAGTCTCCTAGTGAGTATTTTCTTTATATAAAGCTATTACATAATTTATGAACATTTTAAAGTATCATTTTAAAAATTCATATAAAATGATTTAAAAGTTATAACACCATATAATTGAGCTGTATCATTAACTTAGAAAGTGATTGGTAAATTGTAATTAAAAATTTGCAAACCTTTGTGTAATCATAATTATCTGTTTGATTATAATAATGCAAAAGTGGAATATTAATTTTTAGTTGTTTTGGCTTTCTCCTAAAGAAGTAATATATAACTACCCATTTATATGCATACAAACTTACCAATCTATTTAATTTTGCTAATTTGCCATTCTTCTTCCAAGCTAAGGATATAGTTTTACAGTTTCAGGCATAGTTAACTCTGTTGTTGTTATAAAAGAAGAAATGAAAGATGATGTTGAATCTATTCGTAAGTATTCAGCATAAAGGCTCAGAAGTTAAATTATTATAATGCTCTTTCTCTAAATTGAATGTATTGCAGTTTTGTTGCATAAGATATTTATTGATTTTATACTTTATCAGATCTAAGTAATTCTGGTGTTTACATAAAAGAAGAAACAATTGTTGAAACGGAAACTACTTGTAAGTTTTTCTGTATGTGAAACTATTTTATGATTTTTTTGTCACTGTTTACATACTTAATAATAAGTATCGTTATAGTGACTTTTTTAAATAAAGAAATAAATAGGTACATGTTTTTCACCAATAGTAAATAAAACTGATATCATTGAACGCTTTTATTTGAAATTAATATAAATATTAAAAGGTAAAGCACAAAGAAATTATATTTTACTCATGAAGGATAATTGCAAAAGATTAATTTTTTTTTTCTGTGTATCTAAAACACCAGGAGGTACGCAATCGATAACCCAATCGGTAACAGTTAAAAACAATTTAAACCAAAATCATATGTTTTTATTGAAAAGTGATTTGCGGTAGTAAATAAGACCCTAAACTGATTATTAAAATCTTTATTAATTTATGTCAAAATTTATTATTGATATTAATGATTGTTGTTTACAGTTTCAGATATAAGCAACTCAGATGTTTCTATCAAAGATGAAACGACAGATAAAACTGAACCCATTAGTAAGTTTTCTTTTAGTATTTGTCAATGTTACAGAGTTTCTACCTGATTCATTAATTGTATCTATTTCATAAGGTCCTCTTATAAATATTTCTAATGTGAATCCAATATACTTCAAAAATAAAAATACAATTTCATTTTTGAATTCATATTTTATTTGTTTGTAAGTTGTTTCCATCAGTCATGTAGACTATTATTTAAACCATAGGTGATGAATCTTTTTATCATTAGGGGCCGCAGTTGGATTAGGCAGTGCTAATGGAACCCGCAACAATTGTTTATGTTGTACTGTTGCTATTTTCATTTATCACTACATACAAACACCCACATTCGTATATTCAAGTTATTCTAATAATTTTCAATACTCAAACAATTAAATATTAAGTAATTTTTCAGGTAATTTTAGACTGTTATATATTTTTTAGTAGATCAGGATATTTGTATACCAATGACAGTCTCTATATTTATTTAAAAATTACTTTATTTCTAGAGAAGCTGTCAGTGACCTGCACTATATTCATCTCTATAATATAACATATTTCAATCAATAATACAAATCAGCCCTCAACCCAAACAATTCTTTAACACTTGTTCATTAATTACAACAAAATATAACGAACACAACCAAAATTCAGAAAATAGCAATATCCACAAGTAATAACAATAACAAATAAATCCATAACATACGTTGACAAACTAACATATAATACCATAAAAACATTTAAAAAATTAGACATAGACGATTTCAAATTCGCTCTCAAACCCGGGTATCCCATACGAAATTTACTGACAAAGACAAAAGACCCAACACCTATTCAGACCTATAGAAATTTAGTTTATAACATACCTTATAAAAACTTGAGTATATAATCACAAAAGTAACTTAAAACCCAATTCAAAAACAATCACTGCCTTATCTAACCACGCAAAAATTCATAGAAATGAAATAGATTTTGATAATATTAAAATACTCCACAAATCTAACTCCCGATCAAAACTCCAAACTTTAGAATCTATATATATATATCGCAATAAACCAAGATAAGGTGCTAAATTCAAAGCAGGAAGCGGCTCACATCACAATATTACTCGCAAATAATAGCCAACCATAAAAATATTTTTAAAAATAGGGGGAAAAAATAGGAACTTTTTTTTAGTTAGATGATAATTTTTAGTTGCTAAATTGGTGTGCAATATAGATGGTGCTGACAGTAATGGTTCAGCATTCAGTAAAATGATGTCCGACAATGAGGAGCCTTCTTCTCTAAATAAGTCGGTAAATAAAATTAATTTTGTTTCAATTTACTTAATTAACAACTAATTTTAATTCAAAAAAATTTTTAGACAAAATATGAGACGAAGAACAAACTGTTCCAATCTACTATGGTTTTAAATAGTAAAATAAGAGAATAAGGTATGGCGTGAGACTGAAACTAATCGCATGACAAATATATATATTTTTTTAAAGTATGCAACATCATATATGGTTAAAATTATTATTGATTGAAATGTATTATATTATAGAGATGAATATGGTGCAGGTCGCCAAAAGATTCTCTAGAAATAAAGTAATTTTTAAAATAATATATAAGACTGTCATTGTATACAAATATCCTGATTTATTAATTAATTCTAGCATTAGATTGATGAATATGGTCACAACTATATCAAGGAGGCCACGTGTGGTCTCCGAGGCCGCTGTTCGCCATTTATGTGTTTAAACTGTTAATCTTTAAATTATCTTTTTTCTTGGTGTATATAATTTTTTTGGTATGTTTTTATCCATTATATTAATGATAAATATTTAGCATATGTTTTTTTATTTACTCATGTAAATTAAGAGTGGAGGTCATTGCAAATGTAGGTTGAAATTTGAAATATTACAATCATAGGCTGGTTCATTTATCACCCACAGAATTGTTATAATTGTCTTATTTATGACATTATTTAGGGTTGGGGATTGTGTGGTATTGACACCAAAAGTCTATACTTAACAGTTTGCCATAAATTGAACATAATAAATATTACAAAACAATTTTTCTTAGAAATTAAGCTTTATGTCATTGTTGTAAACTTAATGTGTGTATGTAGTTATAAATTTTTAACCTACAAAGTGATATAGGGTTAACGAATCAAAACATCTTTATGATTAAAAATCAAAATTTATTTTATGATATACTTATTATTTCCAGAGAAGTGGGGCCCACTTGATTTTATTTTAAAGTTTTTATGTAAGATATGAATAAAATCTTAGAATATTCTAAAATTTATTAAAGAATATTTTCCAACATTTTACTTTTGTAGTTTTTGGCTTTTATACTTACTCAATTGTTTTATTTGTTTTTTTAATTTGAACATTTTTTCTCTTATAGAAAAACAACATTATTACAATCTATGTTTTGTTAATGAGTTCTTGTTATTTTCTTCATCTTTTTTTAATGACGGAAATGTTTTTTTTTCTGCTATATTTTCAGCTTTGAATCACATCAAATTTCTAATATACAGTATTCAACGATTTCATATTATGTTAAAGTAACGAATGTTAACCTGCCCAATGTTGCACATTCGTAACTTCTGTTATTTTAACAGAATTGATAGATAATCTTTTTTGATTGAATTTAATAAACCAAATGGTAGTATCACATTATTTCAACTCCTGTTATGCAATAAAATAATTAATTAACGTTTTGTTTTCTTTTTTTAAAACTGATCTTATATTTTATCTTATTAAATTAAATTTGTGTTAAGAAATGTTACCTTATTGCATTGAATTTTTAAGATGTTATTTAATTTTGGGCAGATGGATCTATCCATGTGAAACAAGGATAATTGCTTTTCCCAAGTGATGTTGAGAAATGTTTATTTTATTAAATAAAAATATTATTTTGTTTCAGTTCACACAATCTATATCAAAGAGGAACCTAAAGAAAAGAATTATTCTGGTAAGGCAAATTATAATTTATCTAATAATAATTTTAGTGAATGTTTTAACCACGCTCTTATCCAATAGTATACATCCGTAGTCTTCAAAGTTTTTGGCCAGAGGGCCTCATTAAGTCCTATGGGCCACATTGAAACGGCCATTAAATCCCATAGGTCACATTGATCCCTCCATTTAGTCCATCCCAGGCTTGTGATTAAAAAAAAAAATTATGTCCTAATAATGCTGTAGTAACATTGTGTTTGAACAATTTACTTAATTAAATATTTTTTTAAATTTTACCATTTAATCAAAGTTTAGTAGACATCCACCGGTATTTACTTCTTTATGTGACATTGGGTGAGGGAATGAGAAGGAATATATAATATATAGGAATGTGTGGTTGTACTGTGAATTGTACTCAATTGTGCAGTGGACAAATTGTTCATTGAAAAGTCTCATATCGATAAACAATCGATGAAGAAGGAAAAAGGTCCGATCAGGTAGCAGCAGCTGGAGAATAACGCCAGAGACGAGGAGAGAGGGCACTTGAGGCAGAGACACGGAGGCGAGAGGACGCTACCTGAGATGAGAGAGGCAGGACATTGAAGACCAAGAATATCAAGCCTACAGTTATAAGACTTTAATATATTCATTTATTATAAGTTGTTAAAATAAATTGTTTTGTTATACAGGAGTGAATAGTACTTTTATTTAGTTGTCCTATAGGCCTCACAATTGAAGAATTATAAACAAGGTGAGTCAATTCATTCAAAGTGTTTTTACTAAGTCCCACATTTCATATATATATTCTTATTGTTTCTTCTCACTCAGTGTCACAAAAGGTATTAGATTCCCAAATTCCCAACGACAGTTAAACACCCTCAAAAGTCTATATCCAGTGCCGGGGTTTTGTTTTAATATTCACGAGTGTAAATAACCTAGTTCTCCGATATAAAGCCAAAGGCTACTCTTAAATTCCCGCCAAAACAAGTTATTTAAAATTAACCTTAAACATGTTCTTAGTTATTTGGCAATAATAACTTCCAATTGGTAACAATTGAATATATTTCTATTATCAACGTTACATTTTAACGAGTTGACGTTTTGGGATATTTACTCCCATCTTCGGAACTACAATCCCAATAATCTTGTGGATGCAAGGCTTAAAAATAATAATGATGTGCTCCATCGTCAAATTTCTGATTCATGTTATAAAATATATCATGTAGAGCAACATCCTGCTTTTGACCGATAATTGGGTGTCTGCCATGACATTAGGAAGTTATTATTGCCAAATAACTAAGAATATTAGACAACTTCCCAGAAAAAAGAAAAAAGATTAAACATGTTATTTACAAAAGAAACTTTAGTAGGCCGTAGTTTAGAGACCTCTGTTTTAAATTAAGGTTTACATATTATAAGAGCTTAAGGGTTTCCTTATTTATCTTGCAAGCATGATAAACAATAGGCCAATTTTCATAAAATTCTTAAAATAAAAATTGTATTGCATATTTATTTCATTATTTTTTCAGATGAGTCAGGAGCAGATTCTGATTTCATTGTTGATGAAAATGATAACATATCTTCAGATGAAAATATTATGAACAAGAAAAAAAAGCAGAAGATTACAAGTAAAGGACATTTATATCTTGTTACCTAACTAAGTGAAGCGATACAATGGTTATGTGTTTGGGTTGTCCGCTAAAAGATATGTAATGATTTTTTAAGCGAATGGCTGGATCGATTTTTAAGTTTGATAGCTCAAATGTTTTGGTGAGATCACCTAAGTGTTTTGAAAAAATATTGAGTTAAAAACACTGACTTGTGGTTGACTAAAATGTGTTAACCGATTTGCTAAAAGGTAGTATATTTCAATTTTTTGAGCGAACAGCGGTGTTGAGTTTTAAATTTGATGGCTTAAATTATTTGGTGAGACCCCTTAAGTGTTTTGAAACAATTTGAGCTAAAAACGTTGACACATTATTCAATAAAATGTGTTTAATCAATTTGCTAAAAGGTGTTTAACGGTTTTTTTGATCGAACAGCTGGACCAATATTTATTTTTAATGGTCTAAATTTTCCATTGAGATACCGCGAATATTTTGCAACAATTTGGGCCTAAAACTATGATAAAACATTCTATAAAATGTTCGTAATCCGTCAATTAAGAAGTATGTAAGGACTTATTAAGCGAACGATTTGGCCGATTTTTAAGCTAAATTGTTCAAATGACTCCGTGAATGTTGTGAAACAATTTGAGTTCAAAGTACTGAAAAAAATATTTTATTATATTTTAAGTATTCTCAAATTTGTATTGGTTTCATATCATATATGTAAGATCTTGATCATATGTTTTGGATATAAATTGTCAATACTTACAAAACTACTACTCCACTCCAGATAAATGGACCCATTTCTACTGTTTCTTGTCCTACTGCGTTTGCTCCAGGTCCTGCTCGCAAATATTTAGTTTTTTCTTGATTTAAAGAACTAAACTACAAATAGTATAGTTTGTTTTTTTTTTACTTAAAAAACTAAAAGATTAAAATGAAGAAATATGCTATAAATTCGTCAATTCTTCATCAAATCCAATGATTGACCACTCATTTTGAAGATAAAGATATTCTCCTCCTTTACATGCTAAAAATAGTCCTATCCCCCTGACATTTCTGGGGGGAAAGTTATGAAGGAAAAGAAACTTAATTTGCAAATAACTCAAAAAGTATGATTTTTTTTCTGGATTGTACCCATGATTATTAGAAAATTTCTAAATTACCTGTAAAAAAAAAAAAAACGTAAAAATTGGACAATTATTTACAAAGATACAGTCCATTAATTTTGGTATACTTAATAATTTCTTCATCTTTAAAGATACTTCATTTATTATTCTATTACACTTTTTTTTCTTGCCTGATATATTAACTTTATTATTTCTTAAAGGTATTTGTTTGTTATTACATTATATGTTTTTTATTAATTTAGAAAATCTCTTAATTGAGTTTTTTTTTTCCATTATTATCTTTCCAGTCAGCGTTTAAAAATACGCCTTAGCTAAGCAATTTATACAAATATTTTGGTCTATCAAATATATTGGTCAAGGAAAAACAATTAATTCCTCCCTCAGATAACTATTAGGATCTACTTATTACATTGCTTACATTAACTTGCTAATAAAACAAAACAAACAGAATACAGAAATTGGTAAATACACTCTAGGAGAATGACTTCCATATCTACTTAAATATCTTGATAGATTGTTAGAAAAGTTGATTTCTGTATATTTTTAAGATTGGTCTAGTAAAATGGTGCCTTTCAATACAGATTACAACTCCTAGCAACAGATTTCATCCCATTTCATGTGCATGTCAACAACCGAAAGAATCGTAAGTTTCATTTGGTGTGTGGTAGGCACTTGATCACTACACTTACACCAAGCTTAAATTTTCAAAGATGTCAGTTTCTCCATCAATCTACCAAGGTGTTTAAGTAGATATGAAAGTACATTCCCTTAAGGTACTATTACGCAGACGCTGCCCACGGCAGCGACCGCTTGCTGTTGACCACTGCTTTAGTGGAATAGAAAGGAACCTATTTCTTTGGCACTGCTCGGCAGTCTAGGTATGATGTTATTGCTTAGCTTATAACATTATTGCTAAGCTGCTCCTGAAGCAGTGGAACTGTCGGCGGTTCTAGGTTATGTTATTATATCAGAGCATTGTTTTGATGATAACAATCATGTTGATACGTTTTATTTCCTATTTTTCTTTCTAAGTCTGGCAAAAGTATAAGAAGTATTAGAAGGAGTTAGTCGAGTGTGCGGTCAAATAAATAATAAATTAAAATATATTAATTATTTTAATTTTTTCCGACGTATCGACCCACTTTGCAGGTTGTCTTCAGGGCTACAAAAGATACAAAACATGTTGAAAATGAAAAATAAATATAAGTATATATAAAATAAGAATAAGTTTTCAGATACAGAAATAAAAGATGGTATCAGAAATATAGTGTGTGACAATGTAGTTAAATATTAAGAATTATATATGTAGAAGATACAAATAAATGGAAAATAAATATGAATAAAAATAAAAATAAAGCAGAATATAGCATGTAAGTTAAAAGTAAACAGATTGCGATAAAAGATAAGGAATAAGTGTATAACAAACAGTTATCTAATGTAATCTCTATTAGTTTGTTATACACTTATTCCTTATCTTTTATCGCAATCTGTTTACTTTTAACTTACATGCTATATTCTCCTTTATTTTTATTTTTATTCATACTTATTTTCCATTTATTTGTATCTTCTACATATATAATTCTTAATATTTAACTACATTGTCACCCACTATATCTCTGATACCATCTTTTATTTCTGTATCTGACTACTTCTTCTTATTTTATATATACTTATATTTATTTTTTATTTTCAACATGTTTTGTATCTTTTGTAGCCCTGAAGAGGTCGTCTTCAGGGCTACAAAAGACGACCTGCAAAGTGGGTTGAAACGTTGGCAAAAATTAAAATAATTAATATATTTTAATTTATTATTTATTTGACCGCACCCTCGACTAACTCCTTCTCATATTATATCAACGGTCAACCATCTCTACATCATTATAAGAAGTATTGTTTAAAACATTGCAATAGTCAATTATTTTTTTAAGGTTGAAGTAACAAGATTATTTATTTACTCCACCAACAGTATTTTACAGCGAAATTCAAATATACCTAAATATACCAAACGATGTTAAATAAATAAAGGAATAAAAATATAAATATAAAAGAATAAAAAAACTGTAGTAAGAGATAGTAAGTACATTTTTTTTATCTTCGTAGATAGAACGAAATGTTCGAAGGTTATAGGCAGATTATAACAACTCCAGTGAGCAGTTTCAGCGAAATAGCTACGCAACAGTGGTTGGCAGCGTGAAATAGCGGTCACTGCAATGGGCAGTGCCAGTGAAATAGTACTTTTAGGTTGGATAGGATTTTCCATGTTCTGTAGTTTTTATTATCTTTTAGTCATGCCTTGTAGGTTAGTATGGAATTGCATCAATATAAATAAAATATATTGTTGTAAATCATTCAGTCCTTAAACAGTTAAAGTAATTTATTAATTTGTATCCGTGAATGTACAAGTTACTGCTGTATGAAGTAAAATGAATGAATGCCCCTGTAATAGTTTAAGAACTCAAAACTGTCTAGGATTTATCAGTACTGTCTATTTCAGATCAGTTTATCTTTGGGATTATATCATATTCAGAGGTCACCAGAAGAAGGTTGAATGGCACAAGATTTGCCATAAAAATTTTTGATGAGGGCACATTTTTATGTGGTTATGAATTTTTGAGGTGATCACATATTCATCAGGTGATGAATGTTTCAATAGAATAGAACTATTGAAATCAAGAAACAAACAAAAGAAAAACCTAACCTACAATTTTATAATTTTACTTTCATTTACATTATTTTTAAGAAAAGAGATTAATAAAGTTTCTTGGAAGAGGGGAATGTACCATCACCTTTGGGGAGATGGGCATCCATAACCAAAATAAAATTAGTTGTTTTTATACTATTATTCCTCTTGGCTGCTCGGAATCGCTGTTGAAGTTGAAGTGTTAGAGATATAGAAGATTCTCTTTTATTTCCTAATTCTATCCAAATATTAAAAAATTAAAAATTGGGCATGTTGAAATAATTGAAACTGAAAGATATAGTGCATCTCTGCACTGTTGACCGAGGTTAGGGCTGTTAGAGGCTTGGTTTTGGGTAAGTAGAGTGGGTTTATTTAAAAGTATGGTACATATTTTTTTTTTTGCAATACTTTCCTATCTACCCATTGAGAAGTAATCTAAAAAATCACTCTTGTAATAACAAGACTATAGTCAAAGTAAATTAAAGTCAGTTTCAAGTTATAGTTTATTTGATAAATCATAACTTTTATTTGGAAATGTTTAATTTATGTTATGGTAACATTATTTTATTTTTAGGTGAGAACCCTCATCAATGCCCTGATTGTCATTATACAACTGTACAAATCAGAAATTTGAAAAGACACATAATGTGCCGTCACACTGGAAAGAAACCTCACCAGTGCCCTCACTGTGATTATAAATCAGTGAATTCTGACCATTTGAAAAGACATATAATGGCCCATCATACTGGTGAGAAGCCTCTCAAATGTCCTCATTGCAAGTTCAAAACCGTAGAAAATCGTAGTTTGAAAAATCACATTATGGCTCATCATACAGCTGAGAAGCCTCATGTTTGCCCTCATTGTGACTATAGATCAGTACAAATTGGTAATTTAAAGAGGCATATTATGTGCCGTCATACCGAGAAGAAGCCACATCATTGCTCTCATTGCGATTATCAATCGGTTTGTTCTGCAGATTTAAAAAGGCACATAATGTTCCGTCATAAGTGTGAGAAGCCTCATCAATGTCCTCACTGCGATTATAAATCTGTGACTTCTTTTCATTTGAAAAGACACATAAAGCACCGTCATAAGGATTAGAAGCCTCATTAATATCATGGTTGAAATAATTATGCAGTGAATTCAAACATATGAAAACACCTATGTTGATATAGAGGAGACCTAGGTTGTTTAAGAAAAAGTTAACATCTACTGAGAGATCATATTTATCTCTTTATGATATGGATTTTAATCTTATATATGGTTACATCATTGAAGTTGAGTTCTACTTATCAATCGAAGTAATGGGCATTTTTTCAAAGATTATTTTGATTTACTACGATTATATTGATAAGCAGTTACAAAAGGTTAAAAATAAATAGGAAGTTAAACCATTTTTTTGCATGCATGTCAGAAGTTGAATAAGGCAGATAGACTTTTAGCATTGAATAGGTAAGAAGTCTCATGTAATGTTGTTTTTATATCTATTTTGGTGTGCAAATATGTATGTTACAATAAAGGTCTTTGTTTACAATTTTTTGTATATTTTATACAAATTTTGTTTTTCTGCAGAAGTAATACTACATGACCAGGTAATTGTATATTATGGGCATGTATATATATTAAAATATAGATAAAGAGTGGTCAAAGAATGTTAACTCAGGTAATTGTATAATATGTATGTATGGAAGGCAACAAAGGATAAGAGCACTTGTTTGGCTGTGATCGGACGTTTGTAAAAATGGTTTAGTTAATTTTAATCAAGCTAACCTATTTAAGAGGTAAGCTAATCTAATTCTGCTAATGTCAAGGGATTTTCGAATTTAAAAAATAGTTTTCTTGTTGAGGAAAAAGAAAATGGCTACTCTAGTGATTGACAAAAGAGAAGTGCCCTTGTTCGGCTGTGAGGAGATCTGATGGGAGCTTATAACAAACGATTATTGGGAAGTGTTTTAAATAATAATTACCTTGATTGCCACCAGTAAAGAGACAGTTGTGGAAAAAAGTTAGCTTGCCAGTTTAACTTGATTTTATTTTCAAATGAAAATAGTGTTATAGAAAGAAAGTAAATTTTATTCTGGAACATTTAGTCCTCTCAGAATAACTATAATGAACAACTTATGTCAGTTGTCTGGCAATTATGAATAATTAAATGACTATGAAAAATAAATTAATTTACAAAGTTGTCTAACCTTACTATCAAGTAAAGAAAAGATTCTGTAGTAAATATATGATCTTGAAGTAGACATATGAATTTAAAGATAAATACATACAAGTGAGTTCAGGTATTTGTACAAATAAGCAATACGGCACACACACAGATATCTGCAAGATATAGTTGTAGTGTAACTGACATCTCTAAAGTACAAAATAATTTTATTTTTACATATATTCAAAAGATTGATCACTGAGTATATGGAAAAATAAGTTGTGTTTAAATGAGAACTTGGTAGGGAATTCCAAAATGTGGTAGCTCATATGACAAAGGATTTTTTGAAAGGAAACAGTTCTATGAGAAGGAAGAAACAAATTTGAGGATTGGGATCTCATGTTGAACGAATGAACAGAGGAACAAGGAGGTAAGAAGGTTTTTTGGTTGTAAAGGGTCAGAAAAGGAATACACCTAGGAAATATTGTTAGAAAACTGGGTAGAGCCACTTCAACTTGGCATAGCAACTGGAGCATGGGTGCACCTGAAGACTTCAAGGATAAATCTAATGAAACAATTCATTAGTCTCGTTAATCTGACCTCAAGCCCACCATATTCAAGGCAGCCATAATTGAAGTGATTATATGTAAATAGTTCTAGTTTTATGAGAGTTTTGTCTCCTAGCCAGATAATCCATGGCCCTAGATAAAATAATTGTAAATCCCAACTTAATAGAAATAAAGTTTAAAATTTTGTTTTCATTAATAATCTTTTTATTTGTTTTGGGAAGATTCCCTCCAATAATGAAGTGAGCTTCTAGGATTATTATGATTATTAACAATAGAGACATTGCATAAGATATATATGTGTTTGTATGTAAACAGGCATAGGAGTGATGACCCTACAACCTCAGTACTTTAATCAGAAATCATCATGTGGTTTTCCTGATTTCAGGGAAAAAAAATAGTTACACCATCATGTTAGTATTTTTTGAAGTACATATAATTAAATTATTTCGATTATTATTTATATTATCACAGTCATAAAATAATTGACTCCATGAAATAATCAAACGGATCTAAGTGTTGAGTTTCCGCCATATGTGGAGTAACTTTTTTGGAGCCATCCAAAATTTCTCACTGGTGAGGGAGCCCCACTTCTCTTGATTCTGGAAGAGGGTTAATGGCTTTTATGGAGAACACCCTTCATAATTTGGCAGCTGGATTTATGATCATACTATAAATAAAATTTTGGATATTTTTGTGTGTAACCAAATCCATCTAAACTATACCTTCATATTAAACCAAATGAATATTAATATTCCCAGGGGGAGTATCCATGTCTGTCTGACAGCGTACCTACCCCCCATTTTATAAATTATACAACTGTTCATTTAGTTGTAGTCACTGCTCAAATCGTATAACTATAATTTATCTGTATTCTGTAGTTCAGATTGTATTGTTTTATCAACATAAGATAAAGTAAATGAAATCACACTTCCGACAAATTTTTAATTTCTTTAAAAATCTATATTATACTTAACATCTTATTACCAATTTATATATATATTTTTTCTGTTGGCATTACAGACCATGTAGATCTTTTGTTGCCTTTACAAGCCTGCTCCATTTATTCCTTTCTATTTATCTGCATACAGCTCTAGTGTATCTTTGTTGATTCTATCTATCCATCTGCTTTTTGATTTTCCAGGTGGTCTTTTGCCTTCTATTGAGGCATTCATTGTTACATAGAGCTACAAGCCCTGCCCATCTTAACCTTCATATCTTCAGATATTGATTGACTAGTTTCTGTAAGCAGTTTTATGGTCTTTCTTCTCCATGTGTTAGTACTCTGATCCCTGATCGCTCCCAGAGGATTTTTCTCTTAAAATCTTTCAACACTAGTTTCTAGGGTGCTGGTTGGGGTCTAGGTCCCACAGCAATGTATTAGAACTAACTTTATCATAGCATTATACATCCTTAGTTTGAGATTTTTCAGGATCTTAATACCTTTGAAAGGGAGAAGAAAGCTCTATTTGGCCTGGTTATACGCTGGTCTATTTCTGACTGTTGATCATTCACTGAGGTTGTCTTAATTTTTGTAAGTTTGTGTTCATAATTAAAGGCTTATAATCTTTTTAAATTTTTTTTTCTGTTTTTGGGTCGTAATTATGCATTCAGGAATATAATTATAATTCAGAAATGTCGAAATCGTCAGAATTTGATTGATTTATATTTCAAGAGAAAAAAAATATATAACAAATATAAACATTAGGTAATATACAAATTGAAAAAAATAAATTGAAGAAAGACAAATTACTAAAAAACTAAAAGCTTATATAAAGTTAGAAAATATACATACAACACTACTTCAAAAATATAATTTTTTATATAAAATATATTAAATTTTAAGGGTATATATTATTCGATCTAATTTTTTAAAAATAGATAATACATATGACAATATTTCCTGAATTAATGCAAATTATATCATACAGAACCTGAATATTTATTTATGTAGCAATAAAAAAGAGAAAAATATTAATATTAATAGTGAAAACACATAATATTCTTTATAAAAATAATACAATAATAATTATTTTAACTAAAATTAATGTTCAAATAATTTAATTAAGTTACTCTCACTTGGAGAAAATTTTAATTTTGATGTTATTAAAATAGACAAAGACATTATTCATTTAATAGCTGATTTCACTAAATTGTCTCTACAATTTATGACTGTATTGTTAAATCAGAATGCCATATAAATGGATTGGAATACTGATAAGGCCCAACTGTGACAGTTGCAGGCATGGAGCAGCCAGTGTGTCTGAGTTGCAGTGGCCTGAGTAAAATTATAATAAAAATATATTTCAATAATCAAACACAAATAAAATTTTAATTAAACTAGTTTCTTGACTGTTAATAATATATATTTTCTGTGGATATTGAGATTCAGCAAAACAAATCACATAGCTGTTTTAACATTCACAAATATGATTTATGTATACTTATATATATCGGCAGTATATTGTAAATATACGAACTGTATTTTTGATATAGGTTAATTTTCAAATATGCTTTTTGTGAATTTCGACTTTATTTTTCTATATAAAATCACTTCAAATGTATGGAAATGACACAAATCCATTTATGTATATATATTGAATACAGTTACAACAAGATCACAATTTTCTGATTCCACAAAGGGATTAATTATTTAAAGTAATGAAATGTCTTTTGCGATAAACCTACTACATATTAATTAATTAATGGACAATAGGACTGTTGGTTAATAAATATAATATATAATATATTCATAAATTAAATGAGGTTATGGAAAAGAAGACTTTTGTCACTGGACCAGTAATTTGTCACTGTTCCAATGCCGTCACTGGAACAGTGACAGATTTTTCCTGGATCATCGCATCCTTAGTTCAGAATAGGTTCTCATCTATTAGAAGTCTTTATCAGTGAAAACAGTTTCTTTTCACCATCAAATATTCATATAAAGGAATATCAAGCAGCCCTGATTTGATTAAAGTAGAAATAATTTTATGTATACTAATTAACTGGATCTGGATTGATCAATGGGGATGCAGACAAATCAATTGTTACGTTTTGCGTTGTGTTGAAAAATATGAAAGTTTCAAGAGTGTTTTAGTCTGAACTAACTTGGAGTATTTCCAAGTTAAGTAGTATTTACTTAACTAAATCATATTTTAAGAGGAATCTTTGTAGGGTTTCCTCGGCTGATTGGTTTCTTGCACAGAAAACAAATCACGTCAATTTTATCTGTTATAGAATTAGAGTGACACTCTGCCTTAATTGATAACTTGAGAGGAGGAACCCTTATATAGTTTCTTAACAATATTTATACTTTCATTCCCTGCCAAAACTAATTTTTATACGGACATTAATTTTAAGCAAGGCAAATTAGTTAATACATCTTATCTAAAGCAAATAAGACATATACATTACCACATTCTAAAACTTTAGAACTGGATATATAAAGTATTACACAATAGCGAATTTTGGATTCGCTAATTTACCATTTGGTATTGGTAAAATAACGGAAGTGAGATAAAATGGTATTATCAAAAACTGAAGAAGGTATTAAGAAATATAAATCGGTAATGATTCTAGGCGGTATGCCAAAGGCACTAAAGTATTTCAAATCCATAAAATCTCCAAATTCGATTTTTACCAATTTGATATTTTTCTATGAACTCAAATATATTTGATTTTTATTATACTATTTCCACATAAGAAGTTTATTTCTCCTTGTATTCTACTTCTTTGAGAAAAGTAACGGGACTAGTGGTGCTACCTAGTACTATTACGGGAAACATACGTAACTGATAGAAGTTTTTACGAAGAGCCTAGATAGTGTTTGGGATATGTCCTCATTATCACAGTAATTTGTCCTTTAGTTATTTCCAGTAATTGTAATTGAAACGTTTTCTATTTTTTAATAATTACAAAAATATGAGTTCGATAACTGAAGATTCACCACTGTGTAAGTTTCTTTT
Source organism: Nezara viridula (assembly GCA_928085145.1). Lineage (NCBI taxonomy): Eukaryota > Metazoa > Arthropoda > Insecta > Hemiptera > Pentatomidae > Nezara > Nezara viridula. Next base: position 138,987,047 of record OV725081.1, on the reverse strand, counting down.
TTTAGTTTAGGAAAAATAAGTTGTAATGTATTCAGTGAGGTTTAGGTATTTTGTTTTTCTTTGTTTTAGTACAAGACTATTCAGTTAAATTTAGAGCTATTTCACTTTCATCATTCTATTCTGTAGATTATTTTTTTCTCTAATATTGTTTGTATGGTCATTCCTAATGTCAGAGATATTTAAATAACTTGGTTAGGTCCATTCTTAGATATCACTTTTCTTTTGCTATTTGAAAAAACATCAATTTACTGTGGGTCATTTTAAGCAACAAATTTTTGAATTTGATGTTTTAGTCACTGTTACAGGTTTTTAAAATCAATTTGTGTTGTTTTTTTGGGATAGAGAACTTTTAATTTCTCCAAATGAAACTTCTTTAATAGTTTTGTAAATTTTTCTTGGTGTTTTTAACACCTTATTCTATAACAAGTTTATTCTTAGAAAGTAATAATTTTTTGTAATTGTGTCACAAACCACTTATGTTATCTGTTTATTATGTTTCAGCTACATGTAATCCTGATGTATCTATAAAAGAAGAAATGACTGACAATGCTGAGTCTACTGGTAAGTTTTATTTTTTTGAATGTTTTGTAGTTTCAACTGTTCATGTATTATAAAGTTAACAGGTTAGAAGTCTGTATTCTATAAAATCATCACTATTAAAATGTTTTTCCTATAACTCGCCCATCATGAAGTTTAAATGTTCATAATGTAAATTCTTACTGTTATTATTGTTTTTAAGTTAAATATAGAATAAAAGATACATTATAGGGTGTGGTTGAGAATTGTACAGAAATGTTTACCAAAACTTATTAGTTTAATATTTTATTTATCTTTTCAGGCCAAAATGAAGAAGGAATTTTAATTAAAGAAGAAATGACAGAGGAAAATGATTCTATTGGTATGTTTCCTTCTTATTTACTTTTGTTGCAATTTATGTATCAAATGTTTACCTTAGGGTCTATTGATTATGTTATAACCTATGCTGCCTGTAAACTTTAGAAGATAGTCTATGACAGGAATCCCTTATCTTTTTGCCTTAGGGATACATTTATTGTTAGTCCAATAATAATAACAATCTAAGGTGGGCACCATGTTGTGGTTTCTTACATTTGTCATTGTTTGCTGTTGTTAATAACAATCAAAAGAATAATTATATATAAAAAGTAATGCTTATATTCTTATTTAAAAGGGACAATTATGTACTTAAAAATATTGTAAATATGTTCATATTGATAATATAAAATTTCTATATGAGAAATGTAAAAGCTAAAGATTGCGTATATTTGCACTATATTTTATCACTTAAATTGTATTAAATACTGTAATTTAAAGGACTCATGCGTTTGAGGATTCTTGGTCTAGGCAATATAGGAAAATTGTTGGAGAGTTTTTAAGTCATTAATTTCAATAAACCACTGTTTTTTGCGTGTCAAAATTTTACACTTTTTTATTTTGTTTTTACCTATATCTCAAAAACTATATATATATAATATATTTATATTTTATCAAAAAGATAATTTACAACATACAAAATTGTTTGTTAATTTTTTCTTTATAGTCAACTGATAAACCACTAGTGTGTTGTTAAAGGAGCCAAATTCTTAAGATTGACATAAGCGAGGTGTACGCCTTTTTACTTCTGATTTTCATGAAAACTACAAATGACTTCTGTTGACCATATATGGATGGATATTACACTTCATATATTACAGAAATATACCTGAAAACTAGATTCCTGTTTGTTATTTATATATTGAACAAGCGTCACCATTATGTCAAAAATGAAAGCGAGAGAAATCCAGAAAATTTATCTTTACCTCTCCATTCATTATGGAAAACCAATGTACATCAATAATTTTGAAAGATGTCAACTAAAAGTTCGGTCTACTTTATTACAAAAAATAGGCTCTTCCTACTGTAGCAGTAGCCACTCTTTCTTTCCGTTTCACTACCTAGACATATTTAATAATAGAAATAAATTAATAATATTTCTCATTAATTTTTTTTTCTGTCATTTCCCATTTATGATTTATTTGTATTCATTGAAAATCATTTTGTAGTTATATCATAACATTGTTAAGATATTAAAGGGAATGTATATGTATGAATGTGCAGACTTACGATTTCTCCTTATCTTCAATCTGGTTATTTATCTTCTTGTTTTCATTTATTTTTGTACAATGTTTTAGCTATATATAGCCATTCTCAATTCAATGATGTATTATGTTTTATACATTTTGTTTTTATGAAATATCCATTTATAATTCTTTATCGGTCCTTGCTATTAGTTCTTTAATTTTTTATTTTAGATTTAAATTGTTAATTAAAATTTACTTATGTGTATTGTTTATTTTTTCAGACCTATGTAAACCTGGTGTTTCTATCAAAGAAGAAATCCCAAAGGAAACGGATTCTAAAAGTAAGTTATCCCTTTTCGGACTTTTTAAATTTTATTGTTGCAGATTAACGATTGACTGTAGTGAATAATTGAAGAGAAGAATAGTTGGGGTCATCAGTCAAAAAAAAAAATAGTAAAAATAAATAATCATATTTATTTTTGCCAACATTTCGGCCCAAAGTTCAGGTCTTTCATCAAATCTTCTCTTCAACTTTTAATTTTATATTGTACCTACTGATTAGTAATTAAGTATTTTGGGAAATTGTGGGCTCAAAGTAATTATTTTGTTAAATTATTAATTTTTAAATATACTCTCTGTATAAATTGTTAATAAGCTATAAAAGGCTGATGAGTTCCTCAACATGTACTCCTAGAAAAGGAGGTCGAGAGGTACATATCCTGCAAGGGACAGTCTTCATGAGACACTCCCCATAAGTACTGGTGGTTCGCAGGAGACCCATCCTCTGAATCAATGCCAGCCTGCTCTTCTAGTGATATGAGAGATTCAGACTCCAGCCAGCAGACACAGGCCTCAGGATACTCACACCTTTATAAATGGTCATAGTCACTTGGTAGCTTAAGGTCCTAAAAGGCAACCTGATAAGATTTACAAGGGACTATTTGAGAAGTAGGGTGATCCTTGCTTGTAACAGACTTTAAAGGTGTGGCTACAGTCAGTGGGTCACCAATTTCAACCAATTTTTTTTTGGCGATACTACATCAAAAGATATTGGAGTCAAATCCTAGCAGAGAAAAAAATTTTTTAAATATAATTTCAAACAAAATTTATGTTATTTATTTTTGCCTCTGCTTTGCCCAGACTTTTAGGATATTATATATCAATCAACTTGTTTCTTTGTGCAAAATGGGAAAAAAATATTATCTCTTGAATTAGATGAGCTATAATGTTTTATAAATTACAAAAACTAAAACGTGCTTCCAGTAAAGTTGGCCAAATAAATTTTTGTAATGAAAATGCAAGTTAGATTTATTTTTAGTGTCCTTTGAAACTCTTAAATACGATTTTTTGCAATTTTTGATTTCTATAAAAATTCGTATTTAACGGTTTCCAAGAACATTAAAAATGAATCTATCTTGCTTTTTCATAACAAAAATTTATTTGGCCAACTTTACTAGAAGCGCCTTTTAGTTTTTGTATTTATGAAATATTATAACTCATCTAATACAAGAAACAATATTTCCATCTTATTTTGCACAAAGAAACAAGTAATTCTAAACAACTAGTCTCTGTCAAACAACAACTTCCAAGATGGTAATACTATTACTGGGTTTTATCCACTGGAGCCAGGATCCCTTCTCCTATCCTCTCTTCACTGCAGCCACAAAGCAACTGCTTGCCAAAACAAATCCTTTGTTCTATCCCCTCTTTGGGATTTTCCTTTTTGGAGAAACTACAGAGGAGCAGTCATTCTCTTTTCCCTGAACTAGTGAAACTAGATTATCTTGCTTCAATTGTTACATTAATTTATTAAACCCTTTTTACTCACTTCCAATAAAGGTGTACATTACAATATATTCAGAAGGTTGATTGCTTCCAAGATGAATAAATAATTGGTGTTTAGGAGAAGTAAAAGATGAGGTTTTGCTTTTGCCTTTGGAGGTGCGTAAGAAATTCTAGAACGAGTTAGTATGCATTATACAGTAATGCGTAACTTCTTAATGCTGATCGTACCTGGTTTTTCTATAATGTAAGGTAGATTTGTAAATAAATAAATATATGTGAATTAAAAAAAAATATTCTGAGAAGGAATTGGTCGGGGGGTGCGATCAAAGAACTACTAAATTTTTAAAAAATAATATTTTTAAAATTTAGTAGTTCTTTGACCGCACCCCCCGAACCAATTCCTTCTCATATTATATCACGGTCCACCATCTCTACATCATTAAAAAAAATACTGTCTATTTGTTTAGTTAAGAAATATTTTAATTTTTCTAATTCTATTGGCTTTAATTTTTTTACTTTTTGCAAAAGTTGATACTTTATAACAATAATTTTCTTTTCTATTCAAACACAACATTGGATCAATAAAATCTCAATTTTGTTATTACCAATACCAGTAGGTTTTAAATTTTAGTAACGGTGCATCAAAATTCATGGGAGACTTGCCAGTATTCAATAATCCATACTGGCCGAGTAGTGTGTTTACTACACAATATGGATCATTGAACACAAATGTTTGCCATAAGTGTGGCCACACTGTTACAACTATAACTATAACCCCTAGGACTAGTTGTACGATTGGATATTAAACCAACATTAAATCGAACTTGGTTAGAATTTTAACTAGTTTCATTTCCTCAATACGTCGTACTATTATAGTTAACTAATGATCACTCTTAGTTCAAGAGTCAATTGGCAGCATTAAAGCGGTGAACCATTATTAACCTTCTACTCATTTTTCTTTTGATTTTCAAGTTATTTACAATTTTATTTAATTGTTTGACATAGAACTTCTTAAAATTTTGGAATGCAATAAAACTGGAATTTGTTACGATATTTAATTTTAGTATTAATATATAATTTTTTTATTGTATATTTGGATGATAGATGGGTCATGGAATAAACTTTAGTTTTAAAATTTGTTAAATTTTATAAGTATGGGTCATGGTCGAAAAAGAATTTAATAGCTCAAGCGGTGACAATTTTTCAAGTTGAAAAATTCTTAAAAACAGGTATTATTAATAATGCTTTATGGAATATATAAAGCATAAAGATGTAATAATGAAAAATATAAAACATTTTATGGCATAGAAATCCCAAATGCTCGGAAATTTTACACAATATATTACTGGTGCATAATAAATTAACAATAATATATATATTTTTAAAATTATTGTAGGAAGTTAGTAGACTATTCTATATATAATAATAGTAATAAAAGGCTTAGGAAACCCGAAGGTTCAAAGCCGACACTACTAATCGCTTATTGCACACCTCCCTCCACCGTTCGCCATCCGAACTCAGTCTCTTTAGATCAGCTTTATCGCAATCTTCCCACCTTCGCTTCGGTCTACCCCTTGGCCGTTTACCATTCGATACAGCATATATTAACCTGTTAGGTTCATTCGTTCTTCTTTCGTTACTAAGCCCATTAAAGCTTGTTATCAACTCAATTATATTAACCAGATACAGTTCACTCAATTCGACGTTGTGTAACCATGTAAACTCTCCGGTTAACTCATTCTTCTTCGGTTCAAATATTCTTTTCAATACTTTATTTTTAAAAATCTTAAGATGTTGCTCATCCCTTAATGTAAGGAGCCACATTCCACATCCATAAAAAACTGTAGGTAAGATAATGGTTTTATAGGTTCTAGTTTTTAAGTTCCGGGACTAGAGGTGCGAGCTAAATATTTTTGTCACAGAAAAATAACAAGCATTTCCCACTATCAGTCTAACCTTAATCTCCTCTTCGATTTCGTTTTTTTTTTTTAGTTATCGTAAATACCTAAACTTCTCCACCTGTTCAAATATATTACCTTCTGTATCGATATCACCAGCAAAATCACCATTTTTGCTGTTAACCATATATTTTGTCTTATCCGTGTTTATTTCCAGCCCCAGTTCTTTACTGGCTTTAATTAACGTTGTTGTATTTAGTTATATAGTTTCTGTGTCTTCCCTTAACAGGACCAGATCATCCCGATAGCCAAACACGGGTGTTGTCCCTCCCAGATCCAACCCTTTTTCGATATGCATTGCCTCCGTAATGGCATGTTCTACATATCATGGATGATAAATACGTAAGTCAGATAAGTAAAACCTAAGTCAGGACATAGTCATTGTGAATATTTTTTATTGGTGCCAACATTCAAGCAGTACTTAAATAACTTTAGTGCTCGAAACATGCCCTGATGATAACCCACATGCTTGGGTTGAAACGTTGGCACCAATAAAAAATATTCACAATGACTGTGTTCTGACTATTTATCACCCATGATATACTTTTTTAATATGATTTATTTTTTCATATTTTCCAACTACAAGTTTACAATTGCTGTGGATCTGTACCCTTTTACAATACATTTTTATATATATACAATATGTTACCAATAAAATATATTACATTTATTTGTAAAAATACAATGGAAAAAAAAATACTATTCTAATGCTTCAAAAAAAAAAAATCTTTTATTTCATGATTTTTTGGGTGGTGGATTTGCGAACTTAGCTCAAACTGCAAAAATTGTGGTAAAAATATTTTAATGTTAATGTATCATATATATAATCCTGAAATAACTTTATTATCAAAATTAGGATTAGATGTCTCAAATCTTCATAAAGTACTACTTAATAAAAAAAAAAAACATAATCTTAATAAACCACATTGGATGCCAGACTATGTAACCTAAGTTATATTGAACTCCCACACTCAGTAGCAATAATTAATTAGACAGTAATTAATTCACAACTAACTATTAAATAATTTACAACTGTAACAATCGCCTACCACATTAAATGCAAATTTGAAGATTTGACTATGCTGCGATATTTTCATTTTGGTAGTGACTATCACTGATCCAAAGCTCTTCAAATTGGTTGATTCCACCAACTTATACAAGTTCGTAAAGGCTTTTGGCCTGTTTTAAGTGAGAATATGAGAGCGCACAATAGCCCTCAGTGAGGCTGCAGTGCATCTTTGTCGGGGAGGGAGGGAATTCTGACTATTTCATCATCCTCATAAAAATACTTTTTATTACATTTTGAGCTGTAAAAAGTTGAGATTTAAAAAACAAAACAATACTATTTAAAATAAAATGTAGACTATTTTATAGCAGAATATGTTTCATTCTCGTAGGTTTATATTTTGGAGTTGATCTTTTTGTATAATATTTTATTTCAGGTTTTAAGGGATGTAATGAATGTTCTTGAGATTGAAAGAAGGGTAGGGTTGTTTTGTAAATGTAATCTTGTATCTAATTCTTAGTAATTTGGTTATAATAGAAATAATTATTAACAATTCTAAGGCATTTGTTTAAAAAAAAAAATAGAAGGTTTTTATGTTAGCTCTATTAGTAAAGCTCCATCTGGAGCAGCAGGCATATGTTGAAATTTGTCTTATTACTGATTTATACAGAATTAATTTGTTTTTTGGTGAAAGTTTTAAAATTTGAATTGAAATATGGGAAGCATATTACATGTTATTTTTTGGGCGTTTTCTAATTTTGAATTGATGTGCTGATTAAATAGGAGTTTATTATCGAGTGTTACACTTAAGTAGTTAACTGACTTTCCAAGGGGAATTTAAGATTTTGGAGTCATTTAAGATTATGTTCAGCAAGATTATAGGACGTCGTTTTGTAAATATAATGGCTTCAGTTTCGTCTAACAATAATAGTATATTACAATATTACACAGAAGACCCTGATTCACCACAAGTTGTATGTACCAGAAGAAAGGAAGAAAATATATTAAAACATGATCTAAAGAAATAATAAGAAATTTTAAAACTAGTTGTTATATGAAATATAAATATAGAGTAATAAAACTATAAAAGTGATAATGATTGATTTCTATTTAAGAAATGAGATTATAGAAAGATGAGACAGATTGAAAAAAAAAAATAACATATATAAAATGAGAGTTAAAATCAATTAGATGAATTTTGTTTATGTTGGATAGATCAAATGCTTAGTGATGTTTAAAATACAAGTTAAAATGTTTAAAATAATATATGCGAGCCATAAAAAACTTATTTAAAAAATACCAGTAGGTGGTCCTGAAGAATTCCCAAATTGTTAAAATTCTTGGAACTAGAGTTACTGGAAATGAATCTTAGTTTGATGATGTCTCTGGTATTTTAAATTAATTTATTGTTTTTAATTTAAAAATGACACAGCAGGATTCACTTTCAATTGATTCCAATTTTAAATAGATTTGAATGAAATAAATTTAATTATGATGCACCAGGACTTTCCTTCAATTAACTAATACTCGATGAATTTGGTTATTTATAGTTTTGATGGAGAAAGCAGATGAGCTTATCGAGGTCGTAGCAGAAACTAAGATCCTACATGATGAGGAAGTTCTGACTGATTGTTGTCAGGCTGATTCATTGAAACCAGAACTGCCAAAAAAAAGGAAGAAATCTGTCCATCACGAATTGTCCCAATTGAATGCTTACCAAAGAGAGTTAGTAGCTCGACAGAGGGAATTAGTTGAGCGGGTGCACAAATCTAAAGTAGATTTGCTAAACGCTGTCAGAAAACGTCATAAGGAGGTGGAAGAACAATTACAATCGAACTTGTTAAGATTAAAAAAAAAAAAAGAAAATATATTGTTGATTTAATTTATGTTTTTTTTTTTCTTGTTTCTTTAGAAGTAAAATTCCTTAATACTAGGTTTTGAGATTGGAAATATTAAAAAGAATTGGATACCTCTAATGTATCAAAAGTTTGAGCTGGGTCTGAACTACGAAATTTATAAAATTTGAAGAATGGACTCAATAAATTTAAAATAAGAGTTTTGTTAGGCTATTTTTATAATTTTTAACCTATCTGTCATTTGGTGAACTAATATAATTTTCAGTTTTGCTCAAAATTTAATAAAAATTATTTTTATGAGGATGATAAAATAGTCTACCTCATGATAAAATAGCCCTCTCCACCCTCCCTAGGACAAAGGTGCACTGCAGCGTCACTGAGGGCTATTGTGCGCTCTCATATTCTCACTTAAAACAGGCCAAAAGCTTTTGCGAACTTGTTTAAGTTGGTGGGATCAATCAATTCGCAGAGCTTAGGATCAATGAGTGATACAGTCACTACCAAAATGAAAATATCGAAGCATAGCCAAATTTTCACATTTGCATATAAAGTGGTAGACGATTGTTACAGTTATAAATTATTTAATAGTTCGTTTTGAATTAATTATTGCAACTGAGTGCTGTCAATCTATATAACTTATGTTACATAGTCTGGTTCACAATTTGAGATATCTAATCCTAATTTTGATGATAAAGTTATTTCAGGATAATATATATACGATACATTAAGATTAAAATATTTTTGCAGTTTGAGCTAGGTTCTGAAATCCACCACCCTAAAAATCATGCAATCAAAGCTAAAAGTTTAAAAAAAAAATTTTTTTTGAAGCATTGGTATAAGCGCTCCAGTGATGGACAAAGCTATGGAAAGTTTTGCCTTCTCTTGTCTTAGTTAGTTATTTTAGTTATGAACTTCTGCGTTGGATATTAAGAAATTTTACTATCTTCTTTGAATATTCCATACCTTAAAATTGAAAAAAATTTAAGTTTTGCAAGTGTAATCTCCAGTTAAAATAATCAATTTTTGCACTAGTAAACGACACCCCAAAATCCTATTATTCTAGTGATGGACAGGGGGTTGGTATCAGTGATAGTCATACCTCAGAAAAAATCAAAAATCTTTATTAAACTATGGAAAAGAACAATTTTAATTTACAGTTTCGCTTACCTATATATGAAATATATAATTAGAAGAAATTTTGTGATCGTGAAAAATTTCTAATCTAATCTTTCAACAAATTTAAAAGTCTCCTAAGTCTTATTGAAGAAGTCTCACAAAATGGTGTGTGAACTCAAAAAGTAAAAGACGTACGATTCTGGTATCGTATAATGGTGGAGAATTTAGTGTAACTATACATCTTGGATGTACTTCATATCTTTAATTTTACATTATATTATTATTAATATGCTGTACAGTCCTTAACGGACCTAGGCATCAGAAACAAGCTTTGGCCAGGCTTCTCTATCGGCAACTATTCTTGTCCATCTTCTTATATCCACGCCGCTAAGGTCTTCTTCTATGTCGCCAATCCACCGCAGCCGGGGTCTTCCTCTAAGGCGCGCCCCTTCTGAACATTTATAGAGAAGTTTTCTTGGCAATCTATCCTCTTCCATCCTCTCTACGTGGCCAAGCCATCTGAGGTGGTACCTTTTGACCCTGGCAACAATATTGTCATCTTTATAATGTTATCACATAGCTCTTCATTTTTTCTTATTCGTCACTGGTCATTTATTCTTTTGGGACCTTATACTTTCCTTAGGGCTTTCCTTTTCCAAATATTCAGCAGCCTGTCGCTTTCCTGAGTCAACACCCACATTTCACACCTGTAGGTAACGATTGGCCTAATTATGATTTTATAAGCTGTTATTTTAGCATGCTATGCCAGTTCCTTTCATTTTAGTAATTTTGCCAGAGGATAAAAACATTTATTACCTGCTGTAATTCTAGCTTTTATTTCGGTCTGTATTTTGTTTTGGTTAGTCACTACCACTCGCAGATATTTAAATTCTTTCCCCATTAGAAAACTATTCTGATTAATTTGAACATATTCATTACTTGCTTCATTATTCCGTGTGTACTTCATGTAAAGGTTTTTATCTTCATTTATGCTCAGGCCCGCATATGCAAGGCATTGTGTCAGTCACTGATCCTTATTGTTCTCTTAGCTCACTCCAGCGCTAGATTAAAAAGGAGTGGCGATATAGGGTCTCTCTGCCTCAAGCCCTGTTTTTCTTCAAAGCTGCTTGGAAGGTAATTTTGAATTTTGACTTTACACTTCGTTTTCTATGTCACCTCTGTCAAAACAATAAATTTCTCGGGAATTCCTAGCATTCTCATAGTTTGCGTTAATTCCTTTCTGTCTACAGAGTCATACGCCTGCTTAAAATCAATAAATGAATGGTGCAGATCCATGTTATTTCCTATGCTTTCTCCAACATCTGTCTGACATCGAAGATGTGGTCCACTGTTGATTTATTTTTCCTGAAACCACATTGGTTTTGATTTTACATACATTTCTCAAAACCTTACACAAGAACAATTTTAACTAATAAAAATGTTGGCTAAACTCGTATCGGTGTAAAGTTAAATGATCTATATCACCAGTTGGACCTTATCTTCATTGAGACAGTCATAGGGAAAAAATAAAAATATTCCTCTAAAGAAGTTTAATTTTGATTATTAGAAGTAATGAACTATGAAAGAGTTTGATAATTAACATAAGGAGAAATATTTTCACTGGCTGAAAAGAATTTTCCGGAAATCAAAGTAGTAATTACAAATGTATGAAATACCGTTGGAAATCTAAATGTTTTAGAAAAATGAATATCTAATATATAGATATAGTAAGTTTTAGAAGGTATAACAGGTGGAGGGGAGGGAATAGTAAAATATTACCATACCTTATGAAAAAATATTAAAAACTGATCTCTAAAAGTATTATTTTTCGTGTAATTAAATTTAATAGGACTACAAGAATCACTTAAGCACCATTTCAAATAGGTACTTAGTTTCTTTCTTTTGTTTTTAAAGTAATTATCATTAAATAGAAGAGAAAAAAAAAGTTTTCGGGCTGAAACCCCCCAAAAATGTCAAAAGGTCAGTTAATATCTGACTGTTTTGGGGACAGGAATTGGAATAAGAGGGTTTTGATTATGGATATGGAGGGGAAATGCCGAATTTTGATATGTAGGGAATTCCAGAAATTGACAGAGGTGCAACAAAGGAGTTTTGGAATGAGGCAGATCTGAGAGGAGAATTGTGCAGGTCAGAAGGTCAATTAATCCTGTGATATGGGAATGGAAGGAGGGGAAGAGCCACCATAACTCAGTGTAGTGGTGAGAGACAGGAGAATGTCTCGGGGGCCCTTTTTACAATGCTATTCATTAGTATTATCAGTCTATCAAGGAGCTCCATCCAGAGGACATCGCACCTCACACACTGTAGTCAAAGTGGAGGAAGATGAGAGAGGAAACTAGGAGTCTACACGAATATTGAGGTAGAAGGTGGTGGAAACGATGAAGTATTTTAAGGGTGCTAATTTCCCGATAGGACATGTGAGAAATAAGGTGATTCCAGGTGAGGGTTCCATCAATGAAAAAAAAAAAACTGAGTTTTTAACAGAGCAGAAGATAATGGATTGGTCATTAAGGTATAGTATGGGATCTAAGAAGGGACTTGGAACTAGGGATGGCCATAGATAGTCGATATTTTACCATCGATATTATTGATTACCAATATCATCGCTTCTATATTTTAATTTAAATTTTTAATAAATCTATTAATAGTGTCCTTGGATGTGACAGAATGTAATATTTCTCATTAAAGAATTGATAACACGCATTTAAAAAAAAAAAAATTAAAACTATCGTTTTCGGAAATCGTTAGGAATTTATGTGAATTTGATCCCTTCCTAGTCGGTAAACTCAATTTGCCCAGAATTATTGCTTAGAACCTTCTCAAACAAAGGTCACGAATTGCTAAAGAAATCTATGTAGGATGCAAATAAATTAGTATTTCTACACACACACACACATACATACATATATATATATATATATATATATATATATATATATATATATATATATTATATATATATATATATATATATATATATATATATATATATATATATAAAACTTTCAGGCTGAAGCTGATAATAATTACTATCATTCTAGTTGTGGCCATCAAATATGACCATGGAAACATGCGATTTTAGAATAAAATAAATTAAATCCTGGATCTGCTAGTGGCCCAAGCTGTAAGAAACATTACCAAGGCTTTCAGGGAAGGGCGTTGTAACAAACGGACCATTTGCTGGTGTGTAAGTGTGCATCATTTTAAAGTAAAGAACTAAAGAATACAGCGAAAGTAAAGCCTCTTTAAGTCAGTGTCAGGAAGTTACTAATATATCGATACCATCGACTAGGGATGGGTCGTTACAGATTTTTAGTGTACCTGTTCCAATCCGTTCCATTCCCCAAACGGAACTGTTCCAAATTATCGATACCGTTCCAAAGCCGTTACTCCAGAATTTACCACCTAGGCATGGGAGATAGTCGATAGTTTTCCACTATCGATGAAAAATTAGCGGTAGTATCGATAGTTCAGCGACTTCCCACCACAGGCTAAAGGAATATTTATTTGCTCTCTATTCTTTGTTAATTTACTTTAAAATGTTGTATAAGCTTCAATTTAATTAATATAAAATATAACGTTTATGTGAAATCTAACATTAATATGAAATAAAACCTTTAATTAAAATTATAAATTTTATATTTCGATTTTTACAAGATTGAATATCCAATTATATTGTTACAGTCATATTGCAAATAATCTAATGAAAACAAAGAAAATTAATTAAAATGAAAGAAAAGAAACCTAAAAGTAACGTTCGTAAAGAAAACTAATTACAAGGATAAATGTTGGTGTCTAAAAATGCGATTTTTTTTCTCATAAAATTGTAGAAGTAATAGTAACAAGTACTAATATATTTTTAATAATATAAACAAATTTTTAAAGCATTCGTTTCTATATTTTGGCTACTCCGTTGTAACATGATTTATATGTTTCGAAATAGAATTATTAAGAAGAAATCGATATAAGTCATTTAATAATTACAGGCAAAGTACTTTACAAATTACAATATTTTTATCATTTTTAAAAATAATATATAGTTTGTTACAAATTCTTTTAAAAAAATATGTGCGAAACAAAATTAGTGGAAACGTAGACGCTACTTATGGTAATGTACTATTGTATGTTAAAATAAAAATGTGAAAAGTTTCATGCACTCCTGTTTTTTAGGATAATTAAGATTAACAAATTTTTGTGTCTATGGTTTTAAACATTTTAGAACTAGAATTATTTAATATTTTCGTAAATAAGTTTATTTTTAAAATAGTGAAAGACATAAAATTAAAATAAGATAATTATTTAGATAACAGGAGTTGCCATTTCTCCGTTCCTTATTTTACCAGCCTCCCCACTTCTTATCGATCCAGCTGGAACAGAATTGGAACTGGTCTGGAACGATTTGCCAACCGTTCCTCCCCACTCCTTATCGATCTAGCTGGAACGATTTGCCAACTGTTCCTCCGTTCCTTATCGAACCGGCGGTATCGATAGTTCTCAGTCGTTGGAACAGTTCCGTTCCGTTCCATAGTGAGATTAAGTTCCCGTTCCCGATCCAGTTCCATTGACCCATCCCTTATTGAAGTGAACCAATATTAACGTGTTTTCACCTGTTCTCTGTTTTGATTGTCATAATATTTGTTATTATTATAGTTGATTGTCATTTATCATCTTGAAAGAGCAAACAACTTCCCTTATAAAAGGGAATAGTACTTATTGACGTTAATGAAAAAGTATTCCAAAATTCTGGAATGACAAAATTCTTTAACAGGAGCATGAATATAAATTAGCTTTACTCAGCCAGAAAACCAATGTTGAGTTGGAATTATTTCAGCAAGAAAGTATTCCCTACTATAAATATGCAGGTGAACTTGACTTGACTGAGCCCTTTTGATGGTTCACTTTAACCTAAGCTTGAACTATGTTCAAATGATAATCTTCATTTGTACACCTGCATTTTAAGATTTGACATTAGTTCAAGCTTGATTTTAACTTGGTCTCCAATCCTACAACTGGCCCTTAAAGTTAGAATTTTTGCAAATGATTCTCAGTTCAAAACTGCATTTTCTGACTACACCACAAAACCCTGAATTATTCAGTTCTGGGATTGAAAAGTTGATTACATATTGGGGGTGTATAGAATATGAGGGTAAATATTTTTAATAAAAATGTTTTGATTTCGTGAAATTGTTTTACTAAATAACTTTTCCTGTAAAAACTGACATTTCATATGAAACAGCATAATATATGTATCTTGTATCTGTTAAATTTCTATGATATTGGTTGTCTAAAGGAATTATAATTATTTTTTTAAACTATTTAAAAAGAAAATTTAAATATTTTTAAGTTTCTGATTGATTGATTGGTAAATTATTGTTTTTGTTTGATTATCTTGTTATGTAAATAATTATTTTGGAATATATCTTATTATTATTATTTTCAGATTCAAACCTTCCTCCATCATTTACGTCGTCAGATGATTCATGTACATTTGCAGATTTCATGATGGATGATGATGACATATCTTCAGGCGAAGATGATGATATGAATGATATTCTAGGCCAAAAAAATAAAGAGAAGAATAAAAGTAAGAAACATACTAATCTAAGAAATGTATACTAGAGAAAAAGAAAATTCGTAAGATAATGATAAAAAATTTATATAACTATTGTATAAGATATTTTCAATTTAAAAAAAAAAAAATAAATAAAAAGTTAATTTATAAGGTCTCATTGAAGTAGTTTTTATTCGTTAAATTAATTTAAATTTCATCAAATCTAATATTTTCCTCAGATTCAGCTTAATCAGGTTATGCTTATCACAATTTCATAAAAAAAATGATACATGTCATTTTGCTTTTACAATAATGATATAAAATATTTTATGTATTCAATTAATAAGTATATCATATATAATGTAATGAAAGTCAATAAAAGAAAGAATGAATCTATGGAATTAAAATACATCATCAATTGGAGCTTGTTTCCACGATGACAGTATTACATTCACTGTTTAAGTGGTATTATCACAATATCAGGTTTTGCTTGATAGTTGAGAGTACATATTGTTTGAGCTACATCTACTGTCAACTATCATTTCTAGATGTCTAACAGTAAAATGCCATTCTTTATGTAATCTAATCAAATATAATAATATGATAGTCTTATAAACCATAATTTTTCAGTGTAACATTATCATATTTTGAATTTAGATTGTTTCTATACTAGACTGAAACGACAAGAAACCGCTCGACGTTTCCTATTACTTCAGCACTTACTAGACAAACGCTCTAAACTTCCAATTAATTACAAAAGACTCATATACTTGACTATAATAAGACCTATTTGGACTTACGGAGTTGAGCTATGGGGCTCCACTAAATAAAAAAAAAAGGCTTTCTGAACATGAAAATGATGACAAAAAATGTCGTATAAACAAGACATATTTATGAGTTATTGCTAGGAATTCAGTTTTAATATTCCACTATTTTCTTATGTTATTTTTGACCACCGCTCGAACTCTTTTCTCCTGAGCTGTTAAATATATAATATAAAAAAATATATGGTATGTTTGTTAATTGTAATTTTTTTTGGTTTGCTCTACAGACCTTGTAGATCTTTGGCCGCCTGAACCAGCCCTCTCCACCTCTGTCTATCTTGGGCTAGTTTGCAGCATGAAATTCAGCCATATCTTCGTTTATCCTATCTATCTATAAAACCTAGGGTTTTGGCCTCCCACGTGGTCTTTTGCCTACTACTCTGGCATTCATTGTTGTGTAAAGGCGTCATGATGGATTGCTTTACATGCCCTGCCCATCTTAACCTCTTTGCCTTCATATCATGAGATATTGATTGACCAGTTTCTTTTAGCAGTTCTTTATTGTTCCTCCTTCTCCATGTGTTAAGGTTCTGATCACAAATAGGTCCTCTTATCGTATGGAGGATTTTTCTTTCGAATCTCACAATTCTGCTTTGTAGAGTGCCGGTTAGAGTCCAGGTTTCACAGCCATGCAGCAAAACTGGCTTTATCAGGGTGTTGTACACCCTTCAGATTTAGAAAGAGAGAAGAAAGCTCAGTTCGCACTTGTTATTCGCTGGTCTATCTCTGTTAATTGATCATTTATTGAGGTTATTGTGGAGCCGAGATATTTGAATCTATCTAGGCTATCATATATTTTGTTTTATCTTCGTTGACATGTAGCCCGATTTGCTCTGCTTCTCTTTAGGATTTATAGGATTCATTTAGGGTAATTTGTACTACGTCAAACTCACTAACTTTCCAGGAATACCCAGCTCAGTCATAATCTTCCAAAGACAGTTTCTGTCCACAGAGTCATTGGCTGATTTGAAGTCGACAAATAAGGCATATACGTTCGGATCTACTTCCCATGATTTTTCGAGTAATTGTTTTAGGATGAATATCTGGTCTATCGTACTCCTTCCTCTCCTGATCCTGCTTGATGGTTGCCTATTATGTTTTCATAATATGGATATATCCAACTTAGCAGAATATTAGTCATTATCTTATAGGCAACCGGAAGGAGTGCTATGCCTCAATAATTACCACATTTGAACATGGTCGTAATTACATTTACTGCCCTTGTGAAGGATAGGACAGATCAGCCCTGTGTTCCAGGCATCTGGTATCCGTTCCTCCTCCCATATTTTCTGGATTAGATCTAATAGCTTTGCTCTGAGGTGTTCTCCCCCATCCTTAAATCCCGATAATACCATTCTGATGGTAGGTTGTCCATCCCGAGCGAGAGCCTTTCTTCTTTTAAGTCTAGAGATAGCTATTTCCACATCCAAAATACCTGATTTTTCAACCTCAAGTGGGTCGATGTCCTCAGTATGGTCCATGTCTTCTTCGTTTGTCAGGTGCTCTTGATTGAGGAGCTGCTGGAGGTGTTCCTTTCAGATGCTTACGACCTTTTATTTTGATGCCGTCAATTTGCCATCTTTCCCTCGTATTTGCGTATTTATCGCTTTATATCCTATCCTTTCTTTCCTGATATCTGCGAAGAATTCACATATATTTCCAGCCTGCTTGTTTTCCTCAATAGTTTGTAATCTTTCTTTGAGGAGTTCTCTTTTTGCTGTCCTTATTATTTTGTTTTTCTTTTTCTTGGTGGCTGTGTATTTGTCCAGCATAGCTTGATCAGTTTGTACCAAGCAGAGGATTTTTCTTCTTTCCTCCACAGCCTTTTCATATGCTTCTGTGAACCATTTCTTGCCTTTTCTCTTTTCTTGAATCCCTATTACTTCCTTAGCTGTTTGTTTTAACTCTGACTCTAGTGCCTCCCAATGTTGGTCAACCTTGAGGCCATCCACGGTCAAGGGTTTGAATTTATTTTTCAGCTCAATTTGGAATTCAGTTTGTACTGTAGGTTTTTCAAACTACGGACTTCATACATCTTTCTTTCAACTTGATCCCCAATTTGGTGGATTTGCTTCAGCCTCTGACAGAGTATGATTCTAACCAGAGTATGGTCCGAATCACAGTCTGCTCCACGATAACTCCTTATGTCTTGTATGGAGCTTTGATACCTTTTGTCTATCAGCATGTAATCGATTTGCTTTTTTGCTCCTTTAGGACTCACCCAGGTGTACTTATGTATGTCCTTGTGCGGAAACATCGTACTGCTCACTACTAGACCTTTAGCTGCTGCCAGACTGATACATCTCACTCGACCTATTTTGGCATTGAAGTCTCCCATGGCCTGGTCCACAACTTTTTCTAATTGACCTTCACCTCATCTTCGTTTTCTTCGGTTGGTGCATACACGTTAATAATTGTGATATTAAACCAACGACCTCTTATGCGCAGCATACTTCTCCTTTCATTAACTGGGGTGCTGACTTCCTTGCAGCCGGATTAACTATGAATCCAGTGCCACCTGTCCCATTTTTGTCATTTCTTCCGGTGTAGAACAGTGAGTGGCCATCTATAGTGGATTCACCACCATCTGGCCAACTTACCTCTTGTATGACTGTTAACGGGATGGTGTACCTTTTTACTTCATTTACTATCATTTGGACGGCTCCTGGTCTGTATAAGCTGCGAACATTCCATGATCCGGTATGGCGTCCGTTATACTGAGGCGGGATCGTTACCTTGTTGAGACGGTCAGATTTTCTGAGACTGATTTTTGTTTTCGTAATATCATGTTTTTTACAGAGTAGGGTTATTAGCATTGTGCCCAAGCCTCAACCTGGAGCTGTCAGACACAGGGGCGCTCACCTCTCTGCGGTGTGAGTTGCCTCCAGTAGGTTGATGGGTCTCACATACACCCTAGGGGAAGAGGTCTCAGACAGCGTGGCTTTTCCTGGTGAACGGTCACCCCAAATCATGTGGTCACCCATCTCCCAAGTACTAACCACTCTTGACGTTGCTTAACTTTGATTACCTACTGCAAGCATAAGCACCTTAGCAAACACGGCTACCTCAGCCCCTTTAATTGTAATTATAATGGTTTAAAATGCTTGATGAATTGTTTGAATATTTGTTTGATCATTGAAGTAATTGTGAATGTAATTTATGATATGAAAATTTTTAATTTAAAAAAGAAATTTAAGTTTTTTTCATATTTTGTATTAATTGTAATTCTTATTTATAGGTTTCAACGATTCCAACATAGAAATAGAAAGTTACTTGAAAGTTGAGATAAACTTGGATTCTGAGAAATTTGAAAAATCTGATCAAGATCCCCTTGATGGGGGTGAAGTAATTGAAAATTATAATTTAAAAGATCATGTAATTAACCACGGTAAAGCTAAGAAGCTTCTACTTTATTGCTCAGATTGTGAATTTAAAACTCTTGATAATCGCCGTTTGAAAAATCATATAATGGCTCTTCATACAGGTGAGAAGCCTCATGAATGCCCTCATTGTGATTATAAAGCAGTACAATTAGTTAACTTGAAAAAACACATAATGAGCCGTCACACAGGTGAAAAACCTCATCAATGCCCTCATTGTGATTATAAATCAGTAAGTTCTGCTCACCTGAAGAGGCATTTAGTGCGCCTTCATGGAGGGGAGAATCCTTATCAATGTCCTCACTGTGAATATAAAGCAGAAGTTTTCAACAAGTTGAGAAAACACTTATTGAACTACCATAAAGATGAGAAGCCTCATCAATGTCATTATTGTGTTTACAAAGCAGTAAGTGCTACACTATTAAAGAGGCATTTAATGCGCCATCATACTGGTGAGAGGCCTTATCAGTGTCCTCATTGTGAATTTAAAACGGTTGCAAATCATAGTTTAAAGAGACATATAATGGGTCTTCATTCAGAGGAAAAGCCTAATGAATGTCCTCACTGTGAGTATAAAACGACTAAAATTACTAATTTAAAAAATCATATAATGGCCAATCATACAGGTGAGAAGCCTCACGAATGTCCTTATTGTGAATATAAATCAGTAGAACCTCGCAGTTTAAGGTATCATATAATGGCCCTTCATACAGTTGAGAGGCGTCATCAATGCCCTCATTGTGAGTATAAAACGGTGCAGCCATCTAATTTAAAAAGGCATATAATGAGCTGTCATACAGGTGAGAAGCCTCACCAGTGTCCCAGTTGTGACTATAAATCAGTCAGTTCTGCACATTTAAGAAGTCACATTATGGCTCATCATACAGGCGAGAAGCCTCATGAATGTCCTCACTGTGAATATAAGACCCTTAGTTCTGTCCACTTGAAAAGACATATAATGGCCCGCCATACAATGGAGAAACCCCATGAATGTCCTTTTTGTGAATATAAAGCAGTATTAGCTCGTAATTTAAAAAATCATATAATTGCACATCATACAACTGATAAACCTCACCATTGCCCTCATTGTGAGTTTAAAACTGTAGAACCCCGTCGTTTAAAAAACCATATAAGATCCCATCATTCTGGTGAGAAGCAAAAATAATTTCCTAACAGGATTATATGTCTTAAATTTGTGAATTTTGTACTTTTATAAAATGACATGTAATGGCCTTCCGTTCATATGAGAACCCTATCAATGAGTTGAGTGACGTACAAGTGTGAGGTTGTTAGATTACTGTTGTATGAATACTATTCTTTATTTAAATTAAATAAAAGTATAAAATTTCCCCTTCATATACCCATTTAAAAAATGTATTTTATAAATTTCAATAATAGTGAAGTTTTATCTTCAAATCTCATAAAATTGTTAATAATTTTTATTTATCTGTATCATATAATTTCGGAAACTTATTTCCTCTGTTACCAAAAGTGTTCTGTATCAAAACTAACAATTATTGAAGATTTTGTAAGTAATGTTTATTTACATTTTTAATATATCAATTGATTATAAATATGAATTATGTATAATTAATAAAAACATGAATGATAGTTTGTTTTGTTTATAAACTATGACAAGTGCGTTAAAGTTAAATTTAATTGAAAAATAAATATTTTTTTAAATTAATTAACTTAATATTTACTATCTATGTGTTGTATACATTATGTGTATTTGATGAATTATTGAAGGAAGTTAGTCGACTGTTTTACATGTCATAGGTGATAAATATTCAGAACGCAGTCTTTTAAAAAAAAAAAATTATTTTTTATTTGTGCCAACGTTTCAATCCAAACATGTGGGTCATCTTCAGGGCGTGGTTTGAGCACTGAATGCTGAAGAAAAAAAATTTTTTTTAAAAGACTGCGTTCTGAATATTTATCACCCATTATATGTATTTATGTATGTATAAATATATATTTATTTTAAAATGTGTATATAATTATGTATATATTATTTTATTTTCATCATAGTCAAATATATTTTTATTTATTAGAAGATGTTATTTATTTTATTTATTTATTATAAATTTTTATATAATCTGTTGTTTGTTTATTATTTATATTAAATAAATACCACAATATTGTTGTTGTTTGTTTCTTATCATGAGCATTCTTCTTATCTGTCTATTTTTATTCTTGGAGGGCATTGTGTTTAATAATAAAGTTCTATTTTATTCTAATTTTCATATTTTTATTTGTTTTAATTAAATGATTCTTTTCCATTTCTTCCCTCCTCTGTATTTTTCAATATACAATTGAGACATTAAAAGCAAAAATGGATCAAGTCTATAAATTATATTATAAGTTTTGAGATAAGAAAGGTTTAAATTTGGACAAGTTCTTAGAATCAGAGATACTTTAATGATGGAATCCATCTATTAATAGGATCTAGAACCCATGGACATTGATTTATGCTTAGTTTAGGAATGTCCTGTTTAGTCCCACAGCCCTTGAGAAAAAATCAACATTATTTGATGAAAACTTTAAAAGAATTTTTTTGAATTTTTATAAGATTTATATTTTAAAAAATCTGGTGCGTGCATCGCATGACTTTCATTTACCACCCTCTTCTTAGCAGAAATAAGTATTTTCAGGCAAAGGGGAAGTGAAAGTAAAAATTATAGGCGCTATATTCCTGGTCACCTTAATATTTCCCCACTTCGACTATTGCTGCATGGTATATGGGGGGGATCTCGAGGCGAAATTAAAATGTTTGATAAATTGCTTTATACGATTCATCCTCCTGATCCTAAGAGACCTCTGTTTCCCGATTTTATGCAGAGTTGTAGTGGCTTTATCCTTCCTACCATCGTAAATATTTCCTGGCATCCTTCCTTTTTCAAGTCATCCAATCCCACTGTCCTTCATACATCTCTGAGCTCGTTCAATTCAAATCCTCTGTTCGTTTCCGGTCTTCTGATTTATACATAAAGGCCCACTGAACGGCTGCTTTCCGAATATGTATATAAATCATTAGATCGTTCTTCATTATTTTTACTTCATGTTTATTTTCAATTTCCACACACACAGACCATTTTGAGGGACTTGTTTATTTGGTCTCAGGCGATTTCAATGGAATTTGAAAATCGAAACAGAGAATTCGTTGAGAAAAATGTGGACAAAGTTTATATTTTTTTAACTTGAATAAATGGATGGATTCAGGACATGTATAAAACAAAATTGCTGACCCGCATCACAAAAGGAAAACTTAATGCAGGCAACAAAAAAAAATTTAATCATTTTTAATTTTTCACTTTTAACTCCTAAACGGTATATCGAAGCGAAAAATGTATTCTGTGAGAAATTGAAGAACGTTAAATGTTGAGTTTTTTCTCTTACAGAACTCATTTCTAAGATGTAGCTCTATTGACCGTGGTTATCGATTTTACCTCTTAAAAATATATTTATTTTAGGTACTCATGCAACGCACAATTTAATGTTCTATTCTTTCATGAAGAGTATGTTTTTCACTTGGATGCTCCATTTAGGAGTTATAGATGAAAAAATTGAAAAAGGTCGAAAAAATCTGGGGGTTTTAGCTGTAAAAAGTTTTCCCTTGGTGGGAGGCATTAGCAATTTTGTTTTTTACATGTCTGAACCCATTTATAAAAGTTTAAAAAATTATAACTTTCTACATTTTTCTTCATGAATTTTCCCGTTTCGATCCTCGAGTTACTGGTGTAATATTTATTCTTTAAATCTGCTGCCATTTTTACAAGTAACAAGGAGATTCGACTGGCGGACTCATTTTTTTAATATAAATGTTATAAATCTTAAAAAAAAAAAATGCTTTTAATGTTTTCAATAAATAATGTTGATTTTTTTTAACGGGCTCTCCGACCAGTTGGTATTCAGTTAAGGTTTCAAAATACATGAAAATTAAAAAAAAAAATATATATATATTTTTTTTCAACATATATATATGTATATATGTTGAGTTGCTAACTGACACAGCTAATTTACAAATATGTAAAGTAAATTGAGAAGTAACAACACTGGTTGCAAATGGAACTGCTAGATCGGTAACGATTCAATCACCTTTTTTATCATCACTTTCATTTTTTATTATCACCTTTATTTTTTCTCAAGGAAAAATATCCTAAGATGCTTGAAAGAGGAAGAAGCAAAGATATCAGAAAAATAAGAAAAACAAACAAACAAGAATTCCAGGTGATCTAGACCAGACTATCTTCAAAAGACCACGAATAGTAAAACCATGGGTAACCAACTTTTTTACTATTTCTACCACAAACAATCGTTTTTCATATCGAGCGTATCATAACTGCACTTTCTCTCCTACACCCTGACCTATACCTGATACAAATAGCAATAATTATTTCTGTATAATATATTCACTTAGCTATTTGCTATTTGCAGCTGCGCATAGAAGCTATTTGCAGGACGACTCTTCCAGCCGTATCAAACGACCAAAGATCTTGGTCTATAGTGCCAATTAAAAATAAATGTAAATCCTTATTTGCTATCCAGATCTTGGGTTGGGTAACTCTGGAAAAATGATAAGAGGAATTTATAACCCCATTATCAATTGTTATAACTAGGTTATAATCATACCCCAATTACAAAGAGCATACTTGAATGGGCTGACCACAAAATTACTAGATCACATTGCAGGTACAGATTTGAAAAAAAAAAACAAGGTCCACTTACAGGATTAATTCTTCCCATCAGTGTTAGTGCCAGTTCACACATCTAATTAAATATTGAATTATTTCTTAAATTGAAGACAAGATTGTTTTGGGATGATCAGTCAAAAAAAATATAAAAATAAATAAGTTATTTTTATTTTTGCCGAAGTTTTGGTCCAAAGTTCAGGCATTCGTGTATCTTGCAGAAATCTGACTTTTGACCAAATCTTTTGAAGCCCTGAACTTTGGGCCGAAATGTTGGCAAAAATAAAAATAAATATAACATTTATTTTTACATATTTTTGATTGATCACCCCAACCAATCTTTTCTTCATTTATTCACTAGAGTCAACCATCAATCCACAATTATATTTCTTTAATTGTTCTTTATTAACATGATTTCGTTTTTCTCTTACAGAAATACCTTTGAAGGTATTACTTAATATTCGTTAATAGTAGTTGTTTTATATAAAAATTCTATTTATGTTTTTTGTATTTATTTATTAGGCGTTCCAACGGGGGCTGCCTTTTCACGCCAGGGCTGAGCCCTAGATGTCGTTCCTCCTGAAGACCTTGGTCAGCCATCACCTCTTCCAATTCGTATATCCACCTTCTTCTAGGTTATCCTCGCCTCCGTCTTTTTGGCGGCGGCCAATCAAGAAAGCGGTTCGGCAATCGCTTGGCAGACATTTATCTTACATTGCCGTAGCACCTTAGCTTTCGCCGTCCAATTTTATGGTTGACGAGCATGCTGTCCCTAACAACCTGATTCCTAATTCCGTCTATCCTTGTGATATGTAGGTATCTTATCCAACAATTTATCTCCACAGCTTGAACCTTTGAATAGTGCTGGAACGATGTCCTATATTCCTCAGTTCTTTTCTTTTCGTGTCGTTCACGAGACAGGATGGAGCGTGCATTCGGCTTTCGAACCTTGCTCCACTTTTTGCCCGCACATCAATTTCCGAGGATCCAGAGGAGTAAGTTAAGATAAGTTCTCATACATTTAAAAGCATCCACCTTTGTACATGCCTGAGAGTAAACGCGGAGATCACTGGCATCTACTGCTGAGATGGTCTTTGTGAAGGTTATCTTAAGCCCCATACTAACCAAATAAATAAATCAAGACTTTTCCAAAGAATGGTTCTAAAATTCAGCGCTAATCCATCGAAGGATTTTCGATGCTCATCAATGATCTCAGCGCTGAATGTAGGAATTTGCCCATTTTAGATCGATTAGTTTAGAAATGACCCGATGAATTTCCAGTGCTCATTAATGTTCATCATTGAGTTCAGAGAACTTGTCCAATGTTTAAGCTCGCTGTTGATATCTTCAGGCAATGAAAGATAAGGGGGAGGTTACATTGTGGTTCTAGGTGATAAGTTTTGCCGCTAAATTTGGTTTACTATTGTTCTGTATTTCTTATTCTATTATCAAATTAATTATCAAAATAAAAAATGAGTTTGAAAATTGAAGGCTCACCTCGGAGCTGTGGTCAGTTGTGTTATAATTTATGAAAATCAAACTGTTACATAGTGTCTCAAATGTTTTCGTTTTCAGGGAAATATATTTTATCAATTTAATATATATATATATATATATAGATAGAAAAAAACTTTAATCTGGGACTAAGTCCCTTCAGAATAACAATAATGTACAAAATAATAGAATATTACTGGCCTAAACGTTGAAACAATAAATAAAATTGATAAAATAAAATAAAAAGTAAAGAAAACCTTAGGTGCACAAGCTATATACAATACAGATAAAACTATGTACAGAGCATTTAAAATTATGAACAAAACAATTAAAACTATGAACGAATCACTTGAACTATGAACAAAATTATATTTAAGGGTTGAACAACATAAACATACACTTTGAGAAATGAAGAACGAAAAAGAGATACAATGAGTTCATTTCATAAAAAAAAACAAAAAAACTTTACTTGAATATATATATAAAAATAAACAGTTACTTATAATTGTATTATTTTTATTATATAATTAATATATATATAATAATATATATATATATATATATATATATATATATATATATATATATGTATATATAACTTTATTTTTTTAATACATAGGACATAAAATGAAATAAAGACATTAAATGGGAGACTATAGTCTGGTTCACCATAGTTTTCTCTACAATACAAAGAATTGCCCACTATTGCTATTAATAGGGATAATTATATCAGTTATAAAGTTAAATTTGCAAAAAAATTAATAACATAGCTAACATTTTTGTAAGCTACTGTATTTGGTGTACATTTTCAAATATAAATCTTGCAATAAGCCCAGAATCTAAGGATTTACTTTATTTTATTTTTTGCGATTAATAAGTTCATTGCGAACTTATTAATATTCTGAAATTAACCCTTACTGTTCCCCTTTAGCATTGAAACTGTATATTGGATTTGTTTGTTAAAGTAATGATGCAGTGTTTAAAAAATGAATAAAATGGCTTGTATTCGTATTGTTAGGAGCATGATCTTTAAACAAGATGATTTTAAGTTTATATTTATTATTTTAAATCTTTCAATGTTCAATCAACTTTTTATCCAGTGAATCATTTATTTTTTTTATGACTATTATTTCCTTTTTTAGATAAAAGTTACGTAAGTGCTCCTATGAAATCAGAAATTACCTATGATACTGAGACTACCTGTAAGTTTTCCATGTTACTAATCTAATGAAGATCTTCATTCATATTTCGATAATGCAATTAATTATTTATTTCTTATATGATTTATTTCAGGTATAAGTAAATTAGGTGTTTCAGTGAAAGAAGAAATTACAGATGATAGAGAAACTGTCTGTAAGTTTTTCCTTTTTATTATTAATGGGTATTATATCATGTCAACTGATCATTTCTTTTTATATTGGTTTTTGAAAGTTGGAAGAAAATGTATATCACACCAATGTATAATGATTTAGGATGATTAAAAATAATACTTCCTACATTGCAAATAATTTCTGCTTCAGATGTTTAGAATTTATTGTATGTGTTTATCCATTGTGAATCTCCACAATAACAAGATTTTGCTTTCGCTAAGAGGTGAGGGTTTAATTGGAAGATAACCATTTTGACAGGACTCTCAGTTGCTGTGTATTTTCACAAGTGAGGTGTCTAAAGAAAGGAAATTTCATGAGAAGTAATAAATCCAAACTTCGATCCTTAAATTCTTATAATTTCAATGAATTTCATTGAAAAAATAGAATATTTAAATTTTTTTACAGTCCTAAGTTGACTGATTGAGATGGGATAAAAAAATAAATATTAAGATATGGACTTCAAGACTCAGTAAAGTTTCTCTGTAAAGTAACATAACCTGCATTTTAAAGCTCTAGACTTTACTTTTTTCGAGATAACATATGAGTCCCAGCTAGCTCTATAGGTGGTCACTTTGATGCCATGGGTTACTTATCATGTACAGTTCAGATTTTAAAAATGATTACATTTTCACTATTCTAAAAACTTTTGTATTGTTAATGATGAGGTATTATTTTTCATCTTGTCTAAGTCTGTCTGTTGCAGAGAATTGTTTCCATTTTAGTGATATGTGTCTGAAAATTGTTTTTGTATCTACTTCAGAGAATTGCTTCTATTCCGAATGTCAGGGAACTTTTAACTCTCTCCTGGATCAGGAAAACCTGTAGTGCCTAAAAGGCCAGGAAGGATAGAAAAGAATGAAAAAAAGAAATTGTTTCTGTACTATTGTAGAGAACTGTTTATAAAATTAAACAGGTCCATTCAGTGTTTCCCTGGTTTTATATCAGTATCATTGACTCCATCTGCTAAGCTGTTCTAGAAAGTGCTTTCCCTTGTATCTGTTCAATGGAAAAAAAAAAACTGTTTCAAACAAATAGATTGCTATTAACCATCTTACCAATAAAGAGCTTGAAAGCTATCCGTAATTTTAAACTAAACACTTAGAGTTCTTGCACATGTAAAATAATCCTGTCTTTGAGTAATGTTTTTTAAAAATAAATATTAGATTATTTTGAGGAGTCATAGTGAATGACTTTTTACTATGAATTCTATATAGCGGTGACGAGAGTTATTTATAATAACTTAATATACATGTATAAAAACTTTTGATTCTCTTATTTTATCAATCTAAAAAAATGATTCAGTAATTTTAGACTGTTTTATATGTTCATAGTAGATCATGATTTTTTACCAATGACAGTCTCTATAATCTTTTTGCAACTTAATTCCCAGAGTAGCTTTCGGTGTCCATATCCATTTCTATAATTATAATACTTCAAACAGGGCAAATTAATAAATTAAATAATAACATAAATATTTCATGTATTGTAATATACATATAATTTTTAATTGTCATGAACTTATTATCACATCATACCGTATCTCTTTCTACTTAAAAAACATAAAACATTAGAACAGTGTTCTTGTTATTTGTCTCATATCATATCTAAAAAGATTTTAGGTTAAAATTTTTATTTTAATACAATTTTAAATACTGACGTCTCTGAGAATAGGACACCTCTTTTTCAGACACCATCTTACTGAGTGCTAAACATTTACCGTCAGCACCCTCTATATTTCAGAACTATTTAGCAACTATAGTTACCACCCTTCCTTATGTAATTCGCTATTATTTAAATTTTTATGAATGGCTATTATTTGTGAATAGTGTTGTGTGATGTGGGCCGCTTCCTGTTTTAAATTTAGCACTTCTTGTTTTGATTTGTTGCTCTACAAATGGATTCTAAAATTTTGATCTTTGATCGTTTGTTTGATTTATGTAATATTCCAATATTTTCAAAATCTATCTCATGTCTATGGTTTTTGACTCGGTTTGATAAAGCGGTAACTGTATTTGAATGAGGTTTAAGGGTACTTTTGTGGTTACATATTCTTGTTTTTATATTGGTCAATGTCATTCCTATATATAATTTATCACAATTTTTACATGTCATAATTTATATTATTTTGGATAGGTCCTTTGTCTTAGTAAATTTTGTATAGAATGTCTAAGTTTGAGGGCAAATTTGAAATCTGTGTCTTAATTTTTTAAAAGTTTTTATGATATTGTGTTTCAGTTTGTTAATGTATGTTAGAGATTTGAATTTTTTTTATTGTTATTTTCTATAGAGATAGGTATGAGTTTGTTAGTATTTTCTGAATTTCGGTTCGGTTCACTGTCTTTTGTATTACTTAGTGAGCTGGTGTTGAAGAATTGATTAAGAATTTTTGAGTTAGGGACCGATATGTGTTCAAGTTGATAGTAGGTTCATTTTCTTCTGTAAGACTATTGTGAGTCATGTTACTTGCAGTTTGTGTTATCGTTGCTATTGGTAATTCATTATCCTTATGTATTGCTTTATACCATAATTTTGTTTATTAATTTATGTGAGTAGAATATTTTAGTGTATTCTATATATCAGGGCTATCTATATATCATATATGCCAGAGAATTTAGTAGTTTATGTGTTTTTTAGTATATTAAATATTTGATGCTTAAATATTAATTTCTTATTAATATAAGATATTAATATCATTAATCTAAATTAATATTACTTTCTTTCACATATAAATTGTCTATAATTTTAATCAAATTGTTACCTTCATTAATTATTTGAGTTTTGGGGTGATTAGAATATATTTTTTGTTCCTTTTTAATTATGGTCGTATCCAGATAATTTATGATATTTTTAATTAATGTAAGCAAATTAAGAATTACGAAAAAAAAGTCGTAAAAAATATAAATATGCTTTATGTAAACTTATAGATGATACCTAAGTGGTGCTGCTTTAACTTTATCTATAACACCCTAATCAGTGCTAGATACTAATTGATTAAATAATCTTAAGGTTATATGAAGGCCC
Source organism: Nezara viridula (assembly GCA_928085145.1). Lineage (NCBI taxonomy): Eukaryota > Metazoa > Arthropoda > Insecta > Hemiptera > Pentatomidae > Nezara > Nezara viridula. The sequence goes on along the minus strand of OV725081.1, from coordinate 138,956,896 downwards.
TACATAGATACTGATTAGTACCTGAGTTTAGTGCCAGAGAAAAAAAATTAATGAAATTAAGGTATTGGATCCTGTTTTGTGATACTTGGAATTAAATAATTATTCAAAATTTGTTACAGTTCACATGCTTGATGTATGTAAAGAGGAAAAACCACTGATTCATCATGGTGAGATAATTTTTAAATTATTATAGTTATTTTAAATTGATTAAGTTGAATTCTAACATTATCACACATTCTGAAGACTTCGTCATTTTGACAACTCTTGTGCTCAAAAGACCTTACTTTTTACAAAAATCATATCTGCCTTGAATGGACTTTCCTTACGTAGTCCTGACATAAATATTGTTACAAGGAAATGTATACAGATTTCAACAGAAAAATTAATTTTTTCAAAAACTTTATTAAAAAATAAAATATATATCTATAGAGAGTTAAACACAAAACAAAATTACTCAAAATGTCCCCCTTTTGCCTTGACAGAGGCATTTGATGACATAGGTGGCCAGTCATCAATAGCAGGCAGCACTTCTTGAGTAAAGCGCTCAACTGCTTGGACCAGAGATTGTTTGAGGCTTTCCAAGTTAGGGTGTGCTCTGTGGCATGCCATCCCCTCCAGTTCGGACCAAAGCCGATAATCTAGTGGGTTGAGATCAGGGCTTCCTGAGAGCCAATCTGAGGCAGAGATGAACTCTGGAATGTTCTTTTGCAGCCAATGCTGAGTTGACCTGGTCTTGTGAGCTGGAGCAGAATCCTGCTGGAAAACCCAATGACTTCCAGCAAACATAGTATCATTTAGAGGCTTGATAGCAGATTCCAAAATATTGTCCTGATAGTTTTTAGCGGCTGATTTATCTCCTTTTTCACAAAAATGGAGCTATGTGGTGCCATCAAAGCAAACTCCACACCACACCATCACTGAGGTAGGGTGATGACCTCTTTCCACTCTTCCAATGACTTCTTGGGCTTCTTTAGAGCTGTGTGCGTACACACGATCATTTTTGCAATTAAATTTTTCTTCAATTATAAAAATGTTCTCATCGTTAAACAAAATCTTTTGATGAAGACCATTGGTATAACAGCCAAGGAGTACTGTATCTAACCACTTTATTTTTTTTAGGGAAATGGTTAGCCTTTGTCCTGTCATTCTTCAAAATGCACCCATCCTAAGGTCACTTTTTATTACATGAGACATTGATCTGACAGAGATTTCCATTTCCTGAGACATGATTTGTTGTTTTCGAATGTGATTTCTTCTGATTAGAGCAGCCACTACTCTCACTGCATTTGCTGTTCTCTCAGTGCGGAGGAGATCCGGTGGGGGTCTGTCACATACAGATAGAGTCTTATTATATCTATTTTTAGTGCAGTACACAAACATATGGCTGATACCCAAAGGTTTCAAAGTGTTGAAAATCTCTGACCTACATTTTACAACTTTGTGTAAGGCAACAGCTGTTTGTTTTTCTTTGTCACCTCACTCCATATTAACTGAGCAAAAGAAAAATACAAACTAATTGGGATTATTATCCTGACATGTAAAGAAATTTAAAAAAAAAATCAAGACTATTGAACCGATTTTTTTTGAGATGTGGAATCAAAGTCATAGATCACCTGAGGATGATTCTCCTACCTCAACATTACCACCCACATTGCCCTTTCAAAATGGTACATGAAAAATCTGTTTTGTTATAGACTGTATTGTTTAAATGGATATGATGATTTTAACAAAACTTGGCTAAAGTATTCTGCTATAAGCCCTTTAAATTTTTACATATATATATATATATATATATATATATATATATATATATATATATATATATATATATATATATAGTAACTTAAGATATGAATTATAGTTGGATAATAGGTCATGAAATTATATTATATATATGTATAATAACTTAAGATATGAATTATAGTCGGATAATAGGTCATGAAATTATATAATATAATATATAATTATATATTAAAGTTACTTTTGAAAATGAACAAAGAATGAGAAATGTTGGGGGAAGAAGAGCCAAATAGAGGCAGAAAGTAGCTAGCCGGCTAGTAAAGAAGATAGAGGAGAGAAAATGACAAGTAGCGAGTGTCAACAAAGGAAGATTAGAAGATTGAAAGAAGTTGAACACAAGAATGTAGAGGAAGATTCACTGCAGAAAAGGGTGAGTGAAATATATAGTGACAGTTCGAAAGCGCGCCAAGATTAGACCCCGACAAATGAATGGAAATTCATAAATGTTATGTACAATTAATCCATGCTTTTATATTATATAATTGAGTATGTGTGTTTGTTGTCTAAACCCAACCTGAGAAATAATTATTGCATAAAATAAATACAATTTTATTCACTAACTGTTTTGTTTACTTTTCAAAGGGAACGTAACTTTACAATACACACACACACATACACACACACATATATATATATATATATATATGTATATATATATATAAAACATACTTATCTTGAAAAAAAGCTGGAAACATAGTTACGAGGGATGTAAAAATTATGTTTCCGAATAACTTGAAAAGTATCCACCTTTTTTTGTAATGTTGTAATGCTTGTTGGTTTACCCAATTTCTTAAAAAAAGAAACATTTAAATTGAACGATTTGGTACTGAGATATTGCATTATAAAGATTTACCATATGTTCTTTTAGTCCTACAAAAGTATCACTGTTAAAAGAGGCAGATGTATTTATTATGATTTCATTGTAGGATTTTCATTTGTTTAAGCACTGCTATATTAATAAATTTAAATTTTTATATTACTGTAATCTATACAATTAAATTATAAAATTATACCAGCATTAATATTTATGAAAACGAACATTTACACAAAAGAAACACCAGCACAAGCTCGCTCTTGTCCGAAATGTTAGGATAGACTTCCAAACCTAACAGGTCTGTAGTATGATCTATCACAGATGAAGAACATGAATGCACTAATAATACATCAATCCACCTCAGTCTGGACCTTCCTCTCCTTCTTTTGTCTCCTGGTTTATCGTATAAATTCTTTTTGGGTATCTATCTTCACCCATCCTTTCTACATGCCAAGCCATCTTATACGGTTTGGTTTAACATGAGTAACTATGTCTGGTTCTTTATACACTTCTTGGAGTTCTCTATTATTCCTTATTTTCTATTGGCCATAAGATCTGTCGAAGGACCTTCCTCTCCTCCAGCTCTGGACGTTCTCTAATAGACTCCCAAGAAATACTGTTGGATGCTGATAGGAAGCCCTAAACTGGTTGTAAAAGCTGAGAAGAATGTTTTGTTGCCAATGTTGACGATCATGGATAGTGTGATATCCCGATCTAGAAAAAGAGTGATGATCGGTGACTCCTTGTCATGGCGTGATCATGCTAGCCTTGTAGTGAGACGGATATACGGAGTTCTGCATATCCTTTCAAGGTGGAAGCAATTCTTGTCCACTGAGGTCAAAAAGAAAATAGTCTCCGCGCTAATCCTTCCCTAGTATGGTATTGTGACTCTGTGTACATCGATATATTGGAATCGGAAGATGCCAGAGTTCAGAGAGAACTTAACGCATTATATATACTTAGTATAAAAAGGGAAGACCACATCACTCCTTACATAAATACACTAGGCTGGTTGAGAAGTTAGGAGTATCGGAGACTCAATTTGATGTGCCTAGCGAGAAAAATTCTGGATTCTGACGAACCTGCAGATCTAAGGAAAGGTTTACTAGAAGTACACAGTAAAAGATTACAGGGAACAATAGCGGCTAGAGAGCTCAACTTGCTTCCTGCAGAGGTAAGGTCAGCGTCCTTTTTCTGCAAGGCTTGCCTCAAGCGATTCCTGGCTGCGGACTGGTTGAGTGTGCCATGAAGATTCAATGTTCTTGCAATTACTCTCTCCTTCTCCTCTCCCTTTCGTTATATTCTTTCTTTTTTTTCTTGCATATAGTCTTTGTGACCTTTCTTTTGTCATCATAGTCTTTGACTGTTTTTCGTGTCCTCTGTTAGGTCATTTTTTCTTTCTTCAAGGCCCTTACACAGTCATCATCAAACCAGAAATTTTGGTTTCTTTTTTGTGTGGTGCTTAGAATGTCCCCTGCCACTCTTCTGAGAACATCCTTAAGGTGTGTCCACTTTTCTTCAATGTTCATATTAGTAGGCCTTATTCTCTCAGCCTTTCTGATACTTTCCTTGTAACTGTTGAGCTACAGCTTTCTCTTATAGTTTTTCAACATTATGAGTAGTAGTGCTTCTTACGTTCCCTTTTTCTTCTTAGCGCCAGCTTTTGTTTATATAAAATCTTGACCAAATAATGGTCTCTATACATGTATTATGCTTAATGCACTCGTAAAGGGTTACTCTATGAGAAAAAGAGATAAACAATTTTTAAAAAGCTGTTCATTTTGCGAAACTTGGTTATTCAAGCTCAGAGCATCTAAAGACTTATATTTCTGTTACAAACTCGCATTTGAACTTTTTCACAATCGTAATACTTTCTCTTATATATTTCAAATTTAGGTAAGTGAAAGTAAAAATAGAAACTTGATTCTTGTTTTGTTAAACAGTGTGTTAAACTTTTGTAAAAAAAAAAAGATCTATTTAAAATTTCTTTTGTTTTCTTTCTAGTGTTTTTATTTTCTTGTTAATGATATTATTGTTTATATGTTGACAGATGGGCTCATTCATGTGAAACAAGAAGAGGAACTACTAATACCAGACGATGGTAAGTAGTGTTTAAGCAGACAACTTACAAGGGGAAGCTACAGTCAGTGGGTCACCAATTTCAACTAAATTTTTTTCGGTGATACTACATCTAAAAATGTTTGGCACATATTCTCGCGTTCTTTTTAATGGTCCTTGAAATGTTCTCCACTCTAGACCTGATCACTGCCACCATTCTCCTGTTCATTCTGTCGACCAAATTTCTTACATCTTCTGGGATGTTGTTCCTCTCTTCCGCTAAAATTCTTAAATCGTCCAAATTTCAATTTAGCATGTTCCATACTTGCTATATTGGGTTCATGTCTGGACCTCTGCGTGGCTAAGCCATGATTTCGATCTCTTCTTGTTTGAAGTAATTTTGCCCTAGCCGAGCAACATGAGGTTAAGCATGCATTAAAATGAAGTTGCTGCCCATATTTCTGGCAAAATGCATCACATGTGGTTCTTGAATCTCCCTTTTGTACCTATAATGATGATCCTCCAGAACTAACGCTGTAATGGAGTTTAAATTTATGCCTATCCAAGTCATCATTGAGCCTCCTCCAAAAGCACCCCTTAGAGAAACATGACAAGGAGCGTAGCTCTCTTCCCGCCTCCTCTCTTTTGCGTCCATCTGGAGACCTTAGGCTGAATTGGGACTCGTCAGTGAATAATACACGGCTCCAGTGGGTATAGATGTCCATGGGCAAGCCTCAAGCTTGAATTCGGTACTCTCTGAAAAGCTTAGGTCCAATTGCTGGAGAATGTCAAGTTGAGTTGTCGTCTCACTGTTTGATCCGAATTTTTTTACGCTCCTGAACTGCTGTATTTTTTCTGCTACTCATCTTAATAGTAGTAAGATGTAAAGAAAGTCTGTACATTTTTCTTATGTTAATCGTGAAAAGTAATTATCTAACCAAAATAATCTAATGTTTATAGATCATACAGCTTTCAATTACTGCCCTACTTTTAGAATTTTTTTTTTTAAAGGTTAACAAACCTTTAAACAACCAAAACCAACAAAACAACCAACAAACAGGCGAAACTGAAAATATGAACTAAAAACCTCAAAACAAGAAAACATTTCCTCTGAAGTTATATCTGCAAACAGTTTGTTTAGGATATATTCACACCTAAAGATTTTAGTTGTTATGAATTATTTACATTATATTAAGTAAATAAAACTTATTTATTTGTTCTAATTACTTTATTAACTAAACGTAAACATTGAATTCATATTAAATGTTGTTCAAAGTGATTTCCTTGAGCATTAAGACTGGCTCAGAATCTTTCTTCAACAGCAGCAGTGGCAGAACGGCATTGGATATATGTTATTGTTTCACAAGATTCAATCATCCTTCTTCATAAGGAATTAAGGTGATTGACTCAGACTAACTAATAAAGTAGTTAGAACAAATAAATAGGTTTTATTTATTTCATATAACGTAAATAATTCATAACAACAAAAATATTTTGGTGTGAATATCTTCTAAACAAATTGTTTGTGGACATACCTTCAGAGGAAACTTTTTTCTTGTTTTGAGGTCCTTAGTTCATTCTTGCAGTTTGGCCACAACCATGAAACACTCTGTATATACAAACTTATGACAATATAATTTATGACATTTCTGTCCACTACAATCGTCGGTTTATTGTAAAAAGTTCACTTTTAGTCAATTTAAACCTGAAGTCATTATAATTATAAGTGTATGATGTCCTGACTTAGTTGTTAATTTTGATCATATTTATCAATACAATTACGCATTAGGTGCATAAACATAATACAAATAATTTTATATGTAAACAAAAATTTCACAAAGTGTATGATGTCCTGACTTTACAAAGCAAAAAGTCATCAAATTACTTAAATGATTTCCTGTTATCTAAATATGGTTAAAATAGAACGCCAAAATTTACTATCTGATACTTAATGACTTCTTTCGTTGGAATAATTGATCAGATACTTAATGAAATTAACAAAGGAAAGTCGACTTTTGTACTTGCAAGGTTACAAAAGTAAGTAAGTGTACTAGGTTACAAAAGTAAGTAAGTGTACTGTTTAACTATGCTAGTATGCAAAAAGTTATTAAGTGCATTTTGGTTTCAGTTTTTTCCATTTATTTTCATTGTTATGTATATGTTAAGTACTTCAATTAATTTTCAGAAATAGAATATATGTTTAGTGTTGCATATAGTAAAAAATGAATAATCAAGTTACTATTTTAGTATCTTTTTAATGAATCAGGAACTTCAAAGTCGATTATCTCAAATTCATTAAAGTGTTACTTAATAATTGTTTGCAATAAAACAACGATATTTTTGTTTTGAAGCTGAAAATAAATTTTAAAAGTTTTCCTTAATGATTACACTATTTCATTGACCTACTATTTATTAATAGTATGAAGAGCTATTTGAAGAAGTTTCATTTTGAAATAATTACTTAATTTTTGTTACAGTTCTCTCCACTGTTATCAAAGGAGATGAAAAACTGCAAATTAATTATTGTGAGTAAATTTTTAAATTGAAATAATCTTTATTGTATTATTTCCCGAAAATCTTACTCATTAGAATCCTCCATCTTGACCCAATCCTCTTTGATATTCTAGGTGGCTCATCCTGTAGTCCAGTGCTAATCTGTTTTATCAATCTGAAACCCTGAGATTCCTAACTTACACTTTTTCTATAAAATTTTTATTCCTCACTATTATCCTTTCAATTGCCTCTGGCTCTCCTAAAGATCCTTTTATTATTTTTAAATGTTTTATGAAATTATATTTATTTGAAATCAGTTTTTATAACTTTTTATAATGGTAACATTTATGATTATAGATACCAAGGATTCTATCCATCACTGCCCTCGGTGTCATTATAAATCAGCTAATTCTGGGCATATTAAAAAGCATATAATGACCCGTCATACAGACCAGAAGCCTCATCAGTGCCCCCATTGTGACTATAAATCAGCTAATAAAGATCTTATAAAAAGGCATATAAAGAGACTTCATACAAGTGTGAAGCCTTATCAATGTTATCATTGCAATTATAAGTCTGCATTCTTTTATGATTTAAAATTACATATAATGAATCGACATAATGGTGAGAAACGCCACCAATGTCCTCATTGTGATCATAAATCAACACAATATTGTAAGTTGAAAGTACATATAATTCGTTGTCATACTGGTGAGAAGTCACATCAATGCCCTCATTGCGATTTTAAATCAGTTAGTTCTGGATCCATCAAAATGCACATAAGTGCCAGGCATAAAGGTGAGAAGCCACATCAATGCTCTTATTGTAATTATAAAGCAGCACAGTCTGGTAATTTGAAAACACATATAATGGCACATCATACCAATGAGAAACCTTATCAGTGCCCTCATTGTGATTTTAAATCAGTAACTTCTTCTGTAATGAAAGGACATATAATAGCTCTTCATACAGAAGAAAAGCCTCATCACTGTACTTACTGTGATTATAAAGCAAAACAATATTATACTTTAAAGAAACATATAATGGCTCGTCATTTAGATGAGAAGCCACATAAATGTCCTCATTGTAAATATAAAACAGTTAGTTCTTCATACCTTAAAACTCATATAAATGCTGTACATGCTGGTAAGAAGCCACATCAATGTTCTTTTTGTGATCATAAATCAGCGCTGTATTCTAGTATGAAAAGACATATCATGATACGTCATACAGATGAAAGATCTCATCAAAGTTCTAGGGAGAAGCCTCATCACTGTACCTATTGTGATTATAAATCAAATAATCAATATGTTTTGAAGAGACATATAATGAGTCGTCATACTAATGAGAAGCCACATAAATGTCCTCACTGTGTTTATAGAGCAGTTAGTTCTACAAATATTAAAAATCATATAATAAGCCAACATGAGGGCGAGAAACCTCATCATTGTACTTATTGCGATTATAAATCAACTAATTCTGGTAATTTGAAAAGACATATAATGGGACGTCATTCTGGTGAGAAGCCCCATCAATGTCCTAATTGTAATTTTAAAGCAGCAGCATCTGATACTTTGAGAATACATGTGATGAGTCACCACACAAATGTGAGACCTCATCACTGTACTTATTGCGATTATAAATCAACTAATTCTGGTACTTTGAAAATACATATAATGAGACGTCACTCAGGTGAGAAGCTTTATCAATGTCATTATTGCAATTATAAATCTCTAATATTTGCTCGGATAAAAATACATATTAAGGGTCATCATACAGGTGAGAAGTCTATCCGCATAGATGATGAAGCTGTTGGATGTCGTTCAGCTCTTGGACAAATGTAAGTTTGGGCGGAGCAATTATTTTAACATTCAATAATGAAAATAAATAAGAAAGCAAAGGCATAGTAAACTAGATTTTTGGTATTCTGTTGTTGTATAGTAAATAAACTTGTCATTTTATCCGTTTCAAAATAAATTGATAAACAATTATATTTTATGATCAAGAGCAATAAATAATTATGTGGCCAAATATGGCTTGCATTGAATATTCAGGCACAGTAGAATATCTGCCCATGTAAAATGGATACCTTTAATTGGAGGGAAAACCTAGGTAGTTGAATGTGATCCTGGTTGGCCTAGAAACAGTACTTCCTTACTAAGTACCAAAGATTGTAGTCTTATAGAGTTTTTTATATTGAACAAAATATATAAAACTCAATATATGTCTGAAATTATATTGAGAGAAAAGGATATACTTTGGTTTAAGTTGAGTGTGACATCCTGACCTGACTCGGGCGCAATGGGGTAATAACCCACTCTCCTTAAATACTCAACATTACGAAACCTCTACAAGCAGAAATAGCCAGATTGTCATTACGGAATAAAACCAGGAAACATTTTATGGACTTAAGAATCGCCTACTGGAACATTTTATCTTTATATAGACTCGGAGCCTTGCGGGCGCTCTTCGAGCAAATTGACAAATATCGCATTGACATCGCAGCGATCCAGGAAGTCCGATGGCTTGGAAGTGGCACCCTTAAAAATCTCCCATCTACCATCAATTGGAACCTTCAGTCTACATCAGAACTCGAATGCCAATGGCCAAAGAGTGATTGACTTTGCGAATACTCACGACCTGGTGGTCGGAAGTACCATGTTCCCATGCAAAAATATACACAAAGCTACCTGGAGATCACTTAATGGAGCGTTTACCAGCCAGATCGACCACTTCTTAATCAGCTCTCGTCACAGGTCCAATTTAATTGGAGTAAGAACATACAGAGGAGCAAACGTGGATTCGGATCATTACCTCAGTATTGCCCGGATTACCACGAAACGGAACTCGGATATTGGAAAAGTGGTGAAGAAATTCAATGTTCACAAACTGAAGGATCCTGAAGTGTGTGAAACCTATCAGCAACACTTTTAAACTAGGCTGGAAGAGAAACTAAGGGATAGGAATGACAGTGAATGACCAGTGGTCGGGAGTTTCAAGAGTGCTGAAAACTACTGCCAGAGGAAATCCTTGGATTGCAGACAAGAAGCAGGAGGTCCCCTTGGTTTGATGATGGTTTGACAATAAGGCCCGATTTATAATATAGATTTTTAAAGAAATTAAAAATTTGTTTGAACTGTGGTTTCGTTTGGTTTATTTTATGTTGATAAAATATGGTACTTCTTGATTAGCAGGCCAGCACTGACTGCTATCTGCCAATGTTTATAACCTGAACACTGATAATTCCAATAATGCACTGATAAGCCTTCTCCTACTTTCTATCTTCATATTATTGTATTATATTCCTATTATTGAAAGTGTAAACAGATACAAAAAAAAAAACTTTTATTTCACAACACATATATTAATGAAATAATAAATAAACACTTGAAAAACATATGTAGATATAAAAGATGAAAATGAAATAATAATAAAACATTTAAAGAACATATTTACATAGAAAGGAAAAAATATCAACACTATAAAAAACATATGTACAATTTTATTATTTTCACTTTGATTTATTTATTTTGGAAGGCAAAATTGTTTTATGCTATTTAAAATAGCAAGGAACACAGGAAGGTTCTCTTCTCTGTAAACCCGCCGTCACAAAAATTCGCACAAATATGTATCGAGGTGTTGTCTGGCAGTTCCTCTATGTACTTTATTACCTCGTTCACACAATTTCATGTCTGCAAGTATCCCAACATATAATACAATCTGAACTACAGAATACATGTAAATTAAAGTTATAGAATTTGAGCAATGGGTAGTACAATTAAATAAACAGTTGTATAATTTGTAAAATGGGGTTGGTCTACTATTAAGCGGACAGGGGTACTCCCTTAGCTTTTATTTAATTAATATTTTCTATTTTTGTATGGACTGGTTTTGTCAATTATAAAGAAATCTTAGTAAAGTAATTGAATGATCAATATCAATATATGTAAAGCTATATTTCGAAATGCAATCGTTATCTTAGGTTACAATCTCTCCTGAAATTCTATCAAAAATCTTATAATCACCTTTGGTTAAACTGTTTACTGGAAAAATCATGTCTTTGATATACAACGTTGTACTATGTTAAAATGATCAGACCTAACTATGATTTGCCACTCTTACACAAAACATATGCAGTATAACAAGATCTCTTGATTATGTAGAGAACAGTTTCCATCAGTAGTTTAGCTCTAAGTGCCTCAAAGGTGGTGCCGTCCACAATGATGTGCTTAGCTCTCGCCAGTTGGTTTTGATGTCAGTATTGATTTTATTCACAGATTTTACTAAATCTGCCAACAAATAGCTTTGCCCTTATTTTGGGTTATTAGGTCTCAACTATGTTTCCTCCCGTTTTATTCTGGTCTTCCTTTCATCCATTTTATTGGAACTTAACTTTCCTCTAGTTTTGTTTCTCTGCTCCTAACAACTTTAATAGCTTTTCAGACTCTGTTAGTTTGTTGGTTTATGAATTTGTACTTTTGTTTCTATTAAGGGTCCTGCTTTGAAGATGAGAACTCTACATCTGAAAGCCCATAAGTTACTTTTGGTATTCTTGTCTCCATTTTTTTTTTTTTTGGTTATTTCGGACTTCTGAATTTTCTTCACCACCTTCTGAATGAGGAAGGAGATCTTAAGCCCTTTGTATCCATCCCACATTTGGGCTAATGTTTGACAATACGTGGGGATCTCGAGGCTTAAATAATTAAATGCGTGATTACTTTTATATGAATCATCTTCAGGAACGTCTCCGTCCCCCAATTTTATGTATTTCAAGAGGCTTTAATCTTTCTACCATTGTATTCCCTGGAATTCTTCATTCATCAAGTTATCCTATTCTACCATCTATCATGATCTCTTGAAATTCAAATCCTCTGTTCATTCTTGCGATATCCCTCCTCAGCCTTCATATTTAATCACTTCCTTCCCATTCAGTTCCAAAAAAATTATGAATATATATTCCTCGTTTTTTAATAAACATTTATAAATGCATTGTTACCACTTTTATTATTACTTGCTTTCTTATTTAATTAATATTAGATGTTTGTTGGTTTAGTTTAAAATTCAAAGTTATTATATTATGATTCTTTAAAATTCCATTCCTTTATTTTTATCTTTTTTATTTTACACTAAAGTTGTAAAGCCCACATATTATTATTGCCTTTAATTTTATTATTAAAGGATTTGTGCAATAAAGAAAGAATTAATTGTTATGTTATTTCATATTACTTTAAAAGTTTTGTACCAAATGTAAAATTTGTTAGAAATTATGTTTATTATGATGATTCCAAACCTCACATCCAAGCAACTGTTTAGTTTAATATTACATTATAAAATTAATTGTTAATTAAAATAAAAAAAATTCTGCTTATTGCAATACTGTTCATGAATGGTATGCAATTTTTTTTTTTTGAACTGAAAACTTCTTTAGGCCCATTTTACCCTTTTTTGTGGAAAATGAATCAGATAATCTATTTTATGAATATGAATTTTATGAATATTTTATCTATTTTCCATGTGTAACCCTCCGGTAAAGTCAACTAATTATAGCGTATTTGCATATGGATTAAAATATCTCAGAAATTAAAAATCAGACCTGCATACTGTAAGGGAGAGAAATATTTAGCATTTCATCCTCTTTGTAATGAAATATTATTTAAAAGTGTATCTTAACCAACGCCATGTAAAGGAGGCGAAAAGGAAGAAATATTGACAAAAACAAATGATAACCAGTTTTATTGAGGATATGGATTGAAATATCTCAGAAACTAAAAAAACGGACCTGCAACTGTAAGCGTGGGAAATGTTCAGCATTTCATCCTCTTTATAATTATTTATAATTTATATTTCATATTATTAGTCTCGCCTTGTTAATGTTTTTACTTCTATGTGTGGTCTAAAGCACACACCTTGGTTTTTTTTTGGCATGCACTGCGACCAACAAGGCCTATGTACGTCTCAAATTAGTGTCGCTCTTATTCAGATCATTATTCCAGCATTCTCTACAAATTGAAGTAGTCTTGTTGGATTGACAAGCTCCTTTGTTTTGGAATCAGCCACCCTATCATTACCGAATAAGTGGAATCACAACTCAGGAAACCTTTCGCACCAAGAAGTAATATGATACGCTGTTTCATCTTCCTGAACACGCCCCTCCTTCCACCCCCACAAAAAAAAGTGTAATGCTGTTTTCTTTTCACTTCCTAGTGTTCATAGACACTAACTTAGTAATCCATACATTACGATTTATTTTATGAGAGGGCTCTAAGTCTATGATTACTGAGAAATGATTTATTGGGTAATCTTTATATCCACTTAAACAAAAATATTGGTTAATAAATGTCACCTGACCGATCCATTTTATGTCACTGAAGTTGATATTCATTCCTTAGATAATTTTTAAAAAGTTAAGAGAAATGAAGCAAAACAATAAATCTGTTCTTTAACAAGATCTCTTTCTACTTAAGCTTTGGAGTATTTTTTTTTTTTACCTCACTAAATTGTGCATTAGCTTGACTATAAAGGTAAGTCAATTTTAATCAAACTTTATACCCGGAAGTTTGATAGTAATTTTGAATTAATTCTATTTCAAAACTGCATAAGCTTTTGATGTGCCAGTCCCTCGAATCACCACTCCCTAGAAAATCTTCAAGTGGAAAAAATAAGGTCACAAACTATCGCCGATCCGTGGTCAAGCAACGCTGTCTAAAACGTTTCATTACTTGGGAATTACGTCAAATGGTCTACCGAGGTTGGTTAAGACTTATTGACATTTCCTCGATTGTCTGACACGGATTTGCTTCCACTTCCGCCCTTAACACATCATTGCCTAACGTTGTTGGGCTTCCTGATTGATACGAGTCGGAACGTGAAAAATCACCTTTGGCATTTACCAACTTATAAAGCATTTGGATAAACATTGCAAATGTTTTAGGTAACAACTGTTGGGTTACTACCCTTGTGAAACTCAGAAATAGTGCAATGCCGATATATAATTCTGGTATTTGGTTGATCATTTCACTTAAAATTATAAAACAAAATTTGAAATTAATTATTTACTACTAAACAAGTCACTACAACCTTAGAATATCTTTGCCACGACTTAAATATAAACAATGAGCTGGGAAATAACAATCAAATAGTGACATGCTCAGAAATGACATTACTTTCTGGTCTCCCTGACATATACAGTGATGGAAAAAAGTATTTGCACAACACGTTTTTATGAATAAAGTAGTTCAAGGAAACAAAAACCTTCGCTTCCCTTTGCAAAATGAAAAGTAAATTTATTAAAAACTGAAAAAAAAGTTTTTACAAAAAAATAAAAACACTTGATAATCAAACAAAATAATTAAAACAATAAATGTTCTTGGAAAAAAGTATTTGCACACTTCCACATTTACAAGTTTATTTTAAATTTTAATAGTTTTAATATTTTGTAAATAGGCCATTTGCGTCAATAATTGCTTGTAGACGTCTGGGTATTGAATGCACTAAGTTTTTAATTAAATCTACGTTTATTTGTTCCCATTCTTGAACAAGAAGTTGTTTAAGGTGATATCCACTAGTGATATGTTGTTTTCTTACATTTTGGTCAAGGGTGTGCCATAAATTTTCAATGATATTTATATCAGGTGACTGAGGAGGAGTATAGAGCTGTCTTGGAACATTAAATATTAACCACTCCTTTGTTCTCCTCGCAGTATGTTTTGGATCATTGTCCTGCTGGAAATAGAACTGATCCTGGATTCCCATTTTTTCGGCACTAACACGCAAATTACGTTGCAAAATGTTCACATAGCCTTCCGCATTTAAAATTCCTTCGATGCTCACAAGATTTCCCACGCCATGGTAGGAAACACACCCCCAAACCATAACATGTCCTCCACCATGCTTTACAGTTGTTAAAACATTTTGCTTCTTTAGGGCTTCATTACGATGTCGCCATATCGTCCTTCGACCATCTGAACCAAACAAATTAAATTTGCTTTCGTCAGAAAAGATGACATTTTCCCAAAAGCTTAAGGGTTTCTGTACGTACTCCCTAGCAAAAGCAAGGTGCTTTTTATGATTCGTTTCACTGATGTATGGCTTCTTTCTTGGAACTCTACCATGGAGCCCTTCCGAATTCAGGGCATATCTAATTGTTCTGTTAGTAATCTGAACTTCAGACGTTGATTGGACCATGGCAGCCAGCTCCCGAGAACTTATCAGAGGATTTTTAAGAGCTTCTTTTCTGATTTTCCTCTTCAGTCTGGAGTTAACTTTTTTGGACGCCTTTGACGCTCACTGTTTTCAGTTGAACCACGTTCTTCATACCATTTTATGACATATCTCACCGTGGAAAAATTCAACCCTAAGAAATTGGCAATTCGGCGATACATTTTTTGCTGACTCCTCAGTAAAACAATTTTTTCGCGAGTAGCGGCACACAGTTCACTTCTCTTTGGCATGATTATTGTCTATTGATTAAAGGAAACTGATTGAAAGACTAGAGAATACTGGTAATAAGCGATTAGAGATAAATTAGTAAACAAACCTATGACCTATGGACACAGGAGAATTAATGCCAAAGTAAACAGAGCTTGTGAGTCATAGTGTGCAAATACTTTTTTCCAAGCACTTTCATTGTTTTAATTTTTTTGTTTCATTATGGAGTGTTTCATTTTTTCCCAATAGGGTTTTCTCAGTGTTTAAAAAATGTACTTTTCATTTTTGCAGAGGAAAGCGAAGTTTGTTGGTTCCTTGAACTCATTTATTCAAAAAACATGATGTGCAAATACTCTTTTACACCACTGTATAGTGTCCCGTAAATAGAGGAAATTGTTTATAGCAGGCTTCAAAAGCTACAAAAAAAAGTTCATGAAAACAATGGACTAATTTTCAGCAGAACAGTAGAAAATTAAATTTTGTGTAGTTTTTTTAAGTGTTATGTTTTTTCTTGAATAGGAATCGACAAAAGCCTTTCTTGTTGATTTAAAGAAATATTTAATTTAAGTCATTAACAATTGCTTCGCTGTAAACTAGACAAAGTTTAACTTAAAGGAAAATAGAAATTACTTAATTAATTTGAAGTTTACTATGCATGGCGTAGGGAGGTGGCGGTCCCATCGCCCGGTCATTGTACCGCAACCAGCCACTGGCCCTCCAGGTTGGGGGAACACTTACACGAACACTCACACACCAAGTACACTTTAGACAGCACACTACAACACCTAAACACTACAGACAAAGGTCACCTACAGTACACACCCTAGGGTCACCTTCCCTAGGTAGCCGCCCCGGATGGGGGAGCTAGTCAGGATGCTCGGAGGAGGCAGCCCCTCTACCTGACTCGGGGGCAGTGGGCTGATAACCCACCCCCCCTAAAGTACCTTATTACGAAACCTCAAAGAGAAGAAGCCGGACTGAATTACGGTAACAGACCCAGGAAACGCCTAAATGACCTAAGAATTGGATTTTGGAACATTTTATCATTACATAGACTAGGAGCACTTCGTGCGCTCCTTGCAGAAGTGGACACATACAGAATCGACATAGCAGCTATCCAAGAGGTCCGATGGATAGGACAGGGAATTATGGAGAAGAAGTACCATACACTCTACTATAGCTGCCATGAAAAGCATCACGTCTTCGGCACCGGATTTGTTGTGAGAGGCAGAGCTCGACAGTTGGTGATGCGATTTACTCCCATTAACCAAAGGTTATGCTACATTCGGCTTAGAGGAAAATTTTTTAATTTCTCTCTAATCAACTGCCATGCCCCAACAGAGGTGTCACCTGAGGAGGATAAGGAAGCATTTTATGAAGAACTTGGACGCGTGACAGAAAGCTGCCCCAAAAATGATGTTAAAATCATTCTTGGTGACTTTAACGCACAAGTTGGTAAGGAGGTGGCACTCATGCCGACCATAGGAACCCACAGCTTGCATGAGACCAGTAATGATAATGGGCTACGGATGGTGAACTTTGCTACATTGCACGGACTGGTTGTTGGAACAACTCTTTTTCCTCGAAAGAATATCCACAAAGCAACATGGATCTCTCCAAATGGGCAAACAGCATCACAGATAGACCATGTACTCATTAGTGCCCGTCACAAGTCCAACATGATAAATGCAAGATCTTATAGAGGTGCAAATATGGACACGGATCACTATTTGAGCATTGCCGAGGTCAGATCACGAATTTCGCTGATTAAAAACCACTACCAACGACCAAAGAAGAAGATTGATGTGGTTAAACTTAAGGACTCAGACCACCAATATTCGTATCAACAAGCTGTGGAGACGAAACTTAATGAAGAAGTAATTAATGACAGCTCTATGGTCGATGAACAGTGGAAGAGATGCAGCAACGCAATGAAACAGGCAGCAGAAGAAGCTCTTGGCTACGAGACTAAATCTAGAAGGCCCCCATGGTTTGATGCTGAGTGCCTTCAAGCAGTAAAAGTGAAAAATGAAGCCTACAGAAAGAAGGTTCAGCGTCCCACAAGGCTCTCCCAAGAAACATATAGAAGAAAAAGACGCGAAGAGAAGAGATTATTCCGCGGAAAGAGAAGAGCTTGGGAAAATAAGAACATGGAGGACACAGAGGCATTGCGAGGCCAAAATGAAAGTCGCCTGTTCTTTCAGAGAATAAACGAGGGTAGGGCAGCTTTTAGGCCCAGAGTGACGGCATGCAAAGACACAAATGGAACTCTTTTAAGCCACAAAGATGACGTACTAAGGAGATGGGTACAACATTTCAAAGGCGCATTAAACAGAGGAACGGTGCCTGGAGAAGTAGGTGTAATGAAGGAAGACTCCCTGAATTCTATTGAACCCCCGGATGAGGAGGAAATGGAAAACGCCCTGAGGAAATTGAAAAATGGAAAGGCGCCAGGCCCGGACGGAATCCAGTCAGAGCTGTTGAAATGTGGAGGTGAAGAACTCAAGAAAGCTCTGCATGATTTAATGCTGACCATCTGGGAGAAGGAAGCTATGCCTACGGAATGGGCAACAGCCATTATCTGCCCAATACATAAGAAAGGAGATCAAACAGAATGCGCTAACTATCGAGGAATCTCACTCCTTTCGTGTGCTTATAAGCTGCTCTCTAACATTCTTTTTGAGAGGATCCTCCCGTATTCTGAAAAGGAACTGGGGAAATATCAGGCTGGATTTCGAAGAGGACGCTCAACGACTGATCAACTGTTCTCTCTGAGGATGATCCTAGAAAAGACTATGGAGCGTAAGGTAGTCACCCACCATTTATTCCTGGACTTTAAAGCAGCATACGACAGCGTTGATAGAACGCAACTATACTGTGCCTTGGAGGAGCTAAGCATCCCTCAGAAGCTCGTACGCCTAATCAAGATGACCATGGACAGCTCGAGATGCAGAATACGCGTCGGTTCTGACGACTCCGAAGAGTTTAAAGTGAGCAGTGGGGTTAGGCAAGGGGATGCCCTCGCCTGTCTATTGTTCAATTTGGCAGAGGAGAAAGCTGTAAGAGACTCCGGTATTCAGACCAAAGATATAATCTTCAATCGCCTGACACAGCTTCTTGGTTTTGCTGATGATATTGACATAGTAGGTAGGTCTGAACGGGCTCTCAGAGAAGCGTTTATAAGCCTTGAAGCAGCTGCAAGACCACTTGGTCTAGAAGTCAACGAGAGGAAAACTAAGTATATGAGAGTTGGCGGTGAGGTTGATCTGAACTCTCCATTTGAGGTAGGTTCTTTTAAGTTTGAGAGAGTGAAAAGTTTTATATACCTTGGGTCTGAAATCAATAGCAAGAATGACATGGCTCAAGAAATACAAAGAAGGATCACGGCTGCCAATAGATGTGTCTTTGGACTTGGCCGACACTTAAGAAGTAGGTACCTCTCAAAGAAGACCAAGCTGATCATATACAAGACCCTTGTTCGGCCTGTTTTGACATATGGCTCAGAGGCTTGGACGATGACCAAAAGGGATGAGATGAAGCTGAGTGTCTTTGAGCGAGGAGTCCTCAGAAGGATTTATGGTCCAGTAAAGGAGGGTGATGTCTGGAGGAAAAGAAAAAATAGGGAGCTCAGTTCTCTCTATGCAGACATCGACGTAGTCACGTATATTAAACTGGCCAGACTAAGGTGGGCAGGGCATGTGGCCAGAATGAGCACCCTGGAAATACCAAAAAAAATAATGATGGAGGAGCTGCACCTCGTAAGACGGGTAGGAAGGCCGAGGACGAGATGGTTGGACAACGTGGCCTATGATGCGAGAACCCTGCTTGGTGTGCGGAACTGGAGAGCTGCAGCAGAAGACAGAGCCAACTGGCGGAGGCTCTTGGAGGAGGCCCAGTCTCGGTGACGGGATGTTGTGCCATACATGAATGAATGAATGAATATGCAAAAACTTCATTCATGGTAATAATTTTTTTTTAGTTCACCTTGTTCTGGTTCCTTTCGACGTTCGGCTTTTCCATGAGAGAGATGGAAGCACCGTTCTCTTTGAACAGTTCGTTTCCGAACAATTCCCTTTAAATGCCCTCCTTAGTTTGAACTTTTGAAATATTTTCTTAGTTTTGCTTTCTTAACCAAAACAACAATTTTCAAGGGATTTTGGGGAAATTGTGAAATGAGTAGAAAACGAGGACGTTTATTTTCAGAGTTTAGTGATTTAGTGTCAAAGAGGCAGTGTGTAATTATTATTAGTGATGAAGATTCAGAATGTCCTAATGATCTACCCATTGTAATTAGTGATGAAGATTCAGAATTTCCTAGTGAGTTACCCATTGATTCTGCACAGGATGAATTGGATAATGTTTTTCAAACTAAGAAATACATTCCTCATCTTTTGATAGGATTTATGTATCAAGTAGACTTGTCAGTGCTTTGTTTACTGAGAAAGTTAAGGTATAAATACAAATATCCCTCGTTGTCAATAGCATTTGAGAACTCGGCAATTGATAAGTTCAAGAATATTTCTCTACGTTTCAAAGATGAGTCTATTCATGTGAAAGTTGAATATTTTAACAAATATTATGCAGCTGATATTGGTTATGTTAGATTATTTAAGAAAGAAAAAGGAGGTTCTTATATTGATAAGTGCTTTAATAGTTTTGCTGAACATCATATGTCTAAAGTAGATAATTCATCAAATAATATAAAATATTTTGTTATCTATACTAATTCAGTCTTAGATATTACAGAAGAAAACCATTTAAAACTAAGGCAATCCAGAAGTTTTTATCCTTTTAAATTTGATAGGTTGGGTGTTGAAGAGTTTGGCGTTTTAAAAGACTTCTTGCCAATGAATGGTAATATACAAAAGTATAGCTGTTATCAGTTTTCAAAATGTAAAACAACTAGAGAAGAACTTTTAAAGCGATTAGAATTTTCATCTGCCATGCTAGAAGTAATAAAAGAAAGAAGTGTTACTCTAAAATTTGAAAGAATAAAAAAAGAATTTCTAGATAAATTAGTATTTATAGTTAATCAACCTAATAGAAAAGAAATGAACAGCATTGTAAAAAATGAAATAGAAAATAATCATACAATTAAAGACGACTACAGTTCATTACAAGAAAGAGTAGTACGCACTTTAATGGCTCCGGAAAAACATACAAACTTTGGGAATGGTATAACTGAAGTTTTATTCAAATTCCATTTATTTATATCCTTCTTATATGATATGTTTCGTAATAAAAGTATGACTTCCATATACCCCAAAAATAATGGTATCCATGATGACATTACTATATGTTACAAAGGTAAAATCACTTATATAAAACCTCTTAATGGAGACAGTTGTATCAATTACAGCCAGCTGTTTTACTCTGGAACAGAAGATACAAAGAATACATTTGCTATTAATAAACATTTTGCTTATTTCATCAAGGAACTAGAAAAGGGTAAGAATATAAAATATTTTATCATTTATACTGATGTCGGTATAGATCTTACAGAAGATAATATAATAAAAAAAGGACAATCTAAGAATTTTATTCCTTTGAAATTGGATAGTGTAGATATTAAAAAAAAGAAGTATAAAATTTTAAGATATAGTTCATGTATGAATAAAAATGGCCTTTATCAATTTTCACAGGAAGGAACTAATAAGCTTTTAAGTCTATTAAAACTTCCATCATCTTTCCAAAGAGGAAAAGAAGAAGGAAGATTCTTTAATATGAATGAAACACAGTTAATAGAGACATTTTTACATAAGCTAATATTCGCAGTTAATCAGCCCAATATGGAAGAACTGAAAAATGTTATTAAAAGTGAAATAGAAAATAAGTCAAATCAAATTCCATACAATTATGAAGAATTACTTGAAGTAGCCTTACATTTTTCGGAATCTCATGAATTTAGCTTTATTACGAAAGATATAATAATAAAGCTTTTGGGAGATATAAAAAATAATTTATGTAGTTATGAGGAAATTCAAAATAAAAACATTGATGAAGAAATTAAATTTGCTAAAAATGTGGTTCGTAGAGAAGGGACACTTTCTTTTAATCTGTTCTTGGATTTTTTAACCAAAGGAGAAGGGATAAAATATCTAGAAGTTCTGAAAAGAAATGAAATAAATCTATCTACTATGTCAAATATTTTAAGGGGAGCTAGCTCTAATGCTCCAAAAGCCTTTAAAGGCTTATGTGATCTTTGGTTTGATGAGCAAGGAAATAAAACTCGATATTTAAAAACAATAGAAAAAGAAGGAGTCAATTTAACTAATATGTCTAGTATTTTAGCTGCATCAGGAGACAAGGCTGTAATAGCTTACAAAGAACTTTACGAACTATGGTTTGACGAGCAAGGAAATAAAAGTCTATATCTAAAAACATTAGGAAAAGAAAAAGTTAATCTGTCTAATATGTCCAGTATGTTAAGGGGTGCTAGCTCTAATGGTGCAAGAGCCTTTAAAGACTTATGTGATCTTTGGTTTGATGCTGGAGAAAATAAAATACAATATTTAAAAACTCTGGAAAAGGAAAGAATAAATTTATCTAATATGTCCAGTATGTTAAGTGGTGCTGGAGGTAATGCCGCAAAAGCTTTTAAAGACCTGTATGATCTTTGGTTTGATGCAGATGGAAATAAAACGCGGTATTTAAAAACTATAGAAAATGGAGGAATAAATCTATCAAATATGACGAGTATTTTAACTGGATCAGCAGCCAATGCTGCAAAAGCTTTTAAAGATCTATATGATCTTTGGTTTGATGAAGAAGGAAATAAAATGCAATATTTAACAACTCTAGAAAAGGAAGGAGTAAATCTATCCAATATGTCTAGTATTTTAAATGGGGTAAGATCTAAGGCTCCAAAATCATTTAAAGACTTATATGATCTTTGGTTTGATGCCGAAGGAAATAAAACGTTGTATTTAAAAACTCTAGAAAATGAAGGAATAAATCTATCTACTATATCCAATATTTTAGGTGGGGCGAGAGTGAATGCCGCAAAATCTTTTAAAGACCTGTATGATCTTTGGTTTGATGCAAATGGAAATAAAACACAATATTTAAAAACTCTAGAAGAGGAAGGAATAAATCTATCTAATATATCCAACATTTTAGGTGGGACAAATGCTAATGCTGCAAAAGCTTTTAAAGACCTATATGACCTTTGGTTTGATACGGACCGAAATAAAACACGATACCTAAAAACTCTAGAAAAGGAAGGAATAAATCTATCTAATATATCCACTATTTTAAAAGGGGGCAGAGCTGATGCCCCTAAAGCTTTTAAAGACCTATATGATCTTTGGTTTGATGCTGAAGGAAATAAAACGCGATACTTAAAAACTCTAGAAAAGGAAGGAATTAATCTATCTAATATGACCACTATTTTAAAAGGGGGAAGAGCTAATACCCCAAAAGCTTTTAAGGACCTATTTAATCTTTGGTTTGATGTAGAAGGAAATAAATCTCGATATTTAAAAACATTAGAAAAAGAAGGAATAAATCTGTCTAATATGTCCTGTATTTTAAATGGCGCAGGAGCTAATGCTGCAAAAGCCTTTAAAAACTTATATCATGTTTGGTTTGATGCAGAAGGAAATAAAACGCAATATTTAAAAATTATAGAAATGGAAGGAATAAATCTATCTAATATGTCCAGTATTTTAAATGGGACTGGAGCTAATTCCACAAAGGCTTTTAAAGACCTATATTACCTTTTGTTTGATAGAGATGGAAATAGAACTCGATATTTAACAACTCTAGAAAAGGAAGGAATAAATCTATCTAATATGTCCAGTATTGTAAGTGGGGCAAGAGCTAATGCTGCAAAAGCCTATAAAGAACTATATGATCTTTGGTTTGACGCAGAAGGAAATAAAACACGGTATTTAAAATTTATAGAAATAGAAGGAGTAAATTTATCTAATATGTCTAGTATTTTAAATGGGTCTGGAGCTAATGCCGCAATAGCTTTCAAAAATCTATATGACCTTTGGTTTGACGGAGATGGAAATAAAAAGCGATATTTAAAAACTCTAGAAAAGGAAGGAATAAATCTATCTAATCTATCCAGTATTTTAGGTGGAGCAGGAGGTAATGCTGCAAAAGGTTTTAAAGACTTATATGATGTTTGGTTTGATAAAGATGGAAATAAAACACTACTTTTGAAAATTATTAAAGAAGAAGGAATAAATCTATGCAGTATGTTGAGTATTATAGGTCGATCAGGAGCCAATGCTGCAAAAGCTTTTTTAGACTTATATAATACTTTTTTTGATGAGCAAGGGAATAAAAAACAGCATTTGAAGAACTTTATAAGCGGAAAAGAAACAGAAAAATGCTTTACAATACAGAACTTATCCAGTATCTTAGGCGGAGCAGGAGTCAGAGCTAAAGAAGCTTTTGAAAATTTGCATAGTGTTTGTTTTAATGATAAAGGAAAAAGAACACAACTTTTAGATGATTTTTACAATGCAGGTTTTAAACCAAGTAACTTATCGTGTATGTTAAATAAATCAGGAGTGCATGCTTCGACTATTTTAAAAAAATTGCATAGTGTTTATTTTAATAAGAGAAGAGATATAACAAAACTTTTGGATGATTTCTGTAGCGTAGGTTTTCATCTATATGATATATGCAATATATTGAATGGAACATTTGATAACATTGAAAAATTCCATGATTTTTGTTTTACCGGTGAAACAAAAATATATTTAAATCATTTCTTAGATGAGAAAGATGGTTTTCCATTGAGTGGTTTATGTAATATATTACATGGAGCGAAAGATAACATTTGTACTTCTTTGAAAGATTTTCATGATGTTTGTTATGATGAAAGAGGAAACAAAACACGACTCTTAGCTGATTTTTATAATATTGGGTTTAGGCCATATGAGTTATCCTCTATATTATCCATGGCAGGAAATAATTCTGTATCAATATTAAAAAGTTTTCATAGGTCTTGTTTCAATGAAAAAAACTATTTAAATCACTTCATAACCGAGAAAAAACTCTTTAAACCGAAATATTTAGCTAAGATATTACATGGAGCAGGAATTAATACTAGTCTTTTTTTTGAAAAATTGCATGATCTTTGTTTCGATGAAGAAGGAAACAAAACAAATTACTTAAACAAACTTATTAGAGATAACACAAGGAAAAAGATACCTGATATTTTATACGAAAAAGTGAGAGGGGCTTCTGCTGCTTCTTGATATAAACTAAATGTTAGTGAAGGAGGCTAGATATCGTATCTTGATTTGAGTGATTTATCCTAGCTCGAAGAACATTTGGATAGTTCGTGATATAATGTGGTCCAAAATTTTTGGACTGTGTGGAATCTGGTTCTGTGGAATTCAAAACTCCTGACCCAATGTCCAAAATTTCGTCACTGAGTAAGTCTATTTAGTTGTGAGAATTTTTTTAGTAAAACAACTTCCGATTGGTGAAAACAGGAGATGGCTGACTTCCAACCAACGGAATGGAACTAGACCCTCCCATTCTGTTTAGAATAACTTATAGAATTTGGTTGTACCCCTAGAACAAACCCCCTTTCCTCTCTCTCGCCCGTATGCCAGAAATGATGGGTAGTGGGCTATCGAATAAAAAAACAGAAAAAAAACATGTTGGATGTACCTCAGCTTTAAGATCCTGACTACAATGTTGAAAAAATCAACACTTGAATTGATTGAACATTTGTAGAGATTGAGAGAGAATATCCTGATGAAAAGGTCAGGTCTTTTGTGCACAGGGGATTGGTTATTTCACCAGGACAACGCACCTATCCAAACCACGCTGTCCGTGGAGCAGTTTTTGACCTACAACAACATGACACCAATTGTTCACTCCCTCCCTTCGCTATTCATCAGACATAGCCTTTGAATTCCCTAAAATCAAAATGGAATTTTTAAGATTATTTTTATTAAACAGTAAAGCTGTAATTTTTGTTTATCTGCTACTGCTGGACTTGAATCGAGTACCAAGAGGTAAGAGTGCCTTATTCACTGAGCTGTCCGCTGCTTAGTCATCCTTAATCCTAATTATTGCAATAATAATTTTAACTGAATAATTCACCAGAGATCAAGTGGCAATATAATATGGAAACAAGAAAATGAAATGTGTAATAATTATGAGAAGAATGAATCAATTTTCTTTTCCATGGTCGAATCTATTGCTTCATTAAAAATAATAAACCGAAATGTGTTTACAAATTATATTTGGTTCTATCTTTGCCAAAAATGGTCAAATTCCAATAATTGTTTTCCTATTTTGTTAGGAATTTAGAAACCTTTCAAATTATTATGGGATATAAAACGTCATAAATTATATTCTTTTTGAGTTAAGCTTAAATGAAGTTTCCTTTTTTTCTTAACATTTTTTCCTGAATTTTCTTGGGGATGTGCTTTATTTTTCACACGTGAAGGAGAAGATAATGTTCAGAATGATATGTGATATCACCTTTAACTATCAGCACGTTATTGGAAGCTGTCAGGTGCTGTCGTGATCTCTATTACCAATATCACAGACAGTTTAATAGGAGAAGCGGAAAAACCTGGCCCTGCTGGTGAAATGTTCGATTTTGCTGCTGTGAGTCATAATCTTTATCAAATTGTTAAATTTATTGTCATTGTTATTTATCAAAAATGTTCGGTTTGGCGGCTGACCAGAGATAAACTAAAAACATAAGATCGGCAGGTATTATATTGTAGTTTAAATAAAATTTATTTATGCACATAGACTTATAAATGCCTAGTCTTTAAAAAATAATAATGAATCCATTTGTATCTTCTGCTTTAAGGCCAAAAGTTTATTTATCAATAAATCTTGACATTTGTAGTCGATCATGCCATCAGCTTGACTAATTTTTGTCTGTTTCTTATAGATTGGTAAAACTCGAGGTTGCTAGTTATGATATGGCCAACTCTACCATGGAAAGGATTTGTGAAGTAAAGCAAATTAAAGGTCTTCCAAGGCTAAAAATTAAACTGAAATTTATTGTTTTTCCTTAAAACTTATCTAACATAATTGTTTAATATATTTTTATCCATCCATCAGCTGGCTATTCAATGGTGTGCAGTTGGTGATGTTGGTTTGATTATTGATACTTTCAATAAGGATGTTACAATGAGAGAGTTATAGAAGGAACCTTGCCCCAAAGGATAACTTCTATCCAGTCAACTTTTGATCTTTTCCTTCGACAGAAATATCCTGTCATATCTTCATTGGTCATTGTTAAAGAGAAACAAGCAAGTTCTATCAGTCTTGTTGATGCAGTTGCAGAGATTCTAGGTAAAGACGCCAAGTTTTCTTAAATTCATTTCTTATATTAGATATTAGTTTTGTAATATTTTTTTTTGTGAGAAGGAGTTAATTGGGGAGTGCGGTCAAATAAATACTAAATTATATAAATAGTATTATTAATTTATTACGCTGACGTTTTGACCCACTTTGCAGGTCTTCATCAGGGCGTGGCATCAGGCATTGTTGATAGACTTGCTAGACTATACTCAGTCTATCAACTGCCTCCTGCAGTGCCTGATGCCACTCCCTGAATAAGACCTTCAAGGTGGGTCGAAACGTCGGGCGTAATAAATATATAATACTATTTTTGTAATTTAGTTTTTATTTGACCGCACCCCCTGATCAACTCCTTCTCATATTATATCACGGTCAACCATCTCTACATTAATATTTTTTTTCATTGTTAAAGCATCCTAATGATTGCTTTAAACTATGTGGTCTGTAAATATGAATAAGGACTCCACCCATAGAAGTCTCTTGTATTTATTGATAACCATATTATTGGTATCATTTTGTTTCTTCGACAGGTGGCCAAGGCTTTGAACTCATATCAATATAGGTTTCATATAACAGTATCATTTTAATTGTGCTAATGCTAAACAACAAAGGCGCCTGTCTCTCGTGAGGGATTTTTAAAAAATTAAAAAGTGTTTGATAATATATAATTTAAACATATTAAAAAAGCAACTGAATCATATTGAATTAAATAAAATTTAAATATTACTTGATATAAAACAGCTAAGGAATATTGAGTAGTAAATGGTTGACCATAGTATAATATTCAGGAATTGAAGAGAAGATCGGTTGGGAAGATCATAAAAAAAAAAAGTTAAAATAAATAAGTATATTTCGGCCCAAAGTTCAGAGCTTGTTAAACGAAAGATTTCCGCAAGATCATGGACTGAAACGTCAGTAAAAATAAATATAGCTATAGTCCTCTAATAGACATATATTGGAAGCAGGAGCACAGATAGCCTGAAAGGGGCGATCCAACCTCACACTGCCATGAACCAGGATTTCCATAATTTAGCGACAGGCTAACCACAGCTCCATAACTGATCCCTTTGGGGTAAGTCCTTCCCATCTACTCACAATACTTTGGATTCGAGGAGAGTGATTAATCATTCTATATTCATGGACTATGGCTGCTCAGAGTAAGGCATAGTTCTTTCTCTGTAATGTCGATCGAACCTTAGTAGGCTCAGCTCATCATATACATTCTCGGTAAGAGCAAGGCAGGGAGTTAAATCACTGATTTATTTTAATATATTACAACTATTTTATTATAAATTATTATCTGTGGAATCCCTGGGCCAGGGTACAAACCCACAACCTTTGGGTTTGTAGGCCTATGTATTTATTCTAAATATTTTCTATTGCTAGTTAAACATTTTTCCCATCTCACTCATAATTTCTGAATTTCATGGCAGAAAAACTTTTGCTCTTTCTGGCGAACCAGTTATCAAGCCATTTTTATAAGAAGCGAAGTGCTGCTGAGCAAGTGTGTATCCTGGTGTGCGAGTAAGCTGCATGTGCTATTTTCTAACTGAGTTCATTACCTTTAGTGGTTTTGTAGTGTGTGATAGTGCATTATAATGAAGCAAAATCACTTGTGTTTTCTTTTGAAATCATGGTCGTTTTTCATGCAATACTCAATTCAGATCGATCATTTGTTGTCGATTGAGTATAATTTTAATGGTTCCACCAGGTTTTAGCAGCTAATAAATATTATCGGGATTCTTCCGATAGCTTATTTCTTATAACTATTGACTATTAATATAAAAGTAAATTAATTATTCTCATACACTCTTTAAATTTTTTAAAATTTTTAACAAGTGGCAAGTACCCCCTTTCAGCCCGCCGTCACGGGACAATTGCCTGGAACTAAGGTAGGCTCTGTCTATAGTTTCCACCAAAAAGAGTGTGCGAAGGACTTTCCTCTTCAAACTTTTACACTTACACTTGAAAGGAGGAAGAAAGAATTTAAAGAATTATAATTCAGTAGACTAACTCCTAATTTTTTATATTTTTACTGTTAAAATTTCTTTTTTGATTTGGTATGATATTGGAATAGTGTTTTAAGTTTTATAATATTTAAAACTTGCAGTAAGTTTATAATGTCAATTTTTTATTCCTATTTTTGAAGGCTTCAAAGATACAAAAAATGGACTTCCTTTGCTCAATTTGGAAGAAATAAACTTGTACTCACTAATAGTTTTAAAAATTAAGCAGATACTTGAAAGGAATTATGATCTCCTTAGTATTAGTGAAATTAGATCACTCACTTTTGGAAAACTGCAAGAACTTGCTGGTGTGGAAACTACTTCTAAACAAGTATTACTGAAAGTTAGTATATAAAGCAATATAATAATAATAATTATATTATATTATTTAACATTTATCATTTTTTAAATGTTATCTGTACCTTTTTAGGAAACTAATTGAATAATAGGAATTGTTACCATGGAATTTAAAGGTTTCAGCAACTTGATGCGTTTCCCATTGTCCATTTCCAGTCTCAGAAATTAAGTTTATTAGCAGATAATCAAGATATAATCAATAAAATAGATATAATCAAATCAGCATTAGATAGTATTGCTCTTTACAACTTTATTAAATTTATCAATTTTCAATGTAATGTTAATAAATGATTATTGAAGGATGTTTATCGACAGTTCTACATATCATGGGTCATCGATAGGAGTCAAGTTTTAAGTGCTTTACTGCCAGCATTTATTATAATTGTTTTTATTGCAAACATTATAATTGTTAATTATAATAAATAATCCAACTATGTTATACCTGTACTTCAACTACTGTATGTCTGTATTGCTTGTCATCTCTGTTCTGTTATTTATTATTATTGCATTACTAGTCAATAGTTATAAGAAATTACTTATTGTATTGTAGCTATTGTATACATGTTAACTTGAATATTGTATTTATTCAATGGTTTTCATTCCATAAACAATAATCTTACCCAAACTCTCTGGCCCTCATACCAGTACTTAAACGCCTTCGATGTTAGTAACATGGTTAGAAAATATTTAATGTTATATTTACATATTCCTGTCATAATTGACTATGTCCTGACTTTCTATCACCCACCCATGTTCGTAAATAATGAAAATATTTTAATTTAATATTAGTTACCTATTTCTTAACGTTTAACTTTCCATATAAAGTGCAGTTAATTTTTTTTTTTTTTTAACATTTATATTTATGGTTTTAAATGAAAAATTACCCCCATACCAGACTGAAACGAATTGAAACCGCCCGACGTTTTCGACTACTGCAGCACTTACTAGACAAACGCTCTAAGCTCACAATCAATTACAAACGACTCATATATATGACAATAATAAGACCTATTTGGATTTACGGAATTGAGCTTTCTGGCTCCACTAAACCATCGAATTCCTCTCGTATCCAATCCTTACAATCCAAAATCCTTCGTAAAATCCTCAACGCTCCTTACTTTGTCACAAATAAAATCATCCATAAAGATCTTAATGTTCCATATGTTTCCGATTTGGCCCAATCCAGATATCTATCCTTTCATAACAAACTGTAGAATCATCCGAATCCTCTCGTTTCAAATCTTGCCGAAACCTCCGAGGCGTTTGAAAAGAAGATGGCCTCGGGACCTTCTAATATAGAACTTTAATTTGAGTTCTACCAATGGGTAGTTTCTCTTCATGCTGTACATGTCATGTTACCAATTTCACATTTACTTATTGTATTTTCCATGTAATACAGTTGTAAATCTCAATAAAATAAAATAAAAAAAATGAAAAATGCTTCCAATTATCACATTGTGGTTTATTTTTTCCGAATATATATATAAAGTGGCTTTTCCCTTCCTTGCGAAGACAATATTTTCTAGGTATGTTCCTCTACCATATCATCAACAACCATCGTCCTTCTTACGCCTACAACCTTATCCAGTTCAAATCCTCAGTCCATTCCCTGTCCACAAGATCTCAACCTTCTAACATTTAAATGCCTTCTCACAGATCTGCCTCATTCCAAAACTCCTTTATTACTCACTCTGTCAATTTCTGGAATTTCCTCCCTATCAAAATTCGACATTCCCCATCCATATTCACATTCAAAACTCTCCTATTCCAATTCCTATCTCATAAACAGATAGTTGCTAACTAATCGACAACATACATTTATTTCATGCCATTCATTGCAGATATCAATGCAAAATGATAATGTATTTATATATTAATGAGGCAGTTTATATTATCAGATTTAGTTTTCTGTTTTCTCAACAGAAACAAAGCTTATTTTAATACAGAATTTAATATATTTTAATTCTTTATTGTTTTCAGTCTATTGTCTTACAGTGCAAATAGCTGTAAGTGTCTTCTCATAGTGTTAATTGTTTTGTATATAGTTTCGTTTGTTTTGTATATAGAGTTTTTACCTTATATTTTCTTTACATTATTTCTTTTTTTCGATTGATTTTATTTTGGACAGATGCAATCTTTTAATTTTGTTATTCTCAAGGGACTGTGTCCCAGAATAAAGTTATTTTCTATCTATCTATATATATATTAAAGGAACCAAAAAGTAATGTCTTCTAACATTAAATTCAAACACATATATTTTTAATCAATGATGTAATCACCCTCATTATCAACAAGCTTAAATTTTCAATGCTGTGTTGATAAAAATATTATATCCGAATCTGCAAATATTTTGATTGGACAGAATATATACCTTCCCGGCAGTGAGTTTTTTTAGGTAAGAAAAAAAAATTTAGTACAAAGAAATATATAATTCAATTTTTATGATAATTTTCTGTTAGTGTTGCAGGATTCTCTAATTTTGCATTGCTATGTGCCGCCGGGAAGGTATATATATATATTTTTTTGTCCTCTCCTTCCTCGCCTTTAAGGCTATACGGAGGTTTTCCCGGGCCGAGGAGTGTGGGCGGAGATTTAAAAACTCCGGGCACAGGGGCCCGAACTCATGACTATTTTTTTTGTATCAAAGTCTTATGTATCAGGTTGCCGGGCAACGGCGTTGCAGTGCACACGCGTTAGCTTATTCTGCCACCCCGCCCTAAAAAAAAGCAACTAAGTATTGTTTATAAGTTGTTTCCATCTGTTTTTTTTTTTTAATTTTTTGCGGGGAAGGTATATGTCCCTTTTATTAGAAGTTGAATAAAAAAAGTTAAAATGTATTTTTGAAAGCTAAGATCATGCAGGGTCGCTCAAAGCAGTATCCCCATCCCCACATATATTATTACAGTAAGGCTCGAAATCGGTTTTGTACCAAATATAAGCTCCTGCCATGCTCAAATTCCATGAATGGGGTACTGTTGGATTCAGAATTTCACGGGGGGTTAGCAAATCGTATTCTCCGCTTTTGTTTTTCTTTCTAAAATAAATAAAGTTGATTCAAACATTTTTCAAAGTTAACTATCCTTATCCTTCTCGATTTCTCCAAAGCCTTCGATTCCATTAACCATTCCATCCTTTTCAAGAAACTGAAATTATTATCCTTCTCCAATAGTTCCATCTCTTGGTTTCAATCTTTCCTTTCACAACGTACCCAAGCAGTCTCCATACCCAACCAACTGCCTGGAGTTACCCAGAGTACATCTCTTCTTTTCGGCTCCTACATTAACGACCTACCTAAATCAATTCTCCATTGTTCCCATCACCTTTATGCAGACGATTCACAGATGTACCTATCATTTTCCCCTCCTGAGTTACTGGGGGCATTTGTCAAGATCCAAGAAGACCTAGATTGAATCAGTGCCTGGGCAAATGTAAATGGATTAAAGTTAAATGCTCCCAAAACTCAGGCCATTGTCATTGCTTTCAAGCCCATTCTTAGATCTCATCCAGACTTTCCCATCCTTCACCTTAATGACCAGCCAATCTTCTTCTACTCCTCTGTTAAAAATTTAGGATTTCTCATTGATCAAAACCTCTTTTGGAATCACCATATTTATCATATCTCTCGACGGACAATTTCCACCCTCAAACTATTCCATCGCTTCCGCCATCTCCTACCTCAACATACGTGTAGACTCCTAGTTTCCTCTCTCATTTTCACCCAATTTGACTATAGCTGTGTGGTGTATGATGGCTTCTCTGTGGAGCTCCGCGATAGACTGAAAAGACTAATGAACAGCTGCGTAAGATTTGTGATCGGGCCCCCAAGATACTCCCATGTTTCTCACCACTACGCTGAGTTAAAGTGGCTTTTCCCCTCCTT
The DNA here is from genome assembly GCA_928085145.1 of Nezara viridula. Classification (NCBI taxonomy): domain Eukaryota; kingdom Metazoa; phylum Arthropoda; class Insecta; order Hemiptera; family Pentatomidae; genus Nezara; species Nezara viridula. The sequence continues at coordinate 138,923,760 of OV725081.1, read as the reverse complement.
CCGAAGACAATATTTTCTCGGTACGTTCCTCTACAAAATCATCAACAACCATCGTCCTTCTTACGCTTACAACCTTCTCCAGTTCAAATCCTCAGTCCATTCCCTGTCCACAAAATAACCTTTACATGCCTTCTCACAGATCTGCCTCATTCCAAAATTCCTTTATGGTTCGCTCTGTCAATTTCTGGAATTCCCTCCCTATCAAAATTCGACATTCCCCATCCATATCCACATTCAAAACCTTCCTATTCCAATTCCTATCCCAAAAACAGTCAGATAGTTGCTAACCATTCGAGCTGATTTTAATAGAGACTTCGATACACTTTTATTTTTTAATTATTTATAATTTTCTTAAAAATGTATACTAGTCTATCAGTGCAAATAGCTTTAAGTGTCTTGTCATAGTATTAATTGTTTTGTATATAGTTTCGTTTGTTTTGTATATAGAATGTTTACCTTATATTTTTTTTTGCATTATTTATTTTTTTCGATTGATTTTATTTTGGCCAGATGTGTTCTTTTAATTTTGTTCTATTTTGTTATTTTCAAGGGACTGTGACCCAGGATAAAATTATTTTTCTATCTATCTATCTAGTATGGAGCGATCGTTCAGTTAATGACACGGTTCCATTTGAACTGTTCGTCCGCGAACGATTCACTTCAAATGCCCACCCTAGTTTGAATTTGACTATTTTCTTAGTTTTCATTTCATATCCACTACAGAAATTTTCAAGGAAATGAGTTAGTTAAAATTGTAAAATGAGTAGAAAACGAGGACGTCCACATTCAGATATTAGTGATTTAGTGTCAAAGAGGCCGTGTGTAATTATTATTAGTGATGAAGATTCAGAATTAACTAATGAGTTACCTATTGTCATTAGTGATGAAGATTCAGAATTTCCTAGTGAGTTACCCATTGAATCTGCACAGGATGAATTGGATAATGTTTTTCAAACTAAGAAATACATTCCTCATCTTTTGATAGGACTTATGTACCAAGTAGACTTGTCAGTGCTTTGTTTACTGAGAAAGTTAAGGTATAAATACAAATATCCCTCATTGTCAGTAGCATTTGAGATCTCAGGAATTGATAAGTTCAGTAGTATTTCTTTACGTTTTAAAGATGAGTTTATTCACGTGCATGTTGAATATTTTGACAAATATTACACGGCTTATATTGGTTATGATAGATTATTTAAAAAAGAAAAAGGAGATTCTTATATTGATAAGTGCTTTAAAAGTTTTGCTGAACATGAGATATCTAAAGTAGATAATTCATCAAATATTATAAAATATTTTGTTATCTTCACTAATTCAGGCTTAGATATTACAGAAGAAAACCAATTAAAACAAAGGCAATCCAGAAGTTTTTATCCTTTTAAATTTGATAGTTTGAGTGTTGAAGAGTTTGGCATGCTAAAAGACTTCTTGCCAATGAATGGTAATATACAAAAGTATAGCTGTTATCAGTTTTCAAAAAGTAAATCAACACGAGAAGAACTTTTAAAGCGATTAGAATTTTCATCTGCCATGCTAGAAGTAATAAAAGAAAGAAGTGTTACTCTAAAATTTGAAAGAATAAAAAAAACATTTCTAGATAAATTAGTATTTATAGTCAATCAACCTAATAGAAAAGAAATGAACAGCATTGTTAAAAGTGAAATAGAAAATAATCGTAAAATTAACGCCGACTACAGTTCATTACAAGAAAGAGCTTTACGCACTTTAATGGCTCCGGAAAAACATTCAAACTTTGGGAATGGTATAACTGAAGTTTTATTCAAATTCTATTTATTTATATCCTTCTCACATGATATGTTTCTTAATAAAAGTATGACTTCCATATACCCCAAAAATAATGGTATCCATGATGACATTACTATATGTTACAAAGGTAAAATCACTTATATAAAACCTCTTAATGGAGACAGTTGTATCAATTATAGCCAGCTGTTTTACTCTGGAACAGATGATACAAAGAATACATTTGCTATTAATAAACATTTTGCTTATTTCATCAAGGAACTAGAAAAGGGTAAGAATATAAAATATTTTATCATTTATACTGATGTCGGTATAGATCTTACAGAAGATAATATAATAAAAAAAGGACAATCTAAGAATTTTATTCCTTTGAAATTGGATAGTGTAGATATTAAAAAAAAGAAGTATAAAATTTTAAGATATAGTTCATGTATGAATAAAAATGGCATTTATCAATTTTCACAGGAAGGAACTAATAAGCTTTTAAGTCTATTAAAACTTCCATCATCTTTCCAAAGAGGAAAAGAAGAAGGAATATTCTTTAATATGAATGAAACACAGTTAATAGAGACATTTTTACATAAGCTAATATTCGCAGTTAATCAGCCCAATATGGAAGAACTGAAAAATGTTATTAAAAGTGAAATAGAAAATAAGTCAAATCAAATTCCATACAATTATGAAGAATTACTTGAAGTAGCCTTACATTTTTCGGAATCTCATGAATTTAGCTTTATTACGAAAGATATAATAATAAATCTTTTGGGAGATATAAAAAATAATTTATGTAGTTATGAGGAAATTCAAAATAAAAACATTGATGAAGAAATTAAATTTGCTAAAAATGTGGTTCGTAGAGAAGGGACACTTTCTTTTAATCTGTTCTTGGATTTTTTAACCAAAGGAGAAGGGATAAAATATCTAGAAGTTCTGAAAAGAAACGGAATAAATCTATCTACTTTGTCAAGTATTTTAAGGGGAGCTAGCTCTAATGCTCCAAAAGCCTTTAAAGGCTTATGTGATCTTTGGTTTGATGAGCAAGGAAATAAAACTCTTTATTTAAAAACTCCAGAAAAAGAAGGAATCAAATTAACTAATATGTCTAGTATTTTAAGTAGAGCAGGAGGTAATGGTGTAATAGCTTACAAAGAACTTTATGAACTATGGTTTGACGAGCAAGGAAATAAAAGTCTATATCTAAAAACATTAGAAAAAGAAAAAGTTAAACTGTCTAATATGTCCAGTATGTTAAGGGGTGCTAGCTCTAATGGTGCAAGAGCCTTTAAAGACTTATATGATCTTTGGTTTGATGCAGAAGGAAATAAAACACGATATTTAAAATCTCTAGAAAAGGAAGGAATAAATCTCTCTATTATGTCCAGTATTTTAAGTGGATCAGCAGCCAATGCTGCACGAGCTTTTAAAGACTTATATGATCTTTGGTTTGATGCAGATGGAAATAAAACACAATATTTAAAAACTCTAGAAAAGGAAGGAATAAATCTATCTAATATATCCAACATTTTAGGTGGGACAAATGTCAATGCTGCAAAAGCTTTTAAAGAGCTATATGACCTTTGGTTTGATACAGACGGAAATAAAACACGATACCTTAAAACTCTAGAAAAGGAAGGAGTAAATCTATCTAATATATCCACTATTTTAAGAGGGGTAAGAGCTAATGCCCCAAAAGTCTTTAAAGACCTGTATTACCTTTGGTTTGATGCAGAAGGAAATAAAACGCGATATTTAAAATCTCTAGAAGAGGAAGGAATAAATCTATCTAATATATCCACTATTTTAAGAGGGGTAAGTGCTAATGCCCCAAAAGTCTTTAAAGACCTGTATTACCTTTGGTTTGATGCAGAAGGAAATAAAACACGATATTTAAAATCTCTAGAAAAGGAAGGAATAAATCTCTCTATTATGTCCAGTATTTTAAGTGGATCAGCAGCCAATGCTGCACGAGCTTTTAAAGACTTATATGATCTTTGGTTTGATGGAGTCGGAAAAAAATCACGATATTTAAAAACTCTAGAAAAGGAAGGAATAAATCTGTCTCATATGTCCAGCATTTTAAGTGGATCAGCAGCCAATGCTGCACGAGCTTTTAAAGACCTATATGATCTTTGGTTTGATGAAGTCGGAAATAAAACACGATATTTAAAAACTCTAGAAAAGGAAGGAGTAAATCTATCTAATATATCTAGTATTTTAAATGGAACAGGAGCTAATGCTGCAAAAGCTTTTAAAGATCTATATGATATTTGGTTTGATAAAGATGGAAATAAATCAAGATATTTAAAAATTCTAGAAATGGAAGAAATAAATCTATCTAATATATCTAGTATTTTATGTGGGGCAGGAGCTAATGCTGCAAGAGCTTTTAGAGACCTATACGACCTTTGGTTTGATGGAGATGGGAATAAAACAAGATATTTAATAACTCTTGAAATGGAAGAAATAAATCTATCTAATGTGTCCAGTATTTTAAATGGAACAGGAACTAAAGCTGCAAAAGCTTTTAAAGAGCTATATGATCTTTGGTTTGATAAAGATGGAAATAAATCACGATATTTAAAAACTTTAGAAATGGAAGGAATAAATCTATCTAATATATCCAGTATTTTAAAAGGGGTTAGAGCTAATGCCCCAAAAGCTTTTGAAGACCTATATGACCTCTGGTTTGATGCAGAAGGAAATAAAACGCGATATTTGAAAACTCTAGAAAACGAAGGAATAAATCTGTCTAATATGTGCAGTATTTTAAAAGGAGTAAGAGCTAATGCTCCAAAAGTCTTTAAAGACCTTTATTATCTTTGGTTTGATGCAGATGGAAATAAAACGCAATATTTAGAAATTCTAGAGAAGGAAGAAATAAGTCTATCTTGTTTGTCCAGTATTTTAAATGGGACAGGAGCTAATGCTATAAGAGCTTTTAAAAGCCTATATGACCTTTGGTTTGATGCAGAAGGAAATAAAACCCAATATTTAATTACTCTAGAAATGGAAGAAATAAATCTATCTAACATATCCAGTATTTTAAATGGAACAGGAGCTAATGCTGCAAAAGCTTTTAAAGATCTATATGATATTTGGTTTGATAAAGATGGAAATAAATCAAGATATTTAAAAACTCTAGAAAAGGAAGGAATAAATCTATCTAATCTATCCAGTATTTTAGGTGGAGCAGGAGGTAATGCTGCAAAAGGTTTTAAAGACTTATATGATGTTTGGTTTGATAAAGATGGAAATAAAACACTACTTTTGAAAATTATTAAAGAAGAAGGAATAAATCTATGCAGTATGTTGAGTATTATAGGTCGATCAGGAGCCAATGCTGCAAAAGCTTTTTTAGACTTATATAATACTTTTTTTGATGAGCAAGGGAATAAAAAACAGCATTTGAAGAACTTTATAAGCGGAAAAGAAACAGAAAAATGCTTTACAATGCAGAACTTATCCAGTATTTTAGGCGGAGCAGGAGTCAGAGCTAAAGAAGCTTTTGAAAATTTGCATAGTGTTTGTTTTAATGATAAAGGAAAAAGAACACAACTTTTAGATGATTTTTACAATGCAGGTTTTAAACCAAGTAACTTATCATATATGTTAAATAAATCAGGAGTGCGTGCTTCGACTATTTTAAAAAAAATGCATAGTGTTTATTTTAAAAATAAAAGAGATAAAACCGATCTTTTGGATGATTTCTATAGTGTAGGTTTTCGTCCGTTTGATGTATGTAATATATTGAGTGGAACATTTGATAACTTGGAAAAATTCCATGATTTTTGTTTTACTGAAGAAACAAAAAAATATTTGAATCATTTCTTAGATGAGAAAGATGGTTTTTCATTGAGTAGCTTATGTAATGTATTACACGGAGCGAAAACTAATATTTGTGCTTGTTTTAAAGATTTTCATGACATTTGTTATGATGAAAGGGGAAACAAAACACAACGCTTAGCTGATTTTTATAATATAGGGTTTAGGTCAAACGATTTATCTTCTATATTATCTATGGCAGGAAATAATGCTGTTTTAATTTTTAAAAAATTTCACAAGGCTTGTTTTAATAAAAACAACTATTTAAATCACTTTTTAAATGAGAAAAAACTTTTTAAACCGAAATATTTAGCTAAGATTTTACATGCAGCAGGAATTAATATTTGTCTTATTTTTAAAAAACTGCATGATCTTTGTTTCGATGAAGCTGGAAACAAAACAATTTACTTAAACAAACTTATCAGAGATAACTCGAGGAAAAAGATACCTGATATTTTATTCAAAAAAGTGAGAGGGGCTTCTGCTGCTTCTTGATATAAACAAAATGCTAGTGAAGGAGGCTAGATATCCTATCTTGATTCGAGTGATTTATCCTAGCTTGAAGGTAGTTTGTGATATAGTGAGTATGAAATCCGGTTCTACGGTGAGGGAACTTCTGATTCAGTGTTCGAAGTCTGGTCTCTATGAAGGTATTTGTTTGTCCGTGAGAATTTTTTTAGGAAAACAACTAGCAGAAACATGAGAAGGGTGACTGCCTGGAGCAATACTCTGCTGTAAAATTTTGTTTTCTGTTGGAGAAAAGCCCTGTGGAAACTTTTGTGATGGTTATGAAGGGGATACCCTAATTAAAGCATGTGTTTATGTGCGGCTATCATACTTCATGGATGGAGACAAGTTATCAACCTCATTCAGGGCAGTCAACTTTAAAAACTTACGTCAAAGTTGAAAAAAAATCAATGCTTGAATGTTTTGATGAGATTGGAAGAGAAAATTCAGAAGAAAAATCTTTGACACTCAGGGGATTGGTTCTTCTGTCAATTTTTTTGTACCTGTCCACACTGTGCTGTCTCTGAAGCAGTTTTTGATCTGCAACAGCATGAAACAGATTGTTCATCCCCTCCCATTATGGTGGTGGGGTGCCTGAACGGGCTTACGCGTGCGCAAAACATGTGTTACCCAACAACGAACCTTATGATAAACTAAAGTTTATGAGGTATAAAATAATTATGAGATTTTGCACTAAAGCTGTAAAGCCCACATATTATTATTACCTCTAACGTTATTCTTAAAGGATGTGTGCAATAAAGAAAGAATTAATTGTTATGGTATTTCATATTATTTTAAAAGTTTTGTACCAAATGTAAATTTTTTTGGGATTAATGTTCATTATGATGATTCCAAACCTCACACCCAAGCAACTGTTTATTACTTTCCTACCTATACTAAGTAAGGAAAGTATTGCAATCAGGTCAAATTTCCGACATGCGGTTTTTGACGGAACTATACATTTCAGAGTCCCCTCAGTCCGAAAAACACATTTTTAACCATTGGTCTGTCTGCCTGTCTGTGCCAAGATTTTCTTAGGAACTAGCGAACTGATTTTGTTGCTTCTTTTTTTATTTTGTAGGATTTTGATCACTGATGCCTGTGACACAAATTGGATGCTCTATGTGCAATAAATAAAAAACATGTTTTTCTATAGACTGTATATTTTTTACATTGCTTTAGTTTATCAAATAAATCGTACTCAAATCTTTTCTTTGGTCAATTTTCAGGAAAATAAATCTAATTCAATTTTTTTTTATTTCTTGATGGACGTATGTAAAAATATAAATACTTTTCTGAAATAGGTAGGAAACTCGTGTGAGTGGACACATTAGATTTTTTGTTTTACTCTCTATAGATATACATTTTATTTTCTAATAAAAATTTTGAGAAAAATAATTTTTTTGTTGAAATCTATTTATATTTCCTTGTAAGGATATTTAAGACAGGGCTAGGTACATCTTCCTAGGTATTTAAAAAAAAGTGTTTTAATTACTGACATGAAAATCATATAAATAACTTTTATTTGGTGCTACCAGACATTAACTTAACTTAAATTGCACTTAGAACACTTCTATTATTTGTGGACTGAGAACAGATATATTCCCCTGGCTTTCAATTATATTTCCTCTTATATATGGTTACTTCAATTGCTCAATGACTTCAAGTAAATAATTTCATGGAAAATTACATCTTCAAAAGTATACAATTTCTCCTTCATATATCCATTTACAAAATGTATTTTATAAATTTCAATAATAGTGAAGTCTTATCTTCAAATCTCATAAAATTGTCAATTATTTTTATTTAACTGTATCATAGTTTCTGAAACTTATTTCCTCTGTTACCAAAAGTGTTCCATACCAGGCTAACAATCCTTAAAGATTTTTTAATTAAGTTTTATTTACATTACATTTTAATTGATTATAAATATGAATTACATATAATTATTAAAAAACATGAATGATGGTTTGTTTTGTTTATAAACTATGACTTATTGTGTTAAAGTTAAATTTAATTGAAAAATAAATATAATTTTTTAAAAATTAATTAACTTAATATGTACTATCTATGTATTGATATACATTATGTTTATTTATGTATGTATAAATATATATTTATTTTAAAATGTGTATGTAATTATGTTTATATTCTTTTATTTACATCATAGGCAAATATATTTTTATTTATTTATTATAAATTTTTATATAATCGTTTGTTTGTTTATTATTTATATTAAATCTATACCACAATATTGTTTTATGTCTTGACATGAGCATTCTTCTGATCTGTCTATTTTTATTCTTATACCGACGAGAGCATTTATGAAAACCGCAGATGTATATTTACATAATATTGTTGGAATCTATTATATTAAGCTAATGTTATGTATGCACTCTTTGGTGATTGGAGGCGCTAATATATCAAGGTGTGCCAGACCCCCTTACCATGCACCCCCCCCCCCTGCCATCACATCCCTATAAATTGCATATCATTGTGTCCCTTGTAACTATTTATTGAAAGAAAAAAAAAGTGGAAGAACTCTCCCTAAATGGCATCCAAATATGGCTGACTGACCACTTTGACTTTATTTAGGTTTTTTGTCACTGAGAATCAGTTTTTGCCTTAATTTCGGCATAGTTGGTATTTTATTAAAGCTGGATAGTCAGAGAATAATAAAATATTAAAAAATAATTGGGCTAGGCAATAAAAAACACCAGTAAAATCAATTTTTTTAACAAAAAAAAATTTCAGGTTGAAAATCAAGCGTCATTTATAATTAAATGGCCAACAATAATGCAAAACGTGCTGAAATAAAAGATCTGGAGAATATATTTTTCTTTCTAAAAAACTGATTACTTTTTAAAATATTTGAAGCGGTTCCGTAAAAAATGCACTTAAGCGACAGAAAAGCGATACTGGCACGGGCGGATCTACGGGGGGGGGGAGCTTCAGCCCGAAAGCCAAATATGGTAAAATATAACCATGTTTTATGGAAAAAATACTTTTAAAAATACATCTTAAAGTATTATTGTTCGTGCAATTACATTTAGAAGGACTTAAGGAATCACTTAAACACCATTTCATGTAGGTAGTTAGTTTCTTTCTGTTTTTCCAAAGGAATTATCGTTATTTTTATGAAAAAAAAGCTTTCGGGCTTAAGCCCCCCTCTCCCCCCCACAAAAAATTAAATCCTGGATCCGCTAGTGCTTACTGGCCTCTACCATACCATTCAATACTCATAAATGATTTAATTATAGTGCTATAATAACGTTTTCGGTACATTATATTGATTGTATTAACGAAAAAATAATAAGGCAATAATTTAATTGTCCAAATAAATTTAAATTTTTTTAAAAATTTAATTTTGTTTATTCTATATGGAGGTCATTTAAGAAGGCCTCTATTGTAACAATGATATACTTATAATAATAAAACAATTCAAAAATACTTTGTTAAATATCTTGATTTTTTTATTTATCGTGTACAATTTAACACTTTGTTTTCTATATTTAATGATTCTTAGAGATAATTTAGGATAAAGCCAATTATTTTTTATATAAGATCACACTGTAGAAGTACAGGTTTGGAAAAAAGGACAAGGTCCACTTGCAGTTTTAATTCTTTCCATCAATATCAGTACCAGTTCACAGATCTAATTAAGTATTGAATTATTTCTGAAATTGTTCTATATTAACGTGCTTTTGTTTCTAGAAATACCTTTCAATGTATTCCTTCATGTTCGTTAATAGTTGATTTTTTTCTATCAAAATTCTATTCATGTTTATTTATTAGGCGTTCCAACAAGGGTTGCCATTTCACGTCAGGATTGAGCCCCAGATGTTGTGTTCAAGCCAATGTTCCTCCAGAAGACCCTATTAAGCCATCGCCTCTTTCGATTCGTATATCCAACTTCTTCTAGGTTATCCTCGCCTCCGTCATCTCTGCGGCTGCCAATCAAGAAAGCGGTTCGGCCATCGCTTGGCAGACATTTGTCTTACATTGCCTTAACACCTTAGCTTTCGCCGTCCAATTTTTTGGTTAACGAGCATATTGTCTCTAACTACCTAATTCCGTCCATCCTAGTCACATATAGGTTTCTTATCCAACAATTTATCTCCACAGCTTGAACTTTTGAATAGTTCTGGAATGACGTGCTATAATTCCTCGGTTGTTTTCTTTCAGAATCGTGTCATTGTATGAAATAAGATGGAGCGTGCATTCGGCTTTCGAAACTTGCTACACTTTTTGCCCGCACATCAATCTCCGAGGATCCAGAGGTTTAAGTTAAAGCAAGTTCTCATATATTTAAAAACATCCATCTTTGTACATGCCTGAGAGTAAACACGGTGATCACTGGCATCTACTGCTGCGATGGTCTTTGTGAAATTAATCTTAAGCCCCATACTAAACAAATAAATAATCAAGACTTTTCCAAAGAATGGTTCTTAAATTCAGTGCTAATCCATCGAAGGATTTTCGATGCTCGTCAATGATCTCATGAATGTAGGAATTTGCCCAATTTAGATCGATGAGTTTAGAAATGATCCGATGAATTTCCAGTGCTCATTAATGTTCATCATTGAGTTCAGAGAACTTGTCCAATGTTTAAGCTCGCTGTTAACCGATATCTTCAAGCAATGAAAGATAAGGGGGGAGGTTACATTGTGGTTCTAGGTGATAGGTTTTGCCGCTAAATTTGGTTTTCTGTTGTTCTGTATTTCTTATTCTATTATCAAATTAATTATCAAAATAAAACATGAGTTTGAAAATTGAAGGCTCACCTCGGAGCTGTGGTCAGTAGTGTTATAATTTATGAAAATCATACTGTTACCTAGTGTTTCAAAAGTTTTCGCTTTTAGGGAAATGTATTTTATCAATTTAATATACATATAACTTTATTTTTTTAATACAAAGGACATAAAATGAGATAAAGACAATAAATGGGAGACTATAATCTGGTTCACCATAGTTTTCTCTATAATACAAAGAATTGCCCACTATTGCTTTTAATAGGGATAATTATATTAGTTATACAGTTGAATTTGCCAAGTATTAATAAAATAACTAAAACTTTTGTAAGCTCCTGTGTTTGGTGATGTTTAGAATAAACGTTTTTTTATATTAATCTTGCAATAAGCTCAGAATCTGAGGATTTACTTTATTTTATTTTTATTTTTTGAGACTAATAAGCTCATTGCAAACTTATTAATATTCAGAAATGAACCCTGACGGTTGCTCTCTAGCATTGAAACTGTATATTGGATTTGTTTATTAAAGTAAAGATACAGTGTTTAAAACATAAATAAAATGACTTGTATTCGTATTGTTAGGAAAATGATCTGTAAAACAAGATGATTTTAAGTTTATATTTATTATTTTAATTTCCTTATTTCTAATCTTTCAATGTTTAGTTATAATTTTTTATCCAGTGAGTTATTTATTTTTTATGACTTGTTTACTTTTCAGATAAAAGTAACGTAGGTGCTCCTATGAAATCAGAAATTACATATGGTACTGAGACTACCGGTTAGTTTTCCATGTTACTTATTTAATGAAAATCTTCATTCATATTTCGATATGCAATTAATATTTTATTTCTTATATCATTTATTTCAGGTATAAGTAAATTAGGTGTTACAGTGAAAGAAGAAACTACAGATGATGGAGAAACTACCAGTAAGTTTTTCCTTTTATTATTAATGGGTATTATATAATGTCAACTGATCATTTCTTTTTATATTGGCTTTTGAAGGTTCAGTAGTTTCGGAGAAAATGCATGGATGTTGGACGGTGTGAGGCATACGGCGGACGGACAAAAAACAAAAAAATTTAATTTTTGAATTTTTTGGGCGATCACAATGGTTCATTATTGAAAATGATAAATTAAAATTTTGTTTTTCTTACACTTGTTAAGAAAAAAAAAAGTCAAATTACTATCATTTTATAATGATGTAGAGATGGTTGACCGTTGATATAATATGAGAAGGAGTTAATTGGGGGATGCAGTCAAATAAATACTAAACTAAAATATAGTATTTATTTAATTTTAAATTAAATAAATACTATATTTTAATTTAGTATTTATTTGACCACACCTCCCAATTAACTCCTTCTCATACTATCATTTTAATTTTGGAACATAACATATTAATTATATAGGCAATAATTCATAGAAGTTCAAAAAGAGAGATCATGTGTGAACATTGATAAAAGTGAGGTTAATTTTTCTTTGAAAATCTTTTTGACAAAATCTTAGAGTAAATTAACAGTGAAAACTTTTCTTTTTGTTGCATTCTGTTGTTGAAACCAATTAGCTCCAAGAAATAGGAACTCCACACCTCGGTGTAGCGGTTTCACCGCAAACGATGTCTGAGACGTCGATATCTGCCAGTTCTACAGAAAATGTGGACGCTTTAAACTCAAACCAAACTACTGAAAATAATTGGGAACTCGTTACAGGAAGAAAACGCTCAATGGACAATAACAGAGACCCAAGAAAAGCTAAAAAGGTAAGTGAAGTTACAACAGTAACCACTAATAGTTTTGAAGTTTTAACTAACATTAGTGACGAGTCTGATGCTACCACTAAGCAACCAGTTTCTGTAAAACCGCCCCCTATCCACTTGAATGATGTACAGAACTACACCGAACTGGTCTCATTTCTCCAAAATGTAGGAGGTTTGAACAGCTTTAACCTAAAATCCACATCAAGAGGAGTAACCGTATATCCTGAAAACTCTGACACATATAGACGTATAGTAGCTAACTTAAGACAGGTAGGTGCCGATTTCCATACCTATCAGTTAATAGAAGATAGAAATCCAAGAATCGTAGTAAAAAACTTACACCATGCTACTCCAATTGAAACCATAAAACACGAATTAAAATGCCTAGGCTACGATGCCACAAGTATTGTGAACGTTATTTCCAGATACAAAAATCCACTTCCCATGTTCTTTATCGATATCTCTAAAGCCACATTTAATGAAAAAATTTTTGATATCAAATTTTTATACTATACTAGAGTGAAAATCGAAGAGCCAAGAAAGAAAAGAATGATTCCACAGTGCACCCGTTGTCAGCAGTATGGCCACACAAAGGCTTATTGCAATCACTCCCCGAAGTGCGTGAGATGTGGCCAAGGACATGATAGCACCGTCTGCACAAAGACAAGAGAGACCGCAGCAACATGCGCGAATTGTAGCGGATCCCATCCAGCAAATTATAGAGGTTGTGCAACTCTAAAACAACTGAGGGAAGTACGCAATCTCCGTAAAAATATACAAAGTCCCCAAAAAGCACAAACTAGCGCACCCCCAGGTATAGACGAGTTTCCTTCTCTTCCACAAAGTCAGCATACCGCAAATTCAGGTTCTTCAAAACCCGATTCCCAATATCTAGGACCAAAACTGCGAACTTCTCCTACAGAAGTCCCAGAAAATCACCTTCACCAGCCAAAGCATCCAGAAATGAAAAAGGGCATTACTCAACCGCCACTACCAACTTACAATCACCCGGCTTCAGCTCAGCTCTTCAACTTGGTAAGTGGATTGAATAACCTCATCCCGCCTCTTTTCAGCCTTCTCCAAGAACTGTCTCACGTTGCACAAGCCTTATCCTCCAGTTATGGCTACTAATCGGCTGACAGTGGGCTCCATGTCCGTTCTTCTCTGGAACGCAAATGGTATAAACCAACACAGGACTGAACTTGACATGTACATACATGAAAAACGGACTGACATTGCTCTCATCACTGAAACACACTTGACTCCACATTCTAAATTTTACATTCCAGGCTACAAAATATATAGAACTGACCACCCTGATAAGACGGCACATGGCGGTACGGCAATACTGATTAAGCAATCACTAAAACACAACCCTTTACAATTACCCATTACACCTGACATACAATCCACAGCAATTACTCTGTATACCCAGCACCATACCATTACCTTCGCTGCAGTGTACTGCCCTCCGAGATACGTGCTAACATCTGCAATGTTTTACAATTTTTTCCAACATCTCGGTCGGTGTTTTATTGCAGGTGGTGATTATAATGCCAAACATCAGTCCTGGGGAGCACGACTCTGTACTCCTAGAGGAAGAAATCTAAAGTCTGCCATCGATCAGCTTTCATTAAACACGATCTCACCTGATACACCTACTTACTGGCCAACTTCAAGACAGAAAACACCAGATTTACTTGACTTTTTCATTACTAAAGGACTCAGGACAGTGCCGTATACTGTAACTGCAAGCTCTGATCTTTGTTCTGATCATTCTCTTCTCAGTTTGGTACTATGCGATGAGCCTCGTACTGCATCAAAAAAACCAACACTTACAGATAGGATAATCGATTGGAAAGCTTACAGCGACTACTTAAATTCGACGCTATCAATCCCAATGTCCCTTAAGACCGAAGAGGAACTCGAAAAAGCTGTTGATAAGTTCACAATCAGCTTACAACAGGCTGTATGGTCATCATCTGTACCAAGACCTAGCAGAAATACGTCTCTTCCAATCTATCCGCAGTACATTAGAGACCTGATCAGAGCAAAGAGAAGAGCGCGCAAAGTGTGGCAGACTGGTCGACTTCCATCTGACAAACGGACTTTCAATAGACTTAACAATGAACTTAAACGACAGATTCAGAATTTTAAAAGAACGAACTACGACAATTACCTCAAAAATCTTTCGACTGACGATGGAAGCTTATGGAGACAGACTAAGAAACTTGTAAAGCATTGTGAGGTGTCATCACCACTCCGAAACATAGATGGTTCCTGGGCTGTGTCAGACCTTGAAAAATCTGAGCTCTTTGCCAACCATCTTTCTTCTGTTTTCATACCACATACTGACTTCTCTAATACTGATCACGAAAGACATGTACAAAACACTTTAGACATTCCTTTACAACTGTCATTACCTCCACTTTGCTTCACTCCCACTCAAGTTGCAGAGCAAATCAGACAGTTACCTAAAAAGAAAGCTCCCGGTCATGACCTGATAAATGCTCAAGTGCTCCAGAAAATGCCAAGGAAAGCTCTAGTATACCTAACATCAATTTATAACGCAATACTCAGAACGACTAAATTCCCCTTACAATGGAAATACTCATTCATAAAAATGATTCACAAACCTAACAAAAACACTGACCTTCCTTCATCATACAGACCCATCAGCTTGCTCCCATTATGCTCTAAAATCTTTGAGAAACTTCTCTACAAACGACTTCTTGACATACTGACTACTGAAAACATAATACCTGAACATCAGTTTGGATTTCGTTCACACCACTCAACCATTCATCAGCTACACCGAGTGACAGACTACATTGCGACAGCACTAGAGCACAAATTATATGCAACAGGAGTATTTCTGGATGTTGCTCAAGCGTTCGATAGAGTCTGGCATCAGGGACTTCTTTTCAAACTTAAGACTATACTCCCTCCAACCTACTATCTTATTCTTCAATCTTTTCTTTCTGACAGATTTTTCTCTGTTTGCCAAGGTACAGAACTATCTACCATTAAACCAGCCCTAGCAGGGGTGCCTCAGGGGTCAGTACTCGCTCCTCTGTTGTATATTATTTACACATATGATATTCCAGATCCTCTCTATACTCTGACCGCGACTTACGCAGACGATACAACAATCTTGACAAGACATCAAAATTCAGCATACGCCTCACAGACTTTACAATATCACCTAAACAATTTCTACGACTGGTGCAAACTCTGGAAAATTCGACTCAACCTTGACAAATCACAACATATCACTTTTACCCTTCGACGTGAAACTTGCCCCCCTATTTACCTTGACAATATCCAAATTCCTCAGACAGACAAAGTTCAATATCTTGGACTGACCTTTGACAGAAGAATGACATGGGGCCAACATATCAAAAACAAAACAAAAACTTTAAACCTAAGACTACGCCTACTGTACTCACTCCTTGCAAGAAATTCTAAATTAAAACTTAGACAGAAATTGAATACATATACTTACCTACTCAAGCCTATTTGGACCTACGCTTTACAGATATATGGGACAGCCAAAAAGACTCACATACGTAAATTACAGACTTTTCAATCTAAAACTTTCAGGACTATTACCAAAGCTCCCTGGTACGTCAGTAACATTACTCTACATAAAGACTTACAGATGCCAACAGTTAACGACCACATACGAACATACTACAAACGATTTCATAATAACTTACATGGACATACAAACTCATTGATTCGAGGCATGGCCACAACTAACATGCCCGATAGCACCCGAAGGAGGCTTAAAAGAAGCTGGATGAGGGATCTCCTCCACTAACTAGAAATATTACGCTCAAGACAGGAAGGACGCCGCTGGGTACTCCTCTCCCTCACGCCTATTCCAAGACCAATCTCTTCATCTTGACATCACACTCGCTGATTGTCGGAACTTCTGACAGGTGTGAGTTGAAGAATCAAGTCAAAAAAAAAAAAAAAAAAAAAAATATAGGCAATAATTAAATTCATTGATGAAAATAAAGAACAAATATTAATTAGATATCAGGGGAACTGACACTGTTTATTAAACAGTATATTGCATAAATGTTTATGTTATAAAAGAGAAATGACTGACGTTTCATTGAAGTAGCAATCAAAACAGTTTAATCACACAGTAGAGTTTTCTAAGGCATGTTTGTCTATATCTGTTTGCTGCAGAGAATTTTTCACGTTGTAGTAATGTGTTTCTGAAAATTGTTTTCATAAGTATCTCAGAGAATTGTTTCTATTCCGAGTGTCTGGAGAGTTTTAACTCTGTCATAACTCTCTCCTGGAAGGTTTTATATTTCTCTTGCATATAAAACCTATGTATGTTCAGTCCTGGAATACGGATCTGAGGTCATCTGTACTGCGGCAGATGCATTCCTGAAAATATTGGACGGCCAGCAGAACAAAGCTCTTCATTTGATTTTGGGTGCACTACGCTCAACCTCTGGTGTAGCTATGGAACTGCAGACCACAGCAGAACCCCTCTCGAAACGGCATGAGCGATCTGCAATGTTCCTTCACGAGTGAATGAAAAGAATGGACCCAGAGTTTTGGAAAAATCCCCACTCAATAGCTCCAGACACAAAAATTCTTCATGCTGAAGGCGATGGCACTACTTGAAGAAAGAGGGCTTGACTGGGAAGAAAGGGAACCATTTATACATCCACAGTTACCAATTCACAATCACGCATGCAATGCAGAACTGCAACTCCTTCATAAGGTGCATAAGAAACACCTGAATACGAGCTAAAAGCATTAGCACTAGAAACTATAACTCAAAAGTATTCTCCTCAAGATTGGCTCCATATCTATACCAATGGATCAGCTGAATCAGATGTAAAAAATGCTGGAGTAGGGGTTTACTCAGTTTAGTCAGTGCTGAAATGGGTAAAGATGGAACAAATTTCGACAGTGAGATAGTGGCGATCCTCATAGCCTTAAGAACGTTGTCTAGAAGGCGGGACCAGAGCGCTGTTTTCTTCAACTCTCAAGCAGCCATCCTCGCTGTTACAAACATGAATGAATGTCTATAGAGTGCTATATTGGAATGTAAATCCCTCCTCTCTAACCTGACTCTTCGAGGCACTAATGTGGCGCTACAATGGATTCTCAGCCATTGTTGGATTCCGGGTAACGTTGAGGCTGATAGTCTTGCCAAGGGAAGAACAGATTTGCCTTAGCCGATACATCCAAAACTTTACGATTCAATACAGCGAATGGTAAAGGTGGTAGTGAAGGAAGAAATTAGAAAAGCACAGGCTTGGGCTAGGTGGAAGGGAAATGCTATGAGTGTTTGAAACATAATCCGATTCCAGCTGAACTACTGTGATGTGATGTAGTTGGCCACTGGTCACGACTATCTGCAGTCATCTCTACAGGATAGGCGTGGCTGAGGATCGATCCTAGTTGTAAATTGTGACATCAAGGAACAATGGATGTAGACCATCTAGACACTGTTCTGCCTTGACGGATATAAGAGAAAAAACATTTTGAAATATATATATTAAAAAATCTAAATTATACTGGGCAGCAAGATGTCAGATGGCCAAATGACCAACGACTTTGGCATAAGAAAAAAAAAATTTTTAATTGTCATGAAATTATTATCATATTATACCGTATTTCTTTCTATTACTTGGTCTACTTAAAAAACATAAAACATTATAACAGTGTTCTTGTTACAGCTCATATCATATCTACCTAAAAAGATTTTAGGTTAAAATTTTGATTTTAATAAAATATATTATTGAATAACATTTTATTTACCGACATCTCTGAGAATAGGACTCCTGTCAGACACCATCTTATTGAGTGCTGAACATTTACTGTCAACACCCTCTATATTTGAGAACTATTTAGCAACTATAGTTACCCTACCTTATGTAATCTGCTATTATTTAAATTTTTATGAATGGCTATTATATGTGAATAGTGTTGTGTAATGTGAGGCTCTTCCTATTTTGAATTTACCACCTTTTGTTTTGATCTGTTGCTATACAAATGGATTTTAAAATTTTGAGCTTTGATCGTTAGTTTGATTTATGGAATATTCTAATATTTTCAAAATCTATCTCATATCTATGGTTTTTGACTCCGTTAGATAAAGCGGGAACTGTATTTTAATCAGATTTAAGAGTAATTTTGTGGTTATATATTCTTGTTTTTATATCAGTTAATGTCATTCCTGTATATAATATATCACAATTTTTACTTGTCATAATTTCTATTATTTTGGATAGGTCCTTTGATTTCAAATTTGAAATCTATGTCTAATTTTTTTAAAAATTTTATGATATTATATGTCAGTTTGTTAATGTATGTTAGGGATATGATTTTTTTATTGTTATTTTCTATGAAGATAGGTATGAATTTGTTACTATTTTCTGAATTTGGGTTCGGTTCGGTGTGTGTTCAGTTTGTATTACTTAGTGAGCTGGTGTTGAACAATTGGTTAAGACTTGTTTCAGTTGGGGACCGATATGTGTTTGAGTTGATTCTAGGTTCATTTTTTTCTGTATGACTATTGTGAGTCGTGTTACTTGCAGTTTGTTTTTTAGTTTCTGTCGGTAATTCATTATCGTTATTTATTGCTTTATACCATAACTTTGTTTATTAATTTATGTGAGTAGATTTTTTTAGTGTATTGAATCAGGGCTATATGTTAGTATATCATATATGCCAGAGAATTTACTAGCTTATATTTTTTTAGTATATGGAATATTTGTTGCTTAATTTCTTTCATAAATAAATTGTCTGTAATTTTAATTGCTTTATTAATCAAATTGTTACCTTCATTAATTATTTGAGTTTTGGGATTATTAGAATAAAAATTGGGGATATTTTGTTTTCTTTCTAGTGTTTTTATTATCTTGTTAATGATATTATTATTTATATGTTGACAGATGGGCTCATTCATGTGAAACAAGAAGAGGAACTACTAATACCAGACGATGGTAAGTAGTGTTTAAGCAGACGACTTCCAAGGGGAAGTTACAGTCAATGGGTCACCGGTTTCAACTAAATTTTTTTCGGTGATACTACATCGAAAAATGTTTGGCACATATCCTCGCTTTCTAATGGTTCTTGAAACGTTCTCCACTCTAGACCTGATCACTGCCAGCATTCTCCTGTTCATTTCAACCGACCAAATTCCTTACATCTTCTGGGATGTTATTTAGCTTATATACTTGCTATATTGGGTTCATGTCTGGACCTCTGTGTGGCTAAGCCATGACTTCGATCTCTTCTTGTTGGAGGTAATTTTGCCCTAGCCGAGCAACATGAGGTCAGGCACACATTAAAATGAAGTTGCTCCCTATATTTCTGGCAAAATGCATCACATGTGGTTCTTGAATCTCCCTTTTGTACCTATAATGATGATCCTCAAGAACTAACTCTGTAATGGAGTTTAAATTTATGCCTATCCAAGTCATCACTGAGCCTCCTCCAAAAGCATCTCTTAGAGAAACATTACAAGGAGTGTACCTCCTTTCCCGCCTCCTCTCTTTTGCGTCCATCTGGAGACTTTAGGCTAAATTGGGACTCGTCAGTGAATAATACACGGCTCCAGTGGGTATCCATGTTCATGGGCAAGCCTCAAGCTTGAATTCGGTACTCTCTGAAAAGCTGAGGTCCAATTGCTGGAGAATGTTAAGTTGAGTTGTCTTCTCACAGTTTGCTCCAATATTTTTACGCTCCTGAACTGCCGTAGGAGACAAAGCAGCATTTTTTTTTATATAATGCCAATCTCAAAAAGTGTGAATTTGTAAAAATCTGTTGTCAAGTTGACCTTGGACGACTTTGACCTCTTTTTCTGGTATGCTCTCCAGTCTCATGGTACCTAATAATCACTTTGGAAATTACGGATTGTGACCATTGGAACCTCTGTGTAATACCTTTGTGAAAACCCTTCTTCTGTTAAAGTAAGAACATGGATTGAATCCTCCCGTTTGCCATCAAAATGCCCTAAATTACTCCACAAAAAAAAAACTGTTGCCTAAAAAATGGTTTAAGAATGTTTCAATGCATGATTGTATTCAAAACTAATGTAGAACTGTGAGCAAGAGTTCGCAATATGTGCTTAAGTTATAACTTAAATTTTGTTTGAAATTATATAATTGAAATTTTTTTTTTCTTGGCTCCTAGGGCCCATTGGAACAAACACTGGCATATATGTCCAATATTTTTCGATGCAGCAGGTCTTCTTCTGGGATAGAACGGGTGAGATACAAAAAGATATAGAGAATTGTGGAATTTTCATAATATTTTGACAAAAAAAATTTATAAGCAATGTGTATAAGCTTATTAAAATTATAAACAGTAAGTACATTAAAACATAAACAGAGTAATCTAAGTAACAAGATCCTAAACTGAAGTAAATAGATGGTAACAATTGTTGTAGTGTAATATATAATATATGCAAATGTGAATATACTTCTACAGATCTACAGGAGAGATTGAAAGAAAAGGAAAAAGGATATAATATGAAATAATAGACATAAAGAAATGTGGAGAAAGAAAAAGAAACAAAAAAAAAAAAAAAAGTAAATAAAATTAGAAGAATAAAAATAGAGACAGGTGTGTTCAGCTAGGAGTTTCACTTAGAACTGGAAAATCAGGGTAAGGGTAGGTATTGGGGAATTGCTGACTTGTTTGGGTAATGGGAAAAACCTAGAAAATTACAGTATCTAAAATTTGAAGATATGGATGGATACAAGAGAAAAATACTATATCTATAAAATAATAAATTATAAATATATACATATACATATAAAATAGAATTAAGAGATTATAGATAAGAGTACAATGTGAATAAAAACAAAAATGGAAGAAGTAAAACGTACATAGAAGTAAAATATAAATATAGAAATAAGAGACCATACATTGCAGAACTAATTTAGAAGTATAGAGAGGAAAAAATATGAATAATTATAATTATATTTGGTTGTACATATGTAAGAAAATTACATTTAAATATTAGATGATATTAAGACATGGTTAAAAAGTATAATGAATACAAAGTAAAAACGGATGATCATACATTGATGTAGAATGTAAATATAAAATTAAAATGAATTAAAAGAGAGATCATACAAAGTGGAAATACTTAGAATAATAAACAATTAAATTGAATTAATCAATAAAAATTTAAAGTAGATAAAAATAATACGATGTAATATATAAGTTATT
Organism: Nezara viridula; assembly: GCA_928085145.1. Lineage (NCBI taxonomy): Eukaryota > Metazoa > Arthropoda > Insecta > Hemiptera > Pentatomidae > Nezara > Nezara viridula. Next base: position 138,901,939 of record OV725081.1, on the reverse strand, counting down.
TTTCACTTGAAAGGTTTAAAATGTGTCTATATGTAAGAGAAATGCAGTTTTTATCTACTTTATGAGTAACAGGATTCTGTTCCATGTGAATGTGGATGGACTCGGAAATGAGTTTTTTCATGGTTAGGGACCGTGGCAAGAATAGAGGTTTTTTACTCTATGAGGGTTAAGACATGTTCTGATAGTTTGGAGGCGGAAGGATTCCGGGAAGTTATGGACGTTTTATGTTGGGAAATGCGGGTTTTGAAATGATTTTTGGTTTCGCCAATATAGGAGCTATTGCTATTAGGAGTAGAGCAAGGTATCCGGTAAACTACATTAGATCGGTGTTGTAAAAGTATGGAATTCTTCAAGTTGGTGAAAAGGAAAGAAAGTTTTTTGTGGGACTTAAGGCCAAGAGGTAAGTTGGTTATAGTCGATTTAAGGAATTTATGTATATTATCTGAGAGAACAGGAACATAGGGGAGAGATTTGTATATGAAAGGAGTAGTAGGTGAGAGAAGGGGAAGTTGTACTCTTTTTGATTGTATAGCAGTTTAAAAGTTCAAGTTAGGTGTTGAGAGGGAAATTATTGGAAAGGAGTTTGTTTACACAGTGAGTGTTGGCTTGGTGATATTGTGGATCAGATAAAGAGAGAGATCGGTGAATAAGGTTTTTGGCAGTATTGATTTTTTGGTGATATTGGTATTGAGAATAATAGTTGAGTAATCTGCCTGAGTACATGGGTTTAGTGTACCAGTCAGTAGAAACATAGCCATCAGTGTTTTTTATTATTAGGAGGTTTAAGAAGGGGAGTGAATTGTTAATTTCTTTCTCTATAGTGAAACAAAGACTGTGGTGGTAAGAGTTGAATGAGGAATGATGTCAGGGTTAAGAACAAGGAGAAGGTCATTGATATATTTTTTAATGAAAATGATGTCTTGATGAAAAGAAGGGATAACAGAGTCTTGGAGGTCATTAAGAACAATGTTGGAAATATCTGCTGCTAAAGAATTTCCCATGGCTAGATCTGAAATCTGAATAAAGAATTTTTCTTGGAAGGTGAGGAATCCGGATCTGCAACAAAGCTCAAGGGATTCAAGGTATACACACCATCCCCCCTCCCGGCCCGTGACCCAATCCGTACACTAATGTTAAAATTCAACCAACACATTCAATTATGATAATCGTAAAAAGGAATTCTTAAACCAAAATAATCTGGTGTTAATAGATCATACAGCTTTCAATTACAGCCCTACTTCTAGAAGAATTTTTTTTAAAGGTTAACAAACCTGAAGAATGTTACTTTAATTATACAGGGTATTTCAGGGTTATGTGGCTAAACTGAAAATATGAACTAAGGACCTCAAGACAAGAAAAAATATCCGCAAACGCTTTGTTTATGAGATATTCACACCTAAATATTTTCATTGTTACGAATTATTTACATTATATTAAGTAAATAAAACTTATTTATTTGTTCTAATTACTGTATTAATTAAATGTAAACATTAAATTCATATTAAATGTTGTTCAAAGTGATTTCCTTAAGCATTAAGACAGGCTCGGTCGGCATCTTTCTTCAATAGCAGCAGTGGCACAACGGCATTGGATATTTGTTATTGGTTCACAATTCTTAAGGAATTAAGCTGATTGACTCGGACTAATTAATAAAGTATGTTTGATCACGGTAATTTGGTGTGAGCCAAATATTACCCATTGATCTGTAATTGAATTATGTTGCGCTGGTGATTGTGAGCATTAGTGTGGACTATATGAGGTTGGATCACTGAAATTTGATACTTGACTAAATTAAACAAAAGATTGTATTGCATATAATTGAATAAAACAAAAGAAATTAAATTTGTGCCTTTGTACAATTTTGTAATTCTTGACAGATTAAGTACATATTACAATGAAAGTACATATTTATTGTGAAATTACAATTTTTAATATGGCATTGTAATGTTAGAAATGATTTTGTTTGATTGAAATTGAATTGTCAATTAGGACTCACTTACTTTCTGAAATTGAGCTTCATGGTTTTGGCTACCTCTTCTTCCTCCCTATACTTCCTCCTCCAGGCTGTTCTCTTGAAGTCATATTTGAGAGTACCTGACTGTGTGCACACTTCAGCTAATGAATAGATTAACTGAACAGGAATGGTTTGCAGCAAAATGGAGGCCATAAAGTGGTGGTGAGGTTCTGAATTGTACAATTGTTTTCATTTGTTTTTCAGGGGTTGATCCCTAAACAAAGTTGGTAGAACAAATAAATAGGTTTCATTTAACTTAAATAATTCATAACAACGAAAATCTTTAGGTGTGAATATCTCCTAAACAAAGCATTTGTGAACATACCTTCAGAGAAAATTTTTTTCTTGTTTTGAGGTCCTTAGTTCATTCTTGCAGTTTGGCCACTTAACCGTGAATCACCCTGTATATACAAACTTATGACATTTCTGTCCACCACAATAGTCGGTTTATTGTAAAAAGTTCATTTTTAGTCAATTTAAACCTGAAGGTATGTAGTTGTTAATTTTGATCATATTTATCAATATAATTAAACATTTGATGCATACACATAATAATAATAAAAGGCTTAGCGAACCCGAAGGTTCGATGCCGACACCACCAATCGCTTATTACACACCTCCCTCCACCGTTCGTCGTCCAAACCCAGTCCCTTCAGATCGGCTTTAATGCAATCCTCCCACCTTCGCTTCGGTCTACCCCTCAGACGCTTACCATTCGGCACAGCAAATATTAACATTTTAGGAATTCTCTCGTTACTAAGCCCAACAACTTTACAAGCCCATTTGATTCGCCGCGATGAAATTACCTCAATTATATTACCCGGATACAGTTCACGCAATTCGGCGTTGTGTAACCGTCTGAACTCTCCGGTTAACTTATCCTTCTTCGGTCCGAATATTCTACGCAATACTTTATTTTCAAAAACCTTAAGACGCTGCTCATCCCTTAATGTAAGCGGCCAAGTTTCGCATCCATAAAGAACTGTAGGCAAGATAATTGTTTTATAGATTCTAACTTTTAAGTTCCGAGACAAGAGGCGCGAACTGAGTAGTTTTGTCACAGAAAAATAACAAGCATTTCCCGACTTCAGTCTAACCTTAATCTCTTCTTCAATTTCGTTTTTTCTAGTTATCGTAGAACCTAGATACCTAAATTTATCTACCTGTTCAAACATATTACCGTCTATATCGATATCACCAGTAGTATCGCCATTTTTGCAGCTAACCATATATTTTGTTTTATCCACGTTTATTTCGAGTCCTAGTTTTTCACCGGCTTTCATTAACGTTGTCGTATTTAGTTTTATAGTTTCAACGTCTTCGCTTAACAGTACCAGATCATCAGCATAGCCCAGCACGGATGTTTTCCCACCCAGATCCAACCCTTTCTCGGTATGCATTACTTCCCTAATGGCATGTTCCAATGCCAAATTGAACAGGACAGGCGAAAGCGAATCCCCCTGTTTTAAACCCGAACGAACCTCAAATTTTCCCGACAGATTATTACCGATTCTAACTTTATTGAGTGTCTTCGTCAAGCCCCTCCTCACTAGATTTACTAGTTTTTTTTGGAATCCCCTGCTCGATTAGAATATTATACAGTTTCCGGCGGTCAATAGAATCGTAAGCCTTTTTAAAATCTATATAAAGCTGGTGAACAATACCGTTGTATTCCAATTTTTTCTCTAATATTTGCCGTGAAGAAAATATTTGATCAATAGTTGAATGATTCCGTCTAAATCCGCATTGGTAGTCTCCGATAATTTCCTCGGCGTATTCCGTGATCCGACTGGTTAAGATTAAAGTGAATATTTTATAACATACCGGAAGGAGTGAAATTCCTCGATAGTTATTACAATCCGTCCTCGGACCCTTTTTGTTAATCGGAATAAAAATAGATTCTTTCCATTCCTCAGGTAATTTCTCATTCACGCAGATCTTTTTAACCAACCGATGTATTTTAGAAACTCCAGCTTCTCCGCATTCCTTAATTAGTTCAGTAGGAATATTATCGGTTCCCAGTGCTTTATAAGATTTTAATTTTCCGATAGCTACTTCAACTTCCTCTTTACTTGGTCCTTCTTTTAACGGTTCAGCACTCTGGTACTCAGAAGGAGCACACAGATCATAATTTCCCTCTGCTTCGCATACACATAATACAAAAAAATTTAGCATAGTGTTTGATGTTCTGACCTTACGGAGCAAAAAGTCATCAAATTACTTAAATTATTTTCTGTTATCTAAATATGGTTAAAATAGGACACCAAAATTTATTATCTGATACTTAATGACTTCTTTCATTGGATTAATTAATCAGATGCTTAATGAAATTAACTAAGAAAAGTCTTACTCACATTCTATGTACTTGCAAGGTTACAAAAGTAGGTAAGTGTACTGTTTAACTATGCTAGTATGCAAAAAATCATGAAGTGCATTTTGGTTTCAGTTTTTTTCATTTATTTTCATTGTTATGTATATGTTAAGTATTTCAATTAATTTTCAGAAATAGAATATATGTTTAGAATTGCATATAGTAAAAAATAAATAATCAAGTTATTATTTTAGTATATTTTTAATGAATCAGGAACTTCAAAGTCGATTTTCTCATATTCATTAAATTGTTACTTAATAATTTTTTGCAATAAACCAACGATATTTTTATTTTCAAGCTGAAAATAAATATTAAAAGTTTTTCTTAATGATTACACTATTTCATTGACGTACTATTTATTAATAGTGTGGAGAGCTATTTGAAGAAGTTTCATGTTGAAATAATTACTTGATTTTTGTTACAGTTCTCTCCACTGTTATTAAAGGAGATGAAAAACTGCAAATCATCAATTACTGTGAGTAAATTTTCAAATTGAAATAATGTTTATTGTAATATTTCCCAAAAATCGTACTCATTAGAATCCTCAATCTTGACCCAATCCTCTTTGATATTCTAGCACTCATCCTGTAGTCCAGTGCTAATCTGTTTTATCAATCTGAAACCCTGAGATTCCTAACTTACACTTTTTCTATAAAATTTTTATCCTTCACTATTATCCTTTCAATTGCCTCTGGCTCTCCTAAAGATCCTTTTATTATTTTTAAATGTTTTATGAAATTATATTTATTTGAAATCAGTTTTTATAACTTTTTATAATGGTAACATTTATGATTATAGATACCAAGGATTCTATCCATCACTGCCCTCGGTGTCATTATAAATCAGCTTATTCTGGACATATTAAAAAGCATATAATGACCCGTCATACAGACCAAAAGCCTCATCAGTGCCCCCATTGTGATTATAAATCAGCTAATAAAGATCTTATTAAAAAGCATATAAAGAGACTTCATACTAGTGAGAAGCCTTATCAATGTTATCATTGCAATTATAATTCTGCATTCTTTTATGATTTAAAATTACATATAATGAATCGACATACTGGTGAAAAACGCTTCCAATGTCCTCATTGTGATCATAAATCAACACAATATTGTAAGTTGAAAGTACATATAATTCATTGTCATACTGGTGAGAAGTCACATCAATGCCCTCATTGCGATTTTAAATCAGTTAGTTCTGGATCCATCAAAATGCACATAAGAAGCAGGCATAAAGGTGAGAAGCCACATCAATGCTCTTTTTGTAATTATAGAGCAGCACTTTTGGGTAATTTGAAAACACATATAATGGCACGTCATACAAATGAGAAACCTTATCAGTGTCCTCATTGTGATTTTAAATCAGTAACTGCCTCTGTAATGAAACTACATATAATGGCTCTTCATAAAGGCGAAAAGCCTCATCACTGTACTTACTGCGATTATAAAGCAACACAATATTATACTTTAAAGAGACATATAATGGCTCGTCATTTAGATGAGAAGCCACATAAGTGTCCTCACTGTGTTTATAGAGCAGTTAGTTCTGGAAATATCAAAAAACATATAATAAGCCAACATGGAGGCGAGAAACCTCTTCATTGTACTTATTGCGATTATAAATCAACTAATTCTGGTAATTTGAAAAGACATATAATGGGACGTCATTCTGGTGAGAAGCAGCATCAATGTTCCACTAGTAATTTTAAAGTAGCAGCATCTGATACTTTGAGAATACAGGTAACTAGTTGGCCCGTGCAAATAATTCGAAGAAAATTTTGTTTAGTGAAGAAATAGGAAAACAATGTGGAAATATAAGTAGTTTATATGTATTATGTAAGGAAGGAATTAATATTTTTTCCTTGGTCGATTACATATTCCATTTAACATAATAAACCAAAATATTTGTACAAATTGCTTTGCTAGGACCTAATTTTAAACACTGATTGGAAATATAAATAAAAGTAATAAAGACAAAATAATGCCCCGATCAAATTTCTATGTTATTAAAAAAATTAAAATGTAAGAACAAACAAATACCTTTAAGAAATTATAAAGTTAATATATCAGCCAGGAAAAAAACGTGTAGTAGACTATTCTACTCATAGATGCAATATCTTTAAAGAGGAAGACAATATTAAGTATACCAAAACTAATGAACTGAATCTTTGTTGATAATTGTCCGATTTTTACAAATTTGTTTTGTTTTGTAGGTAATTTAGTAATCTTTCTAATTATCATGGGTACAATCTAGAAAAAAATGCATACTTTTTGAATTATTCCCAATTAAAGTTTCTTTTTCTTCATAACTTTTTTTCCAGAAATTTCGAGGGGATAGGACCATTTTTCGCATGTAAAGGAGAAGAATATCTTCAAAATGAGTGGTCAGTCATTGAATTTGATGAAGAATTGACGAAGTTATGACATACCTACAAAAAAAACACCTTTTAGAAATAATATATAGGGTAGAAGACCTGTGCTGAGATAGAAAGCAGCAGCATTTGTTACTTTGAAAAGAGATGCAATGGACAGACCATACAAATGTGAGACCTCATCAGTCTCTTTATTGTGATTATAAATCAGTAACTTTCTCTTTGTGTAAAGGAAAAAGGTGTAAATAATGGACTTATAAGGGCCGTAAGCAGTTTATACGGAAATACGAAGAATCTTGTTAGAACAAGAACCATACCTCTCGAGAGTTCAAAACAACACTGGGCATACGAAAGGGTTGTAGCCGGAGCCCACTTCTTTTCGTACTGGTTCTCGATCTGTCGCTGGGAAAAGCAAAACAGAAGATGCGAAGTTTTCAGTTGGGTCACAGAGATATGTAGCCTACTCTATACTCTCTGCTGGCGTTTGCGGATGACCTCGTCATATTGGTCCAGAATGACCATGACATCCAGCACAATATTAATATCCTAAAGGAGGATTTAAGAAAAATCAATATGAAAATAAACCCTGAGAAGACGAAATGTATGCGCATTGGAAGGAAATCTCACAGGGTTATGAGGGTATTGAGGGTCGACGGTGAGATTTTGAAGCAGGTGAACAGTTTCAAATACTTAGGTGCCCAACTCAACGAAAATGGATATATTGACGAGGAGGTAAGACAGAAAATAGGAGCTGCTGGAAGAATGTTCGGCTCGGTTAGGAAAGGCTTTCTGAACCGAAAAGAGGTGACCAAGGAAACGAATATAATGGTCTACAGATCAGTATTCCTTCCTACACTGACGTATTCTTCCGAGTCCTGGACACTTACTTTGAAACACAGGAGCCAGATCCAGGCTCTAGAGATGTGATACCTGCGAAAGGTGGAGGAAAATACTAGACGAGACAGAATTCACAATACTACAATCCGCTCCAATCTCGACGCCAAAGCGGTCGAAACCATTATAGAAGTACACAAGTTGAGATGGTTTGGGCACCTTCTCCGTATGGATCAGAACAGAGTCGCAAGGAAGACATATGAGACTCGCGTGCAGGAGGACCGAGAGGAAGATCCAGAATCTCCTGGGAAGAAGGCGTGCGAGATGCATTCCAGAAGCGATGTTTAGAATGGAACTGGTGACGAGAGCTGGTATTGGAAAGGTCCACCTGGTCAAAGCTCTACAAGGAGCAACCTCACACTGCATAGGCGGTAAACAGGAATATGATTATGATGATGAACTTTCTCTCTATTTAAAACACATATAATGAAACATCATACAGTCGAGAAGCTTTGTCAATGTCATCATTGCAATTATAAATCTCTAATATTTGATCGGATAAAAATACATATTAAGGGTCATCATACAGGTGAGAAGTCTATCCGCATAGATGCTGAACTTGTTGGGTGTCGTTCAGCTCTTGGGCAAAGGTAAGTTTGAGCGGAACAATTATTTTAAATAAATAATAAAGCAAAATCATAGTAAACTAGATTTTTGTTATTCTGTTATTGTTCAGTAAATAACTTTGTCATTTTATCCGTTTCAAGATAAATTAATAAATAATTGTATTTTATGATTAAGAACAATAAATAATTGTTTGGACAATTTGTTTTGACTAGCATAAACAAAAATCATAAATATTCAGGCACAGTATAATATCTGCCCATGTAAAATGGATACCTTTAATTGGAGGAAAACCTTGGTAGTTGAATGTGATCCTGGTTGGCCTAGAGACATTACTTCCTTACTAAATACCAAAGATTGTAGTCTTACAGAGTTTTTTATTTTATTTTTTTATGTTGGACAAAATAGTTGTTTGAAATTATATTGAGGGAAAAGAAGTAAGTTGATTGTGACATCCTGGCCTAAGCTCTGCTTACAATGGTCTCCCTTAAGATAATTGTCTATATATCTCTGTTATATAAAAAAGTTTTAAGTGTATGTCATATTTTATTTGATCTTAGTATTACGATTTTATTGCAGGTCTTCTATTGGCTCTATAATTAGCATTAATTACATAGCTGTTCATTTAATTACATATATGTTGAGCTCCTGTTACCTAACACTCTTCTAATACAAAATAAAGATTTAAGACTAAAAATTTGTGCAGGAAATGGTATTTATTCATCTGGAGCTGAGAGTTTGATTTTATTTAGGTGACAGCAGTAATTTTTTGATCTAGACATTTCCCTTTGACTACAATGTATTAATTATTATATTATATATAATATTATTTGTATTATATTGTGATATAATCATAATTCTTATGAAATAGAAAAGAAAGGATAAGAAAAAAAAGCATAATATAACGAACAACGAAAATATTAGAAATAAAAGGCTTAAATTATTGTTAGGCTTATAAGCTGGACAAGTTGATTATATATTATGATTACAAATTTGCAATAAGAATAATTATAATTATATAATAGTTTAAATTGGCGGTAAGGCATGATGTATAATATAAATTTTTAAAGAAATTAAAAATTTATCCGAACTGTGATTTTGTTCAGTTTATTTTATGTTGATAAAATATAATACAATCTGAACTACAGAATACATGTAAATTAAAGTTATATAATTTGAGCAATGAGTTGTACAATTAAATAAACAGTTGTATAATTTGTAAAATGGAGGTTGGTCTGCCATTAAGTGGACAGGGGTACTCCCCTAGCTTATTTAATTAATATTTTCTATTTTTGTATGGAGTGGTTTTGTCAATTATAAAGAAATCTTAGTAAAGTAATGAATGATCAATATCTTCTTCTTCTTCTTTGTCTTCCTCTTATGCCATTAGTTAGCGTCCAGGAGCCTCAACCAGTGCAACCACTCTTCCCGGTCCGTGCTTAGCCGCTTCATCTCATTAAGGGTTTTGCCTCTTTTACATCCAATCCTTTGAGTGTACTCCTGGAACGTGAGTCTGGGGTGTCCGCGTGGTCTCCTTCCTGTGGGCCGAGCCTCTAATATCCTTATAGGATTCAAATTCTCATTCATGCGGCAGACGTATCCAAACCACTGTAGTTGCCGTCTTTCTAGAGTGGTTTTAAGTTCGGCAACTCCTAGCTGCTCTCTGATGCTTTCATTCCTAATGCGATCTCTTCTAGTTCTGCCTACAGATCTGCGAAGGAACCTCATTTCTGCCTGTCTAGCATTGTCCAGCTTTCTCCGCCGTAGGTGAGTGTAGGTAGGTAAACGGACTTATATACGTGCATTTTGGTCTTCTTGTCTACTTCGCGATGGCCGATAAAGCTATTAGTAGTCTGGTAATATACCTGATTCGCCTTACATATTCTACTTGATATTTCGGCATCTATCTTACCAGAACTACTAATTACGGTCCCCAGGTAGGTATATTCAGTCACCACCTCAAGTGTCTCGCCATTGCAGATCAGCTGGACATCTTCTCGCTCTTCTCTCGCCATAACCAGCACTTTACTCTTGGAGGTGTTAATTTGCATCCCTTTTGCTGAGCAACTCTTCTTCCCACTCTACCAAAGCTTGTTGTAGTTTGGTCTTCGTGTCGGCTATTAGGACTATGTCATCCGCGTATAGAAGGCTTTGTATGAGGACAGTTCTCAAATTCCACTTCCCAATTGTTGTCCACGCAGTTCGGCGTTTACAGATTTTGTGGATTTCATCCATTACATTTATAAATAGAAGGGGACTTAAGCTATCTCCCTGTCTAACTCCTCTCGTAATTGGAAAAGGTTCCGATTCCATACCGTTCATCCCTACCACTGCCATGGCTCCTTGATAGGCTGACTGTAAGGCCGCCAGCAAGTCTCCAGGTACACCCTTGGCTATTAGGGCATTCCAAATTTCTTTTCTTGGAACCACATCAAACGCTGACTTTGATCAATATCAATATATGTAAAAGTATACTTTGAAATCTTAATATGTTTTTTGAGATACCCTCCTCACTTCATGACTTCCCTCCTGATTCTCTTGTTTTTAATAACATTTCAAAATCTTCATAATACCTTGTTGTAAATCAACTTTTAAAAGACAGAAGTCTGTGAAGCACGTTTGTTCATTAACTCTCTCCAATTTAGCTAATCATCACAATGAAAATATCCCACAATCTCAAAAATATTCCCAAACCTCCACTGAAAAACATAAACTATCTTCATCCTTCTATATTTTCCCTAAGCATTTAACACAACATCCTCCTTATCGAATTATAAAGGATTTTCCTTCTTACAATTCATCCAAATGAAATTAGGAGTATTATAAATAGTTTACCTAATCGAAAATATCCAGGGTTCGATCTCATAAATAACTATACTCAAAAAAAGTTACCAAAAAAGGCCATTATATTCTTAATAAACATACAATTCCATTCTTAGAACGACACATTTTCCAGTTTTATTGAAATATTCAATCATAACTATGATTCACAAACCCAATAAGCCTATAGACCGTCCTGATTCTTACCGCCCAACTAGTCTACCTTCTCCAACCAAAGTGTTCGAAAAAATTCTGTTTCGTCGTTTAAATTCACTTTGACTATTTGATGTCATTCCAAATTTAAATCATTCGACTATTCAGCAATGTTACCGCCTTGTATATTATGTATCTTTCTCGCTAGAATCAAAATTGTACTGCCCTGGCGTTTTCCCTGACATGAGTCAGGCTTTTGATAGAATGTGGCACGATGGTTTATTACATATATTACAAACGATTATTCCTCCAATGTATTACTTAATTTTACTATATCTAAAAGATAGATTTTTCCGTGTGAAAACGGGGACTGAGTTTTATGCCATCAAACAAATAAAAGCTGGAGTACCTCAAGGCAGTGTCTTGGGTCCAACACTTCGACATTTACTATTCAAACATCCCACAACATTCAAAAACACTGTTGGCTTCATTTTCTGATGATTCGGCAATATGAATATCTAACAAGGATACATCTAAGGCTTCTTAGGTACTTCAAGAACACCTAGACGACATAGCTAGTTGGGCTAAAAGGTGGAGGATAAAAATGAACGAGTCTAAGAGTCAATTTGTTTCATTTACAGTTAAACATGACTCTTGTCCTCCAGTGTTCTTTAATAATATCGCTCTACCACCTTCAAAAACTGTACGATATTTGGGTCTCCACTTGGACTAGCGACTGACATGGACATACCACATAAAACAAAAAAGAAAAGAACTTAATCAGCGATACGGACTTCTTTCTAGGCTACTTGTCAGACGTTCTAATTATCTGTGACTAATAAATTAACTATTTACAAAGTCCTCATTCAACCGCTTTGTACATATGGGATCGAACTATGGGAAACAGCAAAGACATCAAATATAAAAACCATCCAGTCAAAAGTCTTTCGGAAAATTGTAGACGCACTCTTTTATGTTTTAAATATTATGTTACACAGTAACCTTAACATTCCTTTCATCACGGCAACTGCCACAGAGCGCTTTATTAATTTTCATGACAGACTGACTCTAAATTCAAATCCACTTACTCAAGCTCTGTCTACTGCCACAAATCCATATAATCCGTTCACAAGACTGCTGAGGTGCTGGCCAAGAGACTTATTGCCTTGAGCTAATTGCTGTGTTATCTTCTTTTTTTGCGTGTGTTGTATTATTTTCATTTTATTACTTTTTGCTTCCTCAGTACCGAAGATTGAGAAGCAGTGTGTTCTTGAGAGAGGTTAAAAAAAAATTGTGCTCGGAATCGAAAATTTTCACTCGTGTTTTACGTTTTAGAAATCAAGGATCAAATTTGGTTCGATGTCTGTCCATCTGCCTGTAATCCACTGACTTCTCGTATATATATTCAAACGTGTTTTCCTTGATACGTCTACATCTCTAAAATCGCATGTTCAATTTGGAGAGAAGATTTGGATTGGTAAACAGATAATCAAGTAGGTATGAAATTTATCAAATTCTATCCACATCTAGGAAAAATACCTACGTTCGGATCAGCAAACGTATTATTTGGCAAGCCTATAGTTTGAAAACTGTGAGTTCAATTTGACCCAAATTTGGAGAATAGTATAGAAATTTCGTAACATGAATTCCATTTAATAATTAAAATTAATATAAATAATTGTTAACAATATAATAGCAGTGAAATATGAAAGGCACTAATCATATGGAGTGGGAGTTAAGTTATGACAATATTTTTATGGGGTTATAAAATTTTAGGTTTTATTCAGAGTTAATTCATACTGTATTGTTTCTTCGATTCCTAACGTTACGTAGATTTACAATAAATTTAAATTAATTTTTACTCTGAGTTTGTAAAAAATAAAAGTTTTGATTGTGTTTCTTCCTATTGAAGTTCAACCAGCTCGTCGTGGTATCGAGTGTATGTGTTGTTTTTACATATATTTTTATATTCCAGCTTAAATAGTTTTGTTCTGACTGAAGAAAAGTATTGGTCTCGTTAACTCTGAAAAAACAAAAAGTTTAGTTTTTCTTATTTCTCCAATGGAGTATTTGTAACATCGATTTTATGAGTGAAAAATGTTTACATACGGCTTTCTGCACTAGCAGTACTGATATACATGTTCAGTACGCACTCGATTTTTTTTTTTTTTCAACCCCAAGTCATCAAATATGCAATCTGCATATGCGGAACTTTTTCGCCTTTTAGTACTCGATGTTGAACAAAACTCGTGGATATCAAACCCATATATGTTTAGGGATTACTGAATTTCCGAAAAAGGCTTCTTCCAGAAATTTTATTCTCATACCCAAAATTTTAGACCTCGTAATATATATATATATATTTTAGTCAATGCAAACTGTGAGGAAGTTATACTGACCTTCCTTGGCAGACTATTTTTTTTTGTTTTGTTATTACTATTCTTATTTTTTATGCTATCATTTATTCTCCTTGATACACGGGCGGATCTACGGGGGGGGGGCTTTCGGGCTGAAGCCCTCCCCTACCAAAATGGAAAAATGTAACCATGTTTTATGGGAAAACAATTTAAAAAATACCTCTTAAAGTATTATTGTTCGTGTAATTACATTTAAAAGTACTTAAGGAATAACTTAAACACCATTTCATATAGGTAGTTAGTTTCTTCCTGTTTTTCCATAGTAATTATCGTTATTTTTATGAAAAAAAAGGTTTCGGGCTGAAGCCCCCCCCCAAAAATTAAATCCTGGATCCGCTAGTGCCTTGATATCATATTTGCTGAATACCGAGGTAGATGACAAGTTTATTGTAAGCCATGAATATGTGTTACTAATAAATAAATCTTTCAACAGCTGATTTTGTCCGTTTGAATCCTTCTTTCTCATCCATCATCTCAATATCATATCTGTGCTGGCGATTTCCAAACAGACTTTTCCTTTTGATTTGTTACAAGCCACCAATTAACTACAACAGGACTTTAATAAGTTACTGAGCATTAGCTAACAAGTTTAAGCTGAATATGGAGAAAATGAAGGCAATCATAATAGGCTCCAATCGCCTTCTTAAAACTGTTCCTAATATTCCAATCATTATCCTAAGTGATAACATCTCCTAAAATTGTATCAAAAACTTTATAATCATCTTTGATTAAACTCTTTAATGGAAAACCACGTCTCTGATATATACAGTTGTACTTTTTCCACCTTAATGGAACTAAATTGCCATCATCTCCTATTTCTATTTCTTATCATTCTCATATCTTAGCTGCTATTTATAAATTTATCGGACTTCCGGTAACCCAAGTATTGGCAAAATTGTGGGGTATACATAAGTTGGCAAAAAAAATTTGGAAATTATCACAGGCTTAAAATAACACCCTCCTCTCCTGTTGATGTTGCTCTTAGCCTTATTCTTCACCTTCTCTGTCCAGCAGTTGTCCAAAAACGGCGCTCGCCTTCCTATGTTAAAATGATCAAACCCAACAATGATTTGCCACTCGTACCCAAAACATATGTAGTATAACAAGGTCTCTTGAATTATGTAGAGGACAGTTTCCATCAGTAGTTTGGCTCTAAGTACCTCAAAGGTGTTGCAGTCCACAATGATGTGCTTAGCTCTCGCCAGTTGGCTTGGTGTCAGTATTGATTTAATTCGCAGATTTTACTACTGCCCTTTTTTGCTGGGTTATTGTGTGGAGAGTTCTCAACTATATTTCCTTCCATTTTACTCTGGTCTTCCCTTCTTCCATTTCCACTTTCTTCTGGTTTTGTTTCTCTGCTCCTGACAACTTTAATATCTTTTCAGACTCTGTTAGTTTGTTGGTTTATGAATTTGTACTTTTGTTTCTATTAAGGGTCCCGCTTTGAAGATGAGAACTCTACATCTGAAAGCCCATAAGTTACTTTTGGTATTCTTGTCTCCATTATTTTTTTGGTTATTTTGGACTTCTGAGTTTTCTTCTCCACCTTCTGAACGAGGAAGGAGATCTTATGCCATTTGTATCCATCCCGCATTTGGGCAATGTTTGGCACTACTTGGGGATCTCAAGGCTTAAATAATTAAATGTGTGATTACTTTTGAATGAATCATCTTCAGGAATGACTCTGTCCCCCAATTTTATGTATTTCAAGAGCCTTCAACCTTTCTATCATTGTTTTTCCTGGAATTCTTCATTCACCAAGTTTTACCTAAAATTGCAAAACAAAATTTTAAATGTAATTATTTGCTACTAAACAAGCAACTACAATCTTAGAATGCCTTTTCCACGACTTAAATGTAAACAATGTGCTGAGAAATAACAATCAAACAGTGACATGCTCAGATATGACATTACTTTCTGGTCTCCCTGACACATACAGTGTCCCGTAAATAGAGGAAATTTTTTATAGCAGGCTTCAAAAGCTACAAAAAAAGTTCATACAAACAATGGGCCAATTTTCAGCAGAACAGTAGAAAATTCAAATTTTGTGTTATGTTTTTAAGTGTCATGTTTTTTCTTGAATAGGAAGCGATAACTAAAGAAATATTTAATTCAAGTCATTAACAATTGCTTCGCTATAAACTAGGAAAAGTTTAATTTAAAGGAAAATAGAAATTACTTAATTAATTTGAGGTTTATTATGCAAAAACTTCATTCATGGTAATATTTTTTTTTTATGTTTGGTTTGATGGAGAAGGAAATAAAACGCGATATTTAAAAATTATAGAAATGGAAGGAATAAATCTGTCTAATATGTCCAGTATTTTAAATGGGACTGGAGCTAATTCCACAAAGGCTTTTAAAGACCTATATTACCTTTTGTTTGATAGAGATGGAAATAGAACCCGATATTTAACAACTCTAGAGAAAGAAGGAATAAATCTATCTAATTTTTTTTTTATTTATTTATTTTTTATTGTTAAATATTACAATCTGTCTCAATAAAGGACATTTTTAATAGAGTTCTGAGAGCACATTCACACCATATTTACAAATTAAACAAAATAAAATAAAATAAATAAATAAAATAAGCTAACTTCAAATAATATAAAGCTACAAAAGAACAAAATAAAATATCATAGTGAGAAGAAAAAAAAAAAAAAAGTAATGAAAATAAACATCTTAGACGCAGGCATACCTATTACACTATTTACAGTCGGCCATAGGAACTCCGAACTGAAGCAAGGCTTCAGGAGATCCCTGCGCTTCTTCCTCAACCATTTCACTGGCATTGAAAGCCAGCGGAGATTGAGTAAGGGCGCTACAACCACGGACACTCATGGCTTGAGTGGAGAATCTGGCCATTGCCAGAACTCCAGTATATACATGTTACAAAAGGTCACGGGGCCACTGCCGTTTCAGCCTGCGAGGAGGATTGTAGGGATGAGTGGTGCTAGATAAGGATTGTGCTACGGGATTAGGGTGATGGGTAAGGTTCTGATGAAATTTGGAGAATTTGTCTGGGATAAGATCAAGAATAAATGGAATATTAAGGTCATTGTGCAGGGTTTTATTAGAGACATAGAAGGGAGCATCGACTATTGTACGGAGGACTTTGGACTGGAAGGATTGAATGCGTTTGATGCTAGAAAATTTGGTTGTCCCCCACAGTTCTAGTCCGTAGGTCCACATGGGTTTTAATATTGTCTTGTAGATCAGTAGTTTGTTTTCAATAGAAAGTTTAGATTTTCTATTAAGTAGTCTATATAGCTGGCCATAACGTCGGTTAAGTTCCTGTCTTTTCAGTCTAGTATGCGGATTCCACGTTAGTCGTCTGTCTAGGAGAAAACCAAGGTAACGGACTGTGTCGCAGAAGGGAAGCTGGATGGTATTAAAGTAAACTGGTGGACAGGAATTACGACGAAAGGTGAAGGTTATATGTTTACATTTGGATTCATTGACTTTGATGTGCCATTTCTTGCACCAGTGTTCAATCAAGGATAGGTGCCGTTGCAGGTTTCTGGACGCTATTTCAGGATCTGAGTTAGAAGATAGGATCGCAGTGTCATCAACGAAAGTTGCCAGGAGTGTATCGAGATGGACGGGAATGTCAGCGGTATAGATGATGTAAAGGATGGGACCCAAGACGCTGCCTTGAGGAACTCCAGCCTCAATTGAATAACAGTCGGAAAATTCTGTACCACAGCGAACTCGAAAGGAGCGGTCGGAGAGGTAGGATTGGAGTATTAGATATAAGGACTGTGGTAAATGGGATTTGAGCTTGAAGAGCAGTCCGGCGTGCCACACCCGGTCAAAAGCTTGCGCTATGTCCAGAAATGCACTCGAGCAAAACTGCTTGTTTTCTAGGGCTGAGGATATGTGGTCAACAACTCGGAGTCCTTGTTGAACGGTAGAATGTTGGGAACGGAATCCGAATTGATGGGTAGGGATTTTACGGGAGTCTATTATGGGTAGGATTCTTTTCAGGAGGATCTTTTTAAAAATTTTTGAAAGAATTGGGAGTAGGCTAATTGGTCTATAGGATGATGTATTATTGGGAGGCTTGCCTGGTTTCAGGAAAAGGATGATGGTGGAATGTTTCCATAGGAGAGGGAAGTGGGTAGTTCGGAGGATACAATTGTATATATAGGTTAGAAATATGATGGCTTTGGATGGTAGTTGTCGTAGGATCTGCGGGGTTAGAAGGTCGTATCCAGGAGATTTACGAGGAGTGATTTTGCGTAATAGGTATTTGACCTTAGAGGGATTAACTGCTTTAGGTGGTAAGGAGAGTGGGATAGGTGAAGAAAGGAATTCTTCTACTTTTACTGTGTGGGTAGGATGAGGAGCGAAAGTATAGGAAAGGTGTTTGGCAAACTCCTCGGCTCTATCTTCATCAGATGCTGCCCAGGAGCCATCACCTCGTCGAAGAGGGTGGGAAATATGATGGGATTTGAGGATTTTTCTGGTGATATTCCAAAGGGAATTATCATGAGCAGAGAGTGTGGTGAGGTAGGAATTGAATGATTGGGATCTGAAGGTGGCTAATTCTTGTTTTAATTTTCTACAGTGATAATTGTAGGAGTGGCGGTTGGCTGGATGTCTGGTACGTTGCCATAATAATCTGGCACGGCGTTTTATGTGGATTAGGTCAAGAAGGTGTTGAGGTAAATTATGTTTCTTAAGGATTTTTGAGGAGTGATCAGGGGAGGAAGCAGTCCAGACTGCTTCTTGAATTTCGGTAGTGAAGGAATGTACTGCATTGTCCAGGTCTTCAGGGGTTTTCAGGGTTACTCTGAGGTCAATTTTATCGGAGAGGATTTGATGAAAGAGTTTCCAGTTAACTGGGCCTCTGATGAAGGATGGTGGAGAGGGTTTAGGAATAGGTGCTAATGATACTTGGAATATTAATGGGCTATGGTCTAAGGAAAGCTAATCAAGATGGGCAAGGGAATGGTGGAGGGTACCTAAACCTTTGTGGATAAAGAAATCGAGGATATCGGGATTACGGTTAGGGTCAGTGGGCCAGTAGGTAGGTGAATTGGGAGGAAGGAGGGTAAAACATTGGAAATTGAGTGCAGACAGCAATGTTCGACCACGAGAATTCGTGGTTCTTGAACCCCATTGTTGATGCTTGGCGTTTAAGTCTGCACCCAGGATGAAGTGATTTCCTAAGGAATTTAGGAGAGAGGTGAAGTGGACATTGGATATGGATCGGTTAGGAGGGCAATATGCTGATGCAATGGTGACAGGAAAGGAAAAGGTTTTGATTACAACTGCAGTGGATTGTAGGAAATCGTGATCAGGCAATGGCAGTATGTGATGAGAGAGGGATTGATGTACGATGACAGCAGTACCGGCATGTGCTCTACCATCAGGGTGGTCTGTCCGATACGTTAAGTATTGTGGTATTTTCAAAAGCTGTTTTTTGGTCAGTCGAGTTTCTGTAATTAGGGCTACATCAATGTTCTTGTCTAATAGTAAGGCTGTTAGTTCGTCTGTGTGATTTCTAACACCATTCGCATTCCATAGGAGAATGGATATGGGTTTGATGAAAGTCATTTAAGGATTTTTTAAAGGAGGAATGAGATGAGATACCAGGTTTGTAAGAAGTGATATCAGTGGGGTGACAAGGGATTTAAATTCGGTAAGGAAGGATGTCAATAAACTAGTAAGATCTGTAGCATTAGGCGGTGGAGGAACATATTGGATTTGATGTTGGTGAGGTTGTTGTTGATTAGGTACATTAGGAGGGATATGATATTGAGGTAGGGATTGAGTTGGTTGTACCGGCAGGGTCTCACATTCACTAGTCGGGTCTCTACCTCCGAGTAACTTAGCAAAGGAAACTTTAGAGTCCACGATTTTAGCAGGTCCTCTTCTTTGTTTAAGTGTAGCATCGTGGTTGCGGGGCTTGTATCTAGCTTTGAGGTTTTTATAGATTTCACAACCTTTATAGTTGGCCGGATGACCCGCCAAGCATAGGGCGCAGACTACAGGATCTTTTATTGGTTTGGTACATTCTCCAGATTTGTGTGATTCGCCGCACCTCACGCAGCGCGGCATGTGGTGGCAATATGACTTAGTGTGGCCGTATGCTTGACAATGATCTATCTAATATGTCCAGTATTGTGAGTGGGGCAAGAGCTAATGCTGCTAAAGCCTATAAAGACCTATATGATCTTTGGTTTGAAGCAGAAGGAAATAAAACGCGGTATTTAAAATTTATAGAAATAGAAGGAGTAAATTTATCTAATATGTCTAGTATTTTAAATGGGTCTGGAGGTAATGCCGCAATAGCTTTCAAAAATCTATATGACCTTTGGTTTGATAGAGATGGGAATAAAAAGCGATATTTAAAAACTCTAGAAAAGGAAGGAATAAATTTATCTAATCTATCCAGTATTTTAGATGGAGCCTAAGTTGAGACTGTGGAGGAGATAAAACAAAAATCATTGGAAGGGCTAAGGGACATCCCCATGAGTAAATTTTAAAACCTTTTGAACAGTGGCAGAAACAATTATACATTGGTATGGAGGTATATTGTATTTTCTTGTTTCCATCTGTTAATAGCCTATCTTCTATGCTAATTATTTGCAAGGGCCAACCTTTTTTTTATTTATCATTAATCGGGCAACCTAGGAACCGCAATAAACCTCATTTTACATTTAGTTCCGAAAATTGAGTTTAGTTTAAAGCAATTTCTCACCAAAAAATCATAATTACTTTTATTATTTTTAAAATATTATATAAATAATGTATTTGCATTTACCTTTAAATTATATTATATCTGTTAAGAACTTATCATCTTAAATATTTGTATTGATATATTTTTGTTCGTTGAAATACTGTTTTATTCACATATAGTCTATTTTAAAATCTAAACGTTAAGCTTGGATTAGTAATTTACATTTGGAAATTTATATACTTCATAGTTCCATAGTCGGAGCTAAAATTTATATTATTAAAATTGTTTTTTAAGATTATTTTTGTTAAACAGTAAAGCTGTAATTTTTGTTTATCTGCCACTGCTGGACTTGAAGCTGGTACCAAGAGATAAGAGTGCCTTATTCACTGAGCTGTCCGCTGCTTAGTCATCCTTAATCCTAATTATTGCAATAATAATTTTAACTGAATAATTCACATACTATATTGGCCAGAGATCAAGTGGCAATATAATATGGATTCAAGTAAATGAAATGTATAATAATTATGAGACGAATAAATCAATTTTCTTTTCCATGGTCGATTCTATTGCTTCATTAAAAATAATAAACCGAAATATGTTTAAAAACTTTCCTTCATAAAATTTTCTCTGAATTTTCTGGGGGATGTGCTTTATTTTTCACACCTGAAGGAGAAGATAATATTCAGAATGATATGTGATATCACCTTTAGCAATCAGCACTTGTGCGTCCGCTATTGGAAGTTGTCAGGTGCTGTCGTGATCTCTATTACCAATATCACGGACAGTTTAATAGAAGAAGCGGAAAAACTTGGTCCTTCTGGTGAAATGTTCGATTTTGCTGCTGTGAGTCATAATCTTTATCAAATTGTTAAATTTATTGTCATTGTTATTTATCAAAAATGTTCGGTTTGGCGGCTGAACAGAGATAAACCAAAAACATAAGATCTGCAGGTATTATATTGTAATTTAAATAAAATTTATTTATGCACATAGACTTATAAATGCCTAGTCTTTAAAAAATAATAATGAATCCATTTGTATCTTCTGCTTTAAGGCCAAAAGTTTATTTATTAATAAATCTTGACATTTGTAGTCGATCATACCATCAGCTTGACTAATTTTTGTCTGTTTCTTACAGATTGGTAAAACTCGAGGTAGCTAGTTATGATATGGCCAACTCTACCATGGAAAGGATTTGTGAAGTAAAGCAAATTAAAGGCCTTCTAAGGCTAAAAATTAAACTGAAATTTATTGTTTTTCCTTAAAACTTATCTAACATAATTGTTTAATATATTTTTATCCATCCATCAACTGGCTATTCAATGGTGTGCAGTTGGTGATGTTGGTTTGATTATTGATACTTTCAATAAGGATGTTACAATGAGAGAGTTATAGAAGGAACCTTGCCCCAAAGGATAACTTCTATGCTGTCAACTTTTGATCTTTTCCTTTTGAAATATTCTGTCATGTCTTCATTGGTCATTGCTAAAGAGAAACAAGCAAGTTCTATCAGTCTGGTTGATGTAGTCGCAGAGATTCTAGGTAAAGACGCCAAGTTTTCTTAAATTTATTTCATATATCAGACATTAATTTTGTAATATTTTTTTTTCACTGTTAAGGAATCTTCATGGATTGCTTTAAACTATGTAGTCTGTAAATATGAATAAGGACTCCACCCATAGAAGTCTCTTGTATTTATTGATAACCATATTATTGGTACCATTTTGTTTCTTCGACAGCTGGCCAAGACTTTCAACTCATATCAATATAGGTTTCATATAACAGTATCATTTTAATTGTGCTAAACATGTTAAATGTTTGCCTACAAACTATCATTTGCGAACAGCATTAGTTTTCTGTTATCCTTCAAAGAAAACTACTCCATATTTTATTAATTCGGGGGCTATGGGGTGGCCGGATTGGATTGCATATTCTATATCGTCTTCCTCAATGACTTCTACCAGGTGTTCTTCTGGGTCAGTGTGTCCTCTTGAAAAGTGTCTCTGACAGAACTCCTTCCACCGTTCAAGAATTTTCGCTTCTTCGGTGACCATGCTGCCACTAGAGTCTTTGACATTTCTCACTGGCTTACTTATTTTTCCTCTTAATAGCTTTACTTTATGCCAGAAATTCTTAATACTTTCCGAGTGATCTTCATCGAGACTTTTTCCAAATCTTTCCCATGACTCTCTTTTCGCTTGCCGGACAGCTATTTTGCATTGATTTCTGGGTTGGTGTCTAGTTTTATGGTTGTTTTCTCTTGAAGATAAGCTTTCCACGCTTTCTTATTTGATTGAACTAAACATCGTACTTCCTCGTTCCACCACTCTGTGCGCTTTTGTTTATTAGATATTTTGTGCAAGCCGCAAACTTCCCTTGCAGTTTCCAAGATACACTATTTTAAGCAGCACCACTGTTGTTCTACATCACCCTCTCTGCTCATGGTTCTTAATTTTCCTTCCAGTTTTTCGGTTTAGGAGGTTCTCTTTTCTGGATCGTCTAGAGCTCTTATGTTGACTGCCTGGTAGCTCTTTTGTTTAATTGGCCGTTTATGTGGAATTTTGGTATCTACTATAAGTAGCAGATGATCGCTGCCACTTTCAGCACCTCTTATAACTTTTACAGTAAAATAGTTTCTTATGGCACGGTCATATACGAAATAGTCTATAATGCTGTTTCTTTCCAGGCTCGAGAAAGTTATTTTGTGGGGAAAGAAGGAATTTCCCACCAGTATATCATTGTCTATGCAGAAGTCAATAAGGCGTTGTCCATTTCCATTTTTTAGTTTCCCCTCCATAAAGTACGAGGGCACCATAAGTGGGAGAAGGGTCACAACCTGTTCTGGCATTGAAATCTCCACTCAGTATTGGGAATCGTCCTTTCAACTTTATTTTGTTGAGCAATCCTTGCAAGTCAGAGTAGAACGCTTCCTTATCCATGATTGCCACATCCTCCGTCGGTGCGTATATCTGCACTAAAGTAACTTTCCCAATGGCCAACACATAATTTGCAGCAATTATTCTCGGTGGTCTTCCATCTGTTTATACATTGTTGGAGTCATAATTATAACTACTCCTTCCTTCGCGAAGTTTCCTTGAGGAACTCCTACATATATATAAGGGCGTAATCACTGTCTAGTTTTATTTCACCGACTCCTTTCTTTACCTCGCTGATCCCAAGTACGTCCACCTTATATGTCTTCATCTCTTCCACAAGCTCAACCTCTTTTCCTGTCAACAGGTACCCAGTGCTGGGGGGTATAGCCCGGCCAACCTTTCTCCTGAGGGGACACAAATATTAAGGAGACCAGTTGTCCCGAGGATACGGGGCCTCCATCGCTGGGCTAATAACCCGCATGGTAGTATATTCTATTCAAAGTCACAAAACCAGCCTTTGTGACAGGCCTTCATCAGGGCTGAACTTCAGGTCGAAACGTCGGCAAATGTCAAAATAAATATAATTTATTTTTGCCTTCTTATTTGACTGATCGCCCCAACTATTCTTCTCTTCATTATTCACGCCAGTCAACCATTTACCAACAATTCTTCATCTTTATCTTCTGTCGGAGCGTGTGCGCTGATTAGGGATATGTTGTTGAATTTTCCTCTTATCCTAATGCAACATATTCGTTCATTTATGTTCTTAAAATTCATTAGGGAATGCAAAATTGAGTTTTTGATAATGAAACCCGTCTCCAGCAAGTTATTTCTCCCTGTGGTACCGTTATGAATTACTGTGTATTCCTTCAGGTTGACTATTTCTTATGCTTTCCATCTAATCTCCTGTAAAGCCTCAATGTCCATCTTATACCTCCGCAGCTCTCTCTCCAATACTTTACTAGCGACAGGTTGGTACAACTTTCTTACATTCCAAGTTGCCAGCTTTAGTATTCCTTTTCCGTGCGATTGTCGTGACCGTAGATCCATCCGGTTATTTTCTTGTTCCTGTTTCTTAACAATGATTTTTTACCGGTACAGAGTTGTTAGACCTATGACCACCCCCAGACTTGGAGGACAAGGATTTTCTGTAGGGGTTGACTATGCCGCAAGGCAGGGGTTGAGAGATATGGATGGGTAAAGAAGGAAGGTTAGGATAGGTAATTGGTCAATGATAGAAAGGAGTAGGTAATAATGTCAACGGGCAGTTGGCCCGTTATCGCCTTCTGCGACAATCGGTTAAACACTATGGGCCTATTCTATTATCCCCGAACCCACAGGGGGCTCCCTGCCTTTTGCAGTTTTGATTATCATAGAGGACAATTTTTTTATCTCTGTTGATCAAGCGATCAAAAAACGCTTCTGTATAATGCCCTTGAATGAACAAGTTTATTTGGTGGTTTCCTAAACAGCTAAAAATGTTCTTGGATAGTTTTTGTTGTTTGTTAGGACTTTTTTAACAATTCCTCAATTGTTTGACAAGAATTTTCTTCCACTTTCGCCCTTACTACATTGTCTAACGTTGTTAGTCTTCCTGATTGATACGAGCCGGAAAGATCAAACTTACCGGATTTTAACGTGAAAAACCACTTTTAGCATTTACCAAAGTCTATATTGAATAAACGTAGCAAATTTGTTTACTACTAAACAAGGCACTACAACCTTAGAATTTCTGCCACGGCTTGAATGTACACAATGAGCTGAGAAATAACAATCAAATAGTGACATGCATAGAAACGACATTACTTTTCGGTACCCCTAATATATATAGAGTGTCTCATAATCTGATGGAAATTTTTATAGCAGACTATAATGACTACAAAAAAGTTCATATAAACAATGGGCCAATTTCAGCAGAACAGTAGGAAATTCAAATTTTGTATTGTTTTTTATTGAATAGGAAGCGATAACTAAAGAAATATTTAATTTAAGTAATTAACAATTGCTTCACTGTGAACTACACAAAGCTTACTTTAAAGGAGAATAGAGATTACTTAATTGATTTGAGGTTCATTAGGCAAAAACTAAATTCAGGGTAATTATTTTTTAGGCTAATTTATTTTTTAGTCCAGCTTATTTATAGCTAAATTACAGCTATAGCTATTTATTTATTTATAGTTAAATTACAGCTTAATTTATAGCTAAATTATTTTTTAGTTCAGCTTATCCTGCATTCTTTCAACGTTTTGCTTTTTCATGAGAGAGATGAAAACAGGCGAGGTAAAATTATTAAGGGTTCGCGGAAGAATAAACTATAGTATGGAACGATCGTTCAATTAATAACAAATCGTTCTATTTGAACCGTTAGTCCGCGAACGATTCACTTCAAATGCCCACCCTGGTTTGAATTGAACTAGTTGAATTCGGTTAGTTTTCATTTCATAATCACAACAGAAATTTTCAAGGAAATGAGTAGAAAACGAGGACGCCCACTTTCAGATATTAGTGATTTAGTGTCAAAGAGACCGTGTGTAATTATTATTAGTGAAGAAGATTCCGAATTTCCCAATAAATTACCTATTGTCATTAGTGATGAAGATTCAGAATGTCCTAATGATCTACCCATTGTAATTAGTAATGACAATTCAGAATTTCCTGTTGATTTACCCATTGAATCTGCACAGGATGAATTGGATAATGCTTTTCAAACTAAAAAATACATTCCTCATATTTTGATTGGACTTATGTATCAAATAGACTTGTCAGTGTTTTGTTTACTGAGGAAGTTAAAGTATAAACACAAATATCCCTCATTGTCACTAGCATTTGAGAACTCTGCAATTGATAAGTTCAATAATATTTCTTTAAGTTTTAAAGATGAGTCTATTCATGTGCATATTGAATATTTTGACAAATATTACACAGCGTATATTGGTTATGCTAGATTATTTAAAAAAGAAAAAGGATATTCTTATATTGATAAGTGCTTTAAAAGTTTTGCTGAACAAGAGATATCTAAAGTAGATAATTCATCAAATATTATAAAATATTTTATTATCTTTACTAATTCAGTCTTAGATATTACAGAAGAAAACCAATTAAAACAAAGACAATCCAGAAGTTTTTATCCTTTTAAATTTGATACGTCGAGTGTTGAAGAGTTCGGCATTTTAAAAGACTTCTTGCCAATGAATGGTAATATACAAAAGTATAGCTGTTATCAGTTTTCAAAATGTAAAACAACTAGAGAAGAACTTTTAAAGCGATTAGAATTTTCATCTGCCATGCTAGAAGTAATGAAAGAGAAAAGTCTTGCTCTAAATTTTGAAAGAATAAAAAAAGATTTTCTAGATAAATTAGTATTTATAGTTAATCAACCTAATAGAAAAGAACTGAACAGCCTTGTTAAAAGTGAAATAGAGAATAATCGTAAAATTAAAGCCGACTACAGTTCATTACAAGAAAGAGTATTAAGCAGTTTAATAGATCCAGAAAAACATACAAACTTTGGGAATGGTATACCTGAAGTTTTATTCAAATTCCATTTATTTATATCTTTCTTACATGATATGTTTCTTAATAAAAGTATGACTTCCGTATATCCCAAAAATAATGGTATTCGTAATGACATTACTATATGTTACAAAGGTAAAATCACTTATATAAAACCTTTTTATGCAGACCGTTGTATAAATTATAGCCAGTTGTTTCACTCCAGAACTCAAGGTAGAAAGAGTATATTTGCTATTAATAAACATTTTGCTTATTTCGTCAAGGAACTAGAAAAGGATAAGAATATAAAATATTTTATCATTTATACTAATGTGGGAATAGATCTTACCGAATCAAATATAATAAAAAACGGGCAATCAAAGAATTTTATTCCTTTGAAACTGAATAGTATAGATATTCAAAAAAAGAAGTATAAAATTTTAAGACATAGTTCATGTATGAATAAAAATGGCCTTTATCAATTTTCACAGGAAGAAACTAATAAGCTTTTAAGTCTATTAAAACTTCCACCATCTTTCCAAAGAGGAAAAGAAGAAGAGAGACTCTCTGATATGAATGGGGAAGAAATAAAACAGACATTTTTACATAAACTGATATTTGCAGTTAATCAGCCTAATGTAGAAGAACTGAAAACCATTATTAAAAGTGAAATTGAAAATAAGTCAAATCTAATTCCGTACAGCTGTGAAGAATTGCAGGAAGTAGCATTACGTTGGTCAGAATCTCATGAATTTGGCTTTATTACAAAAGGAATAATTAAAAATTATCTGGAGGATAAAAAAAATAATTTATCTATACATCAAGATATTCAAAATAAAAACATTGATGAAGAATTTAAATTTACTAAAAGTGTGATTGGTAGAGAAGTAGCACTTTCTTTTAATCTGTTATTGAATTTTGTAACAAAAGGAGAAGGGGTAAAATATCTAGAAGTTCTGAAAAGAAACAAAAAAAATCTATCTACTATGTCAAATATTTTAAGGGGAGCTTACTCTAATGCTCCAAAAGCCTTTAAAGACTTATGTGATCTTTGGTTTGATGAGCAAGGAAATAAAACTCAATATTTAAAAACTCTAGAAAAAGAAGGTATAGATTTATCTAATATGTCTAGTATTTTAGGTGGCGCAGGAGGTAATGCTGTAATAGCTTTCAAAGAACTTTATGAATTATGGTTTGACGAGAAAGGAAATAGAACTCTATATCTAAAAACTTTGGAAAAGGAAGGAATATATTTATCCAATATGTCAAGTATTTTAAGTGGGGCAAGAGCTAATGCTGCAAAAGCTTTTAAAGACCTATATGACCTTTGGTTTGATGGAGATGGGAATAAAACACAATATTTAAAAACTTTAAAAAATGAAGGAATAAATCTGTCTAATATGACCAGTATTTTGAAGGGGACAAGTGCTAATGCCGCAAAAGCTTTTAAAGACCTATATGATCTCTGGTTTGATGCAGAAGGAAATAAATCTCTATATTTAAAAAATTTGGAAAAGGAAGGAATAAATCTGTCTAATATGTCCAGTATTTTAAAAGGAGTAAGAGCTAATGCTCCAGAAGCCTTCAAAGACCTTTATTACCTTTGGTTTGATACAGATGGAAATAAATCGCAATATTTGAAAATTCTAGAGAAGGAAGAAATAAATTTATCTAATTTGTCCAGTATTTTGAATGGGACAGGAGCTAATGCTATAAGAGCTTTTAAAAACCTATATGATCTTTGGTTTGATGCAGAAGGAAATAAAACACGATATTTATTAACTCTAGAAGTGGAAGAAATAAATCTATCTAACATATCCAGTATTTTAAATGGAACAGGAACTAATGCTGCAAAAGCTTTTAAAGATCTATATGATCTTTGGTTTGATAAAGATGGAAATAAATCACAACATTTAAAAGATTTAGAAAAGGAAGGAATAAATCTGTCTAATATTTCGGGTATCTTAAGTGGGTCAGCAGCCAATGCAGCAAGAGCTTTTATAGATTTATATGATGTTTGGTTTGATGCAGAAGGAAATAAAACACTATGTTTGAAAACTCTTAAAAAAGAAGGAATAAATCTATCCAGTATGTTAAGTATTTTAAACCAATCTGGAGCCAATGCTGCAAAAGCTTTTTTAGAGTTATATAATACTTTTTTTGATGAGCAAGGGAATAAAAAACAGCATTTGAAGAACTTTATTAGCGGGAAAAATAAAGAAAAAAATGTTTTACAATGCAGAACTTATCCAGTATCTTAGGTGGAGCAGGAGTCAGAGCTAAAGATGCTTTTGAAAATTTGCATAGTGTTTGTTTTAATGAAAAAGGAAAAAGAACACAACTTTTAGATGATTTTTACAATGCAGGTTTTAAACCAAGTAACTTATCATATATGTTAAATAAATCAGGAGTGCGTGCTTAGACTATTTTTAAAAAAATGCATAGTGTTTATTTTAAAAATAAAAGACATAAAACCGATCTTTTGGATGATTTCTATGATGTAGGTTTTCGTCCATACGATATATGTAATATATTGAGTGGAACATTTGATAACTTGGAAAAATTCCATGATGTTTGTTTTACTGAAGAAACAAAAATATATTTGAATCATTTCTTGGATGAAAAAGATGGTTTTCCATTGAGTAGCTTATGTAATATATTACACGGAGCGAAAACTAATATTTGTTCTTCTTTCAAAGATTTTCATGACATTTGTTATGATGAAAGAGGAAACAAAACGCAACGTTTAGCTGATTTTTATAATATAGGGTTTATGCCAAACGATTTATCCTCTATATTATCAATGGCAGGAAATAATGCTGTTTTAATTTTTAAAAAATTTCACGAGGTTTGTTTTAATAAAAACAACTATCTAAATCACTTCTTAACTGAGAAAAAACTTTTTAAACCGAAATATTTAGCTAAGATCTTATATGGAGCAGGAATTAATATTTGCCTTATTTTTAAAAAACTGCATGATCTTTGTTTTGATGAAGCTGGAAAGAAAACAGATTACTTAAACAAACTTATCAGAGATAACTCGAGGAAAAAGATACCTGATATTTTATTCAAAAAAGTGAGAGGGGCTTCTGCTGCTTCTTGATATAAACAAAATGCTAGTGAAGGAGGCTAGATATCCTATCTTGATTCGAGTGATTTATTCTAGCTTGAAGATGGTTTGTGAAATAGTGACTGTGGAATCCGGTTCTACGGTCAGGGAACTTCTCCTGTGTCAGTGTGCGAAGTTTGGTCACTACGAAGATATTTGTTTGTCCGTGAGAATTTTTTTAGGAAAACAGCTTTTTCCATTTTGGCCGAAACAGGAGAAAGCTGACTGCCGGGAGCAATACTCTGCTGTGAAACTTTGTTTTCGGTTGGAGTAAAGGCCTGTGGAAACTTTTGTGATGCTTAAAACAGCTTATGGAGATGATACATAATGAAGCATATGCTTATGTGTGGTTTTCACATTTCATGAATGTTGAGAAGTTACTAAAGACCTACCTCATTCAGGGCCCCCCTGAACTTCAAGAACTGACGACAATGTTGAAAAAAATCAATGCTTGAATGTTTTGATGAGATTGAAAGAGAATATTCAGAAGAAACATCTTGGCACTAAGGGGATACCCTCCCATTATGGTGGTATGGTGGCTGAACGGGCTTACGCGTGGGCAAAACACATATTGCCCAACAATGATAAACCAAAGTTTATGAGATCAAAATAATTACGAGTTTGCATCCTGGTGCTGGGGATGAGCTTTTCTCCCAAATTAATCTCCCACCTTCTCTCCCCTGGCCTGCAAAAATTCCTGAATAGTCTTAAAGGCGAATAAGGGATGGACAAATAAAATTGTTCATTCCTCTCCTTAATCACCAGACCTACTCCACTGTGACTTCTTTCTGTTCCCTAAAATCAGAAGGAAAACATGTTGAGACTCTGGAGGAGGTAAAACAAAAATTTCTGGGGTGGCTAAAGTGCACCCCAATTACTAATTTTAAACAGTGGCGGAAATAACTGAACAAATGCATTACAGTCAATTGCAATTGCTTTGAAAGTGATTAAAATTGCAGTAAAAATATTGATAAATAAAGAAGTTATGACAAAGTTCCTGGTTATTTATTAGTTTACCCTCATGTTGAAGAAACTGTGGCCAGCTGTTGCTGGAATAAGAGGAACTGCAGGCTAGTTAATAATATAAGTTTAACATTATTAACTTTAATAACATTTATTAGTATGAGAATAGAGAGCGGGATAGCTCAGTGAGCAAGACACATTGCTCCTTTCTCCTCCAGCCCAGGTGTGAGTCTGATTGTGACAGGTAATTATTTATTCTGATAAACAAACTCTTGGACCAAGAGTAGAAATGAATCCCATTGCCTCTCACAACAATCTAATATTAAATTAATTATTAATTGTGGATTGGTGGTTGACTATAGTGAATAACAGAAGAAAAGAATGATAGGGTGATCAGTTTTTAAAAAAAATATATTTATTTTTGTCGAGTTGTCGATTTCTTGTGCCACCTCTTCACTTGACCATCCCCGATGAATGCCTGAACTTTGGGCCGAAATGTCGGCAAATATCAAAACAAATATAATTATTTATTTTTACTATTTTTTGACTGATCACCCCAACCATTCTTCTCTTCAATTAAATTAATTATTAGGATGGTGGAGTATAGAGTGGACTGTAGAGTATTATTGAGAAGTTGGGGATTTCAGTCATTAAAAGTACACACAAAAAAAAATGTTTTTTTGTGCCAATACTTTGGCCTAAGTTTGAGGGCTTCATCAGGGCTAAGCAAACACCAGACACAAATAAACTTTGAGAAAATATATAGCTAACTGATTATTTTCTCTCTATTTATTTATTATTTGGTCTTTGCTATGCCCTAAGAAAATAATTTTTTTTGGAAGTTATGATAATGGTTGGAATGGTGAGTTGATAATAATAATGCTTAAAGCCAGAGTATAACCCAGTATTTATGGAAAAGGTTCTCTCTCCTTCAAAGGTGAACAGAACTACAAATAAGTATAATTTCTAGATAATGAATAAAGAGTTACTATAAAAAAATGTCTAATATCCCTCTTTTATTAGGTATTCTATTTTAACTCGAAAATAGTTTTTAAATAACAGTATGACACTATGATGTACTTCTTATAAAAATGGCTTGATGACTAGTTTGCCACAAAAAAAAAAAGCAAAATTTTTTCTGGCTGGGCATTGATAAATTGCTAGAGATATGAAAAATGAATAGTTATCTGTAGACAATGTTTTGAATATATTTTTATCATTTTCGTAACTAAGGTCATGGCTAGATGGCTCTATTTCTCTGCCCTCCCAGATGATGGCATCCTCTCATCTTAGATGTGGTCTGCCTTTCCCTCTTGTCCTGCAGAGATTCCTCCCTTATCATTTTCATAAAATAAACTTATATTTTATATGTGATAATTCCGGTTTTATAATTACACATTTGGTGTCCATTGATGATGGAGGTGTATACCTCCTAAGGAGAGAGGAAGCTCCTGCTTGTCAAATGGTGAGGTGAGGAGGACCACTATCAGTTGGCCTTATAAAGGTCTGATAAAAGACCGACACCAGTTGTGCAAAAAGAGAAAAATAAATGGAATATACAGGAAGACGTCTTTTTTTGTAAAATTAAATCGATCCCAGGGTCGATCCATGGCTAATGAAAAATTACTAGTCATTAGCCGGAATCAAACCCAGAACCTTGAGCTCTGGAAGTCAGTGCTCACCCACTGTGCTACCTCACTCCCTCAACAAAACATAAGAATGTTATTTTATCTTCAGTATCATGGCACATTTTTTTTTCGGGACTTTCTATAGCTGTGGGATACTATGTAAGAGATATATAGCTTTCTTTCTTTAATTGTGGCTTGATATTACAAGATTAAAATTTAATTTTACCAAAAAAGACGTCTTCCTATATATTCCATTTATTTTTCTCTTTTGACGCTTCAGTTGGCCTGATGAAGGTCTGATAAAAGACAGCAACTGGTTGTGCAAAAAGAGAAAAATGAATGGAATATACAGAAAGACAAGGTCTTTTTTTGTAAAATTAAATAACTTTCTTTATACAACATTCTAAACATAATATAAAGACACTTTTATATACAGTAATAAATCCACACAGTAAAATTTGTATATTCACTTTGTTAGTACTTTGTACAAAATTGATACACTATTCCATTCTTCCTCATTCATCATCTGTAAAAAGGTGATGTACTATGATGAAGGATAAAAGTACTAAGTAAAATAAAACGTAAACTGAAGCAAAGAACGGGATAACCTTGCGAACTTGAAGATGGGATGCAGGTAATAAAGTTTCTAGGACAAGATCCTATTGAGTAAATTTGAAACAACAAGAACAGTAAAGTCGTAATTATAAAAAATAGTAGCAACGAAGAAATCACTAGACCTGTTAGAATAAAAAACAAAATAACACCCTACATTACTTATATTGATGCCAGATTTCTTCAAATGCCACAGCGATATCCACAAATACACAAGTTATTTGTAGTTTTGCTTCATGTGCTCCAGCAATATAATCTGTAACCCAGTGTTACACATAACAGTGATTGCATGTTATGATAGTCATATATTATTTTATATAAATATATTATATTATATATGAGAACAATAATGGAATGTTCTCTGGTACAGTCCAGTTCACTGTTAAGCTCCTCACTTGATAGGACTGCATTTTAAACTTCTCCCATCCTTCTTTATCTGCTCCTTATCTGGCTGGCGGATGATTCCTCCCAAGAGTAAAATGTGAGGTCCATCACTTCCACTTGTATATATATACATTATAATAATAATAATAATAAGGCTTAGCGAACCCGAAGGTTCGATGCCGACACCACCAATCGCTTGTTACACACCTCCCTCCACCGTTCGCCGTCCAAACCCAGTCCCTTCAGATCGGCTTTAATGCAATCTTCCCACCTTCGCTTCGGTCTACCCCTCGGACGCTTACCATTCGGCACAGCAAATATTAACCTTTTAGGAATTCTCTCGTTACTAAGCCCAACAACTTTACAAGCCCATTTGATTCGCCGCGATGAAATTACATCAATTATATTACCCGGATACAGCTCACGCAATTCGGCGTTGTGTAACCGTCTGAACTCTCCGGTTAACTCATCCTTCTTCGGTCCGAATATTCTACGCAATACTTTATTTTCAAAAACCTTAAGACGCTGCTCATCCCTTAATGTAAGTGGCCAAGTTTCACATCCATAAAGAACTGTAGGCAAGATAATTGTTTTATAGATTCTAATTTTTAAGTTCCGGGACAAGAGGCGCGAACTAAGTAGTTTTGTCACAGAAAAATAACAAGCATTTCCCGCCTTCAGTCTAACTTTAATCTCTTCTTCAATTTCGTTTTTTCTAGTTATCGTTGAACCTAGATACCTAAACTTATCTACCTGTTCAAACATATTACCATCTATATCGATGTCACCAGTAGTATCGCCATTTTTGCAGCTAACCATATATTTTGTTTTATCCACGTTTATTTCGAGTCCTAGTTCTTTCCCGGCTTTCATTAACGTTGTCGTATTTAGTTTTATAGTTTCAACGTCTTCGCTTAACAGTACCAGATCATCAGCATAGCCCAGCACGGATGTTGTCCCGCCCAGATCCAACCCTTTCTCGGTTCGCATTACCTCCCTAATGGCATGTTCTAATGCCAAATTGAACAGGACAGGCGAAAGTGAATCCCCCTGTTTTAAGCCCGAACGAACCTCAAATTTTTCGGACAAATTATTACCGATTCTAACTTTATTGAGTGTCTCCGTCAAGCACATCCTGACTAGATTTACTAGTTTTTTTGGAATCCCCTGCTCAATTAGAATATTATACAGTTTCTGGCGGTCAATAGAATCGTAAGCCTTTTTAAAATCTATATACAGCTGGTGAACAATACCTTTGTACTCCAATTTTTTCTCTAATATTTGCCGTAAAGAAAATATTTGATCAATAGTCGAACGATTCCGTCTAAATCCGCATTGGTAGTCTCCGATAATTTCCTCGGCGTATTCCGTAATTCGACTGGTTAAGATTGAAGTGAATATTTTATAACATACCGGAAGGAGTGAAATTCCTCGATAGTTATTACAATCCGTCCTCGGACCCTTTTTGTGAATCGGAATAAGAATAGATTCTTTCCATTCTTCAGGTAATTTCTCGTTCACCCAGATCTTTTTAACCAACCGATGTATTTTAGAAACTCCAGCTTCCCCGCATGCCTTAATTAGTTCAGTAGGAATATTATCGATTCCCGCTGCTTTATATGATTTTAATTTTCCGATAGCTACTTCAACTTCCTCTTTACTTGGTCCTTCTATTAACGGTTCAGCACTCTGGTACTCAGAAGGAGGACACAGATCATAATTTCCCGTATTTAAAATATTGTCAAAGTGGTCCTTAAACTTATTCAATATGTCAACCGGATCGGTCAGAATATTGTTATTATCATCCCTAATTCCAGACGTTACGGGCCCTACATATTTACGTGATCTGTTTATACCTTTGTACATGTCTCTTACGTTATTTTCGATTCTATTAGTTTCTATTTCAATTATTTTATTTTTAAGATACTCCCTTTTTTTATTTTTGAGCAATTTTGTCGTTTCGTTCTTTGAGATTCGGAAGTATTCCAGATTGTCTTCGCTAGGATTATTTAGAGCTTTTAATTTAGCGGCTTTTCTTTTTTCGCACATGTTTAAGCAATCTTCATCAAACCACGGTTTGTTATTCTTAGTTTCCTTTTTTCCTAGGCACGAGTTACCGACCGCTTTTATATTATCCCTGATCTCTACCCATAACTTGTCAATATCCTCGTGGTCCTCGTCAGGAAGCTCTAAAGCTTCAAACCTATTCTTAACATCTAGCTCGAATTGGTTTCTAATTGATGGATTTTTTAATTTTTCCAAATTAAAATTCTCAAAATCGAAACGGTTTTCTTTTCTCTTTTTTATATTAAGTTTTTGTCGAAGTTTCGCGATTACTAATTCATGATCCGACCCACATTCTGCTCCGCGATAAGACCGTACATTGATTATACTGCTTTGCCAGCTGTGTTGTATCAAGACATGATCTATTTGATTTCGTGTTTGCGAATCCGGTGATGTCCAAGTATATTTATGAATATCCTTATGTTTAAACGTCGTACTTTTAATTATCAGGTTTTTCGAGATGGCAAAGTTTATCAGACGGATCCCATTATCATTACTATATTCGTGCAAACTTTCTTTACCAATCGTCGGAATATAAACTTCTTCCCTTCCTACCTTTGCGTTCGCGTCACCTACAATTATTTTCATGTAGTTTCGCGGTAGTTTATCATAAACCCATTCGAGTTTATCGTAAAATTCACTTTTGACTTCATCGTCACTGTCTTCGGTCGGACAATGTATGTTTATTAATGCGATTTTAAACCAACGTCCCTGAAATATAGCTACCGAAATTCTATCACTAAAGAATTGTACGTCGCTCAAAGCGGATAGTAATCTACTCCTAATTAGAAACCCGGTACCTAAACAATGATTCCCGCTTCCTCCGTACCAAATAGTGTACTTTCCTTCCCTCATCGAGCCCTCCCCTGGCCAGCGAACCTCTTGCAGAGCCACGACATCCAAATTGTACCCATTTACCTCATTCGCGACCGATTTTAGCCCCCCTGCTGTGTTTAAACTCCTTACGTTCCACGTACCAATATTTAAATCCCTATATTTCAACTTGCACCATGAATCCCCTAAAGCAGTCCCCACCCGGAGACCCGAACGGGGGACTAGTTTACTTCCGGATAATGAGCGTTTTACCTTAGGGAGATCCATGACTTTTTGTGGTGTTTGGTGAACTAAAGATATGTGAGTAGGGCGTTCAATCCTACGTCACACCCTCCAGCAAGTCTGGTGGGCCCCTACCTCCAGCAAGTCTGGAGGTCCCCTCCCTCCAGCAAGTCTGGAGGGCCCCTCTCATTGTTGGTCAGCGAGTCCATCGGACTTAGCCGGGAGGAACTTCCAAGGAATTTCCACCGACCATCCCCACATCCGCCACCCGTGGGACGCTCCCCATACGCGGTAATGAGCCCGCGCGAGGTATACATTATAATATAAAGGAAATTTTCCTCCTTCGATTAATGAAAATCGTCCCCATAAATGACGTACATACAGGTCATCCTGCATAGCCAAGTTAGATATCGTCCATAGCGCTTCATAATATCTTCCACTGATAAGATTGACTAGATCGTTCGAAATCAGAAAATGGATGATAATTCAAATTTGGTGACCACAAGATCATTTGAAGAATTGGATGAACGAAACTGGATTATGGATCTTATATTTTCTGTTAGGAAGCGTTATCAGTTTGTACTAGGGATGGGTTGATACTAAAATTTTTGTATCTAGATACAACTGATACGGGTACTTTTTTGTATCTGATACTTTTATCTGATACTTTTGTATCTGATACAAATGGGTCAGTAGTTGGTCATGACCTTCCTACTACTTTTTATCTGATACTAGTATCAGATATTTTTATCTGATACTAGTATCAGATATTTTTATCTGTTACTAGTATCAGATATTTTTATCTGATACTGGCATCAGATACTTTTATCTGATATTTGTATCAGATATTTTTATCTGATATTTGTATCGGATATTTTTATCTGATATTTGTATCAGATATTTTTATCTGATACCCGCGTCGGATACTTTTATCAGATATTTTTATCTGATACCTGGACTAGATACCCAGCGGTATGCATGCTGGCGCTTGGTACCTAGTCTAGTCTTGGGCTTATTAGTTAATATATAATAGTTCTAATGACTTTATAGTTATGTCAGGTACTATGAAGATATTCACACAGTTTTTAAAACAAAATGTGATTCATATTAGACAAAAGAATGGAATATATTAAATAAAATATAACAAATTCATGCAGAGAAAATTTTTTCCTAATACAACGTTCTTAAGAATTTTGTAACAATTGAAAAAATTCTTAATAGCTACGTTTAACATACTCACACACACATATATATTTTTTATTTTCACTGATCAATCTACATCTTGGGATTTAGATTATATAGGACTTGTATAATGGTTACAATACTATTATTGTATTCTTTGAACATATTAAATTACATATGTAAATCATTTAAAGTAAATATTAATCCACTCTTTTATTATTTTTTTTTTCATTAATACAATGGTATGACAACAAAAGTAATTTGTCGTTTATTTCAAATTTCAGTTAAAATTCCATAGTTTATTGTTTTTAGTAACTATCTTGCTGTATTGGGACCTTATTGCTCATATTATGTCTTTAATATATCAGTATAGTTATGTAAATCCTTCTGTTATTACTTATTTTTTAGTTTTTTTTTTATTGTAATATGCATTTTGGCCAGATGTTATGTTAATTTTTATGTACAATATTGTTATTCTCAAGAGACTTTGTCCCAGAATAAAGGTGATTATTCTATTCTATATATATATATATTTATTTTTTCTGTTTGTATTACAGACCATGTAGATCTTTTGCCACCTTAACAAGTATGCTCAATCTCTGCCTGTCTTGGGCTATTTTTTGCCATTTATCTGCACGCAGCTCTATTGTATCTTTGTTGATTCTATCTATCCATCTGCTTTTTGGCCTTCGACTTGGTCTTTTGCCTACTATAATAAAAATAGCCCAAGACAGGTAGAGATTGAGCATACTTGTTAAGGTGGCAAAAGATCTACATTGTCTGTAATGCAAACAGAAAAAATAAAAATATATATATATATAGAATAGAATAGAAGAATCACCTTTATTCTGGGACAAAGTCCCTTGAGAATAACAATATTGTACATAAAAATTAACATAACATCTGGCCAAAATGCATATTACAATAAAAAATAAGTAGTAACAGAAGGATTTACATAACTATACTGATATATTAAAGACATAATATGAGCAATGAGGTCCCAATACAGCAAGATAGTTACTAAACAACAATGAACTATGGAATTTTAACTGAAATTTGAAATGAACGACAAATTACTTTTGTTGTCATAATATTGTATTAATGAAAAAAATAATAATAAAAGAGTGGATAAATATTTACATATTACATATTAAATGATTTATATATGTAATTTAATATGTTCAAAGAATACAATAATAGTATTGTAAACATTATACAAGTCCTATATAATCTAAATCCCAAGATGTAGATTGATCGGTGAAAATAAAAGAAATATATGTGTGTGTGAGTATGTTAAACTTAGCTATCGTATAGTGAATATCTTCATAGTACCTGACATAACTATAAAGTCATTAGAACTATTATATTTAAAAATGGTGTAAAATATTTATTACAGAGACAAATTTAATAATAAAGGAATAAAATATATATAGGTACATATTTAATGTATGTTTTATTAGGTATCAAATAGGTATTAAAATATCAAACCCGATCAACAATCAATTACAGTTGGATTAAAATATCTGATACAATTATTGAGATATCAAGCCCAAGTGCCAGTATGCATACCGCTGGGTATCTAGTCCAGGTATCAGATAAAAATATCAGATAAAAGTATCCAATGCGAGTATCAGATAAAAATATCCGATACAAATATCAGATAATGGAAAGAAATAGCCCAAGAGAGGTAGAGATTGAGCATACTTGTTAAGGTGGCAAAAGATCTACATGGTCTGTAATACAAACAGAAAAAAAAAAAAAAAAAAGAATATATATATATATATATATATGTTTGTGTGTGTGTGTATGTTAAACTTAACTATAAAGAATTTTTTTAATTGTTACAAAATTCTTAAGAACGTTGTATTAGGAAAATATTTCCTCTGCATGAATTTGTTATATTTTTATTTAATATATTCCATTCTTTTGTCAAATATGAAGCATATTTTGTTTAAAAAATTGTGTAAATATTTTCTTAGTACCTGACATAACTATACAGTCATTAGAACTATTATATATTAACTAAAAAGCCCAAGCGCCAGTATGTATACCGCTGGGTATCTAGTCCAGATATCAGATAAAAATATCAGATAAAAGTATCCGATGCGGGTATCAGATAAAAATATCCGATACAAATATCAGATAATGGAAAGAAATAGCCCAAGAGAGATAGAGATTGAGCATACTTGTTAAGGTGGCAAAAGATCTACATGGTCTGTAATACAAACAGAAAAAAAAAAAAAAAAAAAGAATATATATATATATATATATATATGTTTGTGTGTGTGTGTATGTTAAACTTAACTATAAAGAATTTTTTTAATTGTTACAAAATTCTTAAGAACGTTGTATTAGGAAAATATTTCCTCTGCATGAATTTGTTATATTTTTATTTAATATATTCCATTCTTTTGTCAAATATGAAGCATATTTTGTTTAAAAAATTGTGTAAATATTTTCTTAGTACCTGACATAACTATACAGTCATTAGAACTATTATATATTAACTAAAAAGCCCAAGCGCCAGTATGTATACCGCTGGGTATCTAGTCCAGATATCAGATAAAAATATCAGATATAAATATCAGATAAAAATATCCGATACAAATATCAGATAATGGAAAGAAATAGCCCAAGAGAGATAGAGATTGAGCATACTTGTTAAGGTGGCAAAAGATCTACATGGTCTGTAATACAAACAGAAAAAAAAAAAAAAAAAAAAAAGAATATATATATATATATATATGTTTGTGTGTGTGTGTATGTTAAACTTAACTATAAAGAATTTTTTTAATTGTTACAAAATTCTTAAGAACGTTGTATTAGGAAAATATTTCCTCTGCATGAATTTGTTATATTTTTATTTAATATATTCCATTCTTTTGTCAAATATGAAGCATATTTTGTTTAAAAAATTGTGTAAATATTTTCTTAGTACCTGACATAACTATACAGTCATTAGAACTATTATATATTAACTAAAAAGCCCAAGCGCCAGTATGTATACCGCTGGGTATCTAGTCCAGATATCAGATAAAAATATCAGATAAAAGTATCCGATGCGGGTATCAGATAAAAATATCTGATACAAATATCAGATAAAAATATCCGATACAAATATCAGATAAAAATATCCGATACAAATATCAGATAAAAATATCTGATACAAATATCAGATAAAAGTATCTGATACTAGTATCAGATAAAAATATCCGATAGCAGTATCAGATAAAAATATCTGAAATTAACATTACATAAAAAAAAAAAAATAAGCGTGAATATATTTATCTACAAATAAATATTTAATTAAATTAAACTAAATGAATAGATA
The DNA here is from genome assembly GCA_928085145.1 of Nezara viridula. NCBI lineage: Eukaryota > Metazoa > Arthropoda > Insecta > Hemiptera > Pentatomidae > Nezara > Nezara viridula. The sequence goes on along the minus strand of OV725081.1, from coordinate 138,860,947 downwards.
GTTCTAAAAAAATTGTGCACAACTAAAATTATAACTAAACATTTCTCTTATAGCAATGTGGCATGTATGGACAACCATTTTGTATCCATGTGAGCATCAGATACTTTTGTATCAGATACTTTTTGGTTGTATCTACTGGTTGTATCAGATACTTTTTTAGTATCAGATAAAAGTATCTGATACATACAATCCGACCCATCCCTAGTTTGTACCATATACACTTTCATTACTAATTCAGGATTTTTTAAAAAAAATATTAATAGTTATTGGCGGAGTTAATATCTTCATGGCAATAAACAATTTTTTTTTTTTTTTGGCTTTCTATGTGGAGTGGTTCATATTAGTTCAATGTTCGCCTTTTACATGAAAGAGCTAGAAGTAGCTAAGAAGTAAAACAAAGAGGAACGGGTAGCCCAAATAAAACGATCGGTCAATATGTATTACCGTTCTTTTTGATCTATTCGTCTGTGAATGATGTATCTAAAATAATAGCCCTTATTTGAACTTCAATCTTTACTTGGTGTGATTTCTTAACCGAAACTGTAATTTTAAAGGGAATGAAGTAAAATAAATTGTAAAATGAGAGAAAAACGAGGAAGTTCTGTTTCAGATATTAGTGAATCAGTGTCAAAGAGGCCGTGTATACTTATTAGTGATGAAGATTCGGAAAGTCCTTGTGATTCTCCCATTGTAATTAGTAATAAAGATTCTGAATGTGCAAGTGATTCACCCTTTATAATTAGTGATGAAGATTCAGAATTTCCTAGCGATTTTCACATTGTAATTAGTGATGAAGATTCAGAATGTCCTAGTGATTCACCCATTGTAATTAGTGATGAAGATTCAGAATTTCCTAGTGATTTACCCATTGAATCTGCACAGGATGAATTGAATAGCTCTTGTCAAACTAAGAAATGCATTCCTCATTTTTTAATCCGACTCATGTATCAATTAGACTTGTCAGTGCTTTGTTTTCTGAGAAAGTTTAGATACAAACATAAATATCCCTCATTATCAGTAGCATTTGAGAATTCAGAAGTTGATAAGTTCAGCAACATTACTTTATGTTTCCAAGATGAGTATATTCATGTACAAATTGAATATGTTAACAAATATTACACAGATAGTATTGGTTATATGAAATTATTTGATAAAGAAAAAGGAGACTCTTATATTGATAATTGCTTCAATAGTTTTATTGAACATCAGATCAATAATGTAGAAAATGCATCAAATAATATAGAATATTTTGTTATCTATACTAATTCAGGTCTAGATATTACAGAAGAAAACGTATTGAAACAAAGGAAATCCAGAAATTTTTATCCTTTTAAATTTGATGTCATGAATGTTAAAGAGTGTGATATTTTAAAAGACTTCTTTCTAATGAATGATGATAAACAAAAATATAGCTGTTATCAGTTTTCAAAATATATAACAACAAGAGAAGAACTTTTAAAGCGATTAGAATTTTCATCTACCATGCAGGAAGTAATGAAAGAAAGAAGTATTTCTCGAAAATATGAAAGAAGAATGAAAAAAGAATTTCTAGATAGATTAGTATTTGTAGTTAATCAACCTAATAGAGAAGAACTGAACAGAATTGTTAAAAGTGAAATAGAAAATAATCGTAAAATTAAAGCTGACTATAGTTTATTACAAGAAAGAGTATTATATGCTTTAATGACTCCGAAAAAGCATACACACTTTGTGAACAGTATACCTGAAGTTTTATTCAAATTTAATCTATTTATATCCTTCTTACATGATATGTTTTTGAATAAAAGTATGACTTCTGTATACTCCGAAAACAATGGTATTCATAATGACATTACTATATGTTACAAAGGTAAAATCACTTATATAAAACCTATTAATGGAGACAGCTGTATCAATTATAGCCAGCTGTTTCACTCCGAAACACAAGATAGAAAGAGTACATTTGCTATTAATAAACATTTTGATATTTTCATAGAGGAACTGGAAAAGGGTAATAATATAAAATATTTTATCATTTATACTGATGTCGGTATAGATCTTACAGAAGATAATATAATAAGAAAAGGGAAATCAAAGGATTTTATACCTTTGAAACTGAATAGTATAGATATTCTAAAAAAGAAGTATAAAATTTTAAGACATAGTTCATGTATGAATGAAATTGGACTTTATCAATTTTCCCTAGAAGAAAACAAAAAGCTTTCAAGTCTATTAAAAGTTCCACCTTCTTTCCGAAAAGAAAAACTCTCTGATATGGATGAAAAGGAAATAATAGAGACATTTTTACATAAACTAGTATTTGCCGTTAATCAGCCCAATATGGAAAAACTAAAAAACATTATTAAAAATGAAATAGAAAATAAGTCGAATCTAATTCCGTACAACTATGAAGAATTATATGAAGTAGCATTACGTTGCTCAGAATCTCATGAAATGGGCCTTGCTACAAAAGAAATAATGATAAAGCTACTGGGAGCTATAAAACATGATATATGCTATAATAATATAAGTTATCAGGAAATTCAGAATGAAAACTTTGATGACGAAATTAAATTTGCTAAATATGTCATTCGTAGAGAAGGAACTCTTACATTTAATCTGTTCTTGGATTTTTTAACCAAAGGAGAAGGGATAAAACATCTAGAAGTTCTGAAAAGAAATGGAATAAATTTATCCAATATGTCAGGTATTTTATGTGGAGCTGGCTCTAATGCTCAAAAAGCCTTTAAAGGCTTATATGATCTTTGGTTTGATGAGAGAGGAAATAAAACTCAATATTTAAAAACTCTAGAAAAAGAAGGAATCAATTTATCCAGTATGTCTAGTATTTTAGCTGCAGCAGGAGGCAGTGCCGTAATAGCTTTCAAAGAACTTTATGAACTTTGGTTTGATGAGCAAGGGAATAAAACTCGATATCTACAAACTTTGGAAAAAGAAGGAGTACGGTTATGCAATATGTCCAGTATTTTAAGTTTATCGAGAGCCAATGCTGCAAAATGTTTTAAAGATCTATATAACATTTGGTTTGATGAGCAAGGAAATAAAACTCAATATTTAAAAACTCTAGAAAAAGAAGGTATAGATTTATCTAATATGTCTAGTATTTTAGCTGGGGCAAGAGCTAATGCCACAAAAGCTTTTAAAGGCTTGTATGATCTTTGGTTTGATGCAAAAGGAAATAAAACGGGATATTTAAAAACTCTAGAAAAGGAAGGAATAATTCTATCCAGTATGTCAAGTATTTTAAGTCGATCCGGAGCTAATGCTGCAACAGCTTTTGTAAACTTATATAATACTTTTTTTGATGAGCAAGGGAATAAAAAACAGCATTTGAAACACTTTATTGACGGAAAAGATACAGAAAAATACTTTACAATGCAGAACTTATCCTGTATTTTATGTGGAGCCGGAGTCAGAGCTAAAGAAGCTTTTGAAAATTTGCATAGTGTTTGTTTTAATGAAAAAGGAAGAAGAACACAACTTTTAGATGATTTTTACAATGCAGGTTTTAAACCAAGTAACTTATCGACCATGTTGAGTAGATCGGGAGCGCGTGCTTCAACTAATTTAAAAAAATTGCATAGTGCTTCTTTTAATAAGGAAAGAGATAAAAAAAAATCTTTTGGATGATTTCTATAGTGTAGGTTTAATCCATGTGATGTCCATAATACAATATATTAAGAGGAACATTTGATAACTTGCAAAAATTTCATGAATTTTGTTTTATCAGACAAACAAAAATATATTTAAATCAATTCTTGGATGAGAAAGACGGTTTTCCAATGAGTAATTTATGTAATATATTACACGAAGCGAAAACTAACGTTTGTTCTACTTTTAAACATTTTCATGACGTTTGTTATGATGAAAGAGGAAAGAAAAGGCAACTCTTAGCTGAGTTCTATAATGCAGAGTTTAGTCCAAATAATTTATTCTCTATATTATCCATGGGTAGAAATATATGCTGTTTCAATTTTAAAAAGTTTTTATAGGTCCTGTTTTAGAAAAGAACTATTTAAACAAATATTTAGCTAACATATTATGTGGAACAGGGATTAATATTCGTCTTGGTTTTAGTAAAAAAACAAAATTCCTTAAACCAACTTATGACAGATAACTCGATTATACGAAAAACTGATAAAAGCTTCTGCTACTTCTTGATATAAACTAAATGTTAGTGATGGAGTACAGCCAATCTTGAGTCGAGTGATTTATCGTAGGAAGAAGGAAACTTGAATTTGTTGTGACAAAGTGATTTATTAAAATAGTACCATTTTATTGAAGGAAGAAAAGTCAAAATAAGGAAATTTCAGCCGTGTTAGATATTTCAAGAGATTTATCTATGGGAGGAGAAGAAAAAATAAATACAGTCAGTATACTAAAACAATACAATATGAAAATTATATTTGTAAAACAGTGGTTTTTGGCAAGGTGCACTGGATCCGTGAAGAGCCAATTATCTGGTTTTGTACTTGTATGATCAAATGATTCTTCATTTCAAAGGATTGTAGAATCTTTTTATTAGTTTGACCATGAATTAAAAAAAAAAAAAAAATTGATAACTGCTATTAAAGAACATTCCTCCCTGCCTTATGAAATCTGCGTCACCATATTCATAGTGCAGTCAATGGAAATTATACTGAAGGTGACCGAACTTGTTCCCTCTACTTAAAGAACTGATTATTAAAAAAAATCAATGCTTTAATCTCTTAAATGTTTTGAAGAGATTGAGGGAGAAAATCCGAAAGAAAAGGGGGGACTTTAGCACAAAAAAAATGGTAAATGAAGTTATGGTGAAATTTCCTATTTTCCTTAGGTCTCTCGTTATTCAGAAGAAACTGTTGCTGGAATTGGGGAACTTCAGGCAAGTTTATAAATTTAAATTTTAACATTATTAGAGCATAATGATATTTATTAGTATGAGAATAGGGAGTGGAATAGCTCAGTGAGTAAGGTATAGTGCTCCTTCCCCTTAAGGTCCAGGCTTGAGTAGCTAATTATTTATTCTAATAAATAAATTCTTGAACCAAGAGTAAAGATTGATTCCATTACCTCTAACAACAATCTAATAATAATATAATATTAAATTAATTACTTAATTGGATGGTGAAGAAATGGTTTACTGTAAATTATTATAAGAATAGTAGGGGGTTGCAAGTCATTAGCAGTACACTATATCATTTTCTTTGTGCCAACGTTTCTGCCTAAGTTTCAGGCCCCAAGCAAGGACTAGATAACAAGTAAATAGTGAGCAAATATATATATTTATCTAATCGTTTTCTCACTATTATTTGTTATCTTTGCTTAGCACTGATGAATGCCTGAAACATTAGCACAAATAAAATCGGCGAGATTAGAGATTTTATTTAAATTGATTTTAGAGACAGAAAGCCAGGTTGGATTTTTAAATTATAAGTATTTGTTTTTTCTAGGCTGAAACCACACTCAACTGCAAGGTTTTTCACCCGTTTTATAAGGTCTAGATATGCTGCAGGAAGTTCTCCTGAACCCAGGTTGATGAAACAAAATAAATAATAAGCTTCCTCAGCTGGAATTGAATCTGAAATCTTGAGTATAGGTGATATGTGTTTCTAGTTAATATTTTTTAAAATTTATATTATTTGTACAAAATGCAACATCTTAAATCATGTCATTAAGTGACATTTCGTAACCTTAAATAATAAAGAACTTTGAAGGATTTTCCCTTCATGAAATTAGAAAATTGTGCAATTGTTGTAACTATGTTGGTAATTGAAAGTTAACCTATACCAAAAATGAACTTAGTAATTTTTTTGCAATTAGCGGACAATATAAAGGTAATTGTTTGTTGACCAAATAAAGTCACCAACAATAACGTATAATAAATAACATTGTATGTGTGACACAAATAAAGAAATAATAATAAATAAAAACATAATCCGGCCTCCTTCCTATCTGTCAGGTCCTCCAGTTTGGGATTTATCATCTGGTTTGCCTCCTTCAACACAGCTACCATTTCTGCAGCCTGGCATTGCTTCTGGTAAAGAAGGTGTAGGTGGCCCCTGTTCACTTCGATCTACCAGTCCTGCCGATGTGGTGAACGTAATCCTCCGAGTTGTCGGAAAAATCAAAACTGATGACAAACTTGACATCTTCCTCATCTGAAAAAATCAGGCAGAAAAGAGCAAAGAGGAAGGGGATATAAAAGTACTTTTTGAGGAAGATATTAACATAAAGACACAGTATTAAAAATAAAATCGAAACAATTGAATAAAAAACGATTATCAACAAATTTATAAAATATACTTAAACATAATTTTGAAAAATAAAAAACTTAAATAGTAATTTTTAAAATAAAATTAGGCACATCTTATCACATTATTCATGTAAAACAATATAACTTTTTTATCAGTTCAATTAATTTAAAAAAAGAAAAAAAATATTTAAAAAACATTAAATTACATTCCATTACTATTTTTTACATGAAAAAAAACTACAGTATCTTTAAGGCAGAAATTCTTTAATGGCATTCTCAATATTTTTTTACAACTTTCACAGAAGGCAGACCACAAATTTTAATTGTTTTTCATAAATAAATGAGAACAATAACACATTAGACAGAACTTGAAAGGAAGTTTATATCTTTGATATTTAGCTATAACAGTAAAAAAAAAAAAAAAAGCATTTGGTTGATGGAATAATACATGATAACCTAAAGTTAATATTATAATTTATAATAAAATTTGCAAACATCTTAATTTTGTTGTTTCTGTCTCAATGATCCCTGCATTGATGAAACAATGGGTTAATTATTCATCGGAATTTCAGGGACTCTTAGGGTATTCAGGTTGGAATTTACAAATTATTTTTTAATAAATATAAGAGAAGTTTGTTAGTGATTTCAGTCATTAGAAGTACCCCCCCCCTAAAAATAAAAAAAAGTTATTTTGTTTGTGCTAACGTTTCAGGTTTTCATCAGTAATAAGCATAGACCAGATAACTAATAGTGAGAAAATAATTACATATATATATATATATATATATATATATATATATATTTACTGTTTATAATTTTAACAAGCTTGTTGTTTATAAATTTTGTCTAAATATTATGTAACTGCCACAATTCTCTATCTTTTTCTATCTTGTCCGTTCTAGCCCCAAAGAAGACCTGCAAAGTCGGGTCGAAACTTCGGCTTTCAATAAAATAGTTTTACCACTATTTAGCCTGTTTATGACCGCAACTCCGGACCATCTCCTTCCTGTATATTTATATTAGTTTAATTAATTGATCTTTTTATATTTAGTATGCAGATTACTATACTTTTCTATTTTTTTACTATACTATTATTAATATTCATTTACACATCTTAAGAAACAGATTTAATCAGTTATTTACTTTACTAATTGATTTGCTTATAAAATTAATTTAACCTTCCTTTCCAATTTAATTTAGTTATGTCTATTTTATTGTTTTTTAGCAGCTATATTGCAGCATTGTAATCCTATTTTGCTTGTATGCTTTCTTTAATATATCTTCATAGCTATGTATATACTTGTCTTATTGCTTATGTTTTAGTGATTCTTTCTTGTAATATGTCTTTTGGTCAGATTTAATAATAATTTGTATGAACAATATTGTTATTCTTAAGGGACTTTGTCCTAGAATAAAGTTGGTTTTTCTCTTCTATTCTATATTTCTTATCTGGTCTAAGCTTAGTCCTGACGAAGGCCTGAAACCTAGGCCGAAATGTCGGCACAAAGGAAATAATTTTTTTCTTTTTTAAATATTAGATTCATATTTTAAGTTTTATTTTCTGATCGCCACCTCGAACTATCTCTTTCCTCAATATTACACGATGGTCAACCATTCATATTCAGTATGAATATTTTAAACACTACCCTGGACTGAGATTAGGCTTCAACTTGATAAAAAGGGAAATTTTTCCTTCTTTGAATCGTTTCCCATTTTTGGCTCTGCAAATTGGCATTTTCTTCGAAAGGGGATTTTTTAACTCAAGTGGAATCCCTGCTCCTCATACCAACTCATAAAAGAGATGGGCAAATGTTACTCCGAGTACCGAGTACCAAGTATTTTACTCAAATTGAATCATTATTGGGAATTCAATCACTACTTCAGTTAATCGTTAGACATCAACTAAAGTAGTAATTAAATTCTTCAGTATTCAAAAAAGATCAGTATTTGAGTAAAATATTTGTTGCTGAATATTCAGAGCCCATCTCTGTCTCATAACTCACTTCCTCACCAGAATGAATCTACTTTTTCTAAGGAATTACTTGCGAAGCGTCCAGCCACTTCATGAGACCTGTTTTGTATATAAAATACTTTTTAATGAAAACAATTTAAATACTTTTTAAATTAAAAAAAAAATTACAGCTGCATTAAATAAATACAATCAGTACGACGTGAATAGACTTGTCGAGCTTCTACGCGTTGGTAGCACTGCCTAATCAGTTCTTAGAAGATCACGAGACCATCTTATTTTCAGGCGCCTAGGAGGATTATAAGAAATCGAGGAAGAAGACAAGTAGGATCGGGCCAAATCATCGACATACTTTTTAGATTGAATACACTATATTTTAAAAACACAAAATATGCACATGTAAGGAAACCAATTCACATATATCAATAGATTGAATAAAAAGTAATTTTATTGTGGTTTAGTTCTTTTTTATTTTTAAATACAGGTTTGTTTGTTTTTTTAAAGCATTTAAAATACTTCTATATTCTCTTTAATACATTCAACTTTTTAGTGCAATAAAGCCCATCTTCAGAATCATATTATTCCTGTTACTAAATATGCAAAGATAATTTTAATTATCTTCATATCATCATATCCATAATTTATTTTTGTTAAAATACATATTTACTTTTTTTATTCAATAAATACTCTAGACTTTTATGAATATTGTTTTTTAAGAGTACTTTTATATATATTAAACAAATTAAAGACATATTAAAGTTTAAACCAGCAGTAAAATGAAACGGTTAACTCATATAATTGAAAGTAAAAATTTAACTTATACCTACATATGTAGATGAAAACTATAAAAGTTTTTGTCAAACTTTTCCTTTTATTGATACATGCCATTTCGTAGTTCTTCAAGGTTGTGAATGGCCGCTTTGAGAAAAGGATTTTTTCAAGAAATACAACAAGGAGATAAAGAAATTTACTCTTGAAGTTGATCTTCAACTCTTCCAAGAAGACTGTAGTGATTAATAATTTAATTTTGTTTTTTTAATTATGTTTTCTCTGTTTTGGTTTCTTTATAATTATCTTATGTATTTTTTATTTCTTCTGAATGTGATTCGTTTGGAAAAATTGAACTTTATATTATTACTGTTATCATGTAATTTATAAGTTTTATAAGAACTGTAGTACTTTAATTGATACATGTATTATGCATAATGCATGGAACATGTAAAGTTAACAATGCACAGTCTTTGAAGAAATGGAAGAAAAACTTCCATATTTTCTTTCTTTTTCATTAATACATCCAACCATAGTTTCGTCTTCAGTGGAATATACCACATCTTTAGAACCATATCTCTCTATTGTATAAAAAAGTTTTTAGTGACTTTAATATTTTATTTTAGTATTAGGAGATTATACCAGTGAGTATAGTGTACTAGGAGAGTAAACCATTATCCTTCCTAAGGTTCTTTATGCATGTGAAATATGGTCACTTACATTAAGCGATGAGCAACATTTTAAGGTTTTTGAAAATGAAGTATTGGGCAGAATATTTAGACTGAAGAAGGATGAATCAACCGGAGAATTTAGGCGGTTACACAACAATGAATTGCACGAACTGTATCCAGTGAATAAAATGGGCATGTAAAATCACTGAGCTTAGTAATGAAAGAATTCCAAAAAAGTTAATTTGTGCTGTGCTGACTGGCAAGTGTCCGAGGGTTACATCAAAGCGAAGCTGGGAAGATTGTGTAAAGGCTGATCTGGCAGGGTTGGGTTTAGGTGGTGCCCGGTGGATTGAAGAATGTAGACATCCGAAGGTTCGCTAAGCCTTATCATTATTATTATTCTTTATCACTTTAAAGAAAGGCATTTTCCTGGAGTGAGGAAGAATTAACTTCGACCACTTCACGTCTATTTTTGTAGTTCTGTTGGATATTTGGGAAGCTCCTTACGATTCTCGCAGTGTTCAGCAGCACAGCTTTCTGGGCTTCATTTATCGTAGCTGATGAGAGGCCCAACTTCTCGGTAGCTTCTACAGTGGATTTTGGAATCAGCCCATTGCTAGAGATCACTAAAGCCCTTATTATCACTTTGTTCAGTCTGTACAAATCTTTTAACTCGCCTGCAAGAGTTTAATATTTCCGAATTTTTCCACGCTATTATTATTATTACTTTCCTATTTTTTATTGTCTTAGCTTTCTCAGATTTCCAGAATAGCAACCACATCCCGGGAAAACATTCAAGTAGATGAACGTAAAAATAAAAAAAATTGCTTATTTAGAAACTTTCTGACAATCCTGCACGTATCGAGCTTTTCAATATTAACCCATTAGAAGATATGATTATTGGAGTAATCTTCACTTTTTCCAAGTGATATAGTGTTTTTAACTCGAAAGCAAGTTATTGATATTTTCTAATTTTTTCGGCTCTGGTGGTATCACAAGGTATTGCTATATCTATAATTTCTCCAGTTTTATTTCTTTTGTTTATAATCAAGATATCCGAACAGTTATGCAATATCCTATGGTTCCTTATTATATTTTGATCCCAGTAAACTTTTATATTCCTATTTTCATTAAGTTTTTCCGGGGCATAGCGATAATAGAGTAACTCATCACTCTCCCATAGTCTGAATTTTCTACATATACTTTAGTGGTATATTTTTGCAATATTATTATTATTAGGAGAGTAGGAGATAACAGGAGGTCCACTTTTCAGCCCAGTTCTCTAGGCTCGATAGTGCTCTTCTTCTATGGTGATTATTATACAAATTATACAGCTGTTCATTTAATTACGTACGTGTTTAACTCCTATAACCTCCAACTCTCCTAATATGAAATAAAGATTTTTGACCAAAAATTGTACGGAAAATGGTATTCATCTGGAGGTAGTTGTTCGATTTTACCTAGGTGACAGCAGTTAATTTTTGATCTAGACATTTCCCCATAAATACAATATAATAATTATTATATTATATATAACATTATATGTGGCATTATGGCACCAATAAAAACTTCAAATGACTGCGTCCTGAATATTTATCACCCATAATATGTAGAACAGTCGATAAACTTCCTTCAATTATTTATGTTATATTGCGATATAATTATAATCATTATGAAACAGGAAAGGAAGCATAGTATAATGCCCAATGAAAATAATAGAAATAAAATATTCAAATTATTGTTGGGCTTTTATGAAGCTGAACAAGTTGAATATATATCATTATGATAACAATTTGGCAATAAGAATAATTATAATTATGTAATAATATAAATTGGCAATAAGGCCTGTTGCATAATATAGATTTTTAAAGAAATTAAAAATTTGTCCGAACTGTGGTTTCGTTCTGTTTATTTTATGTTGATAAAAAATAGTACAATCTGAACTGCACAATACATGTAAATTAAAGTTATACAATTTGAGCAACTAGTTATTCTTATATTTCAAATACTGTATTTTAAAATATTTTTGCCCAGGTCTATATTAAGTTAATATTATGAAACTTTTGCCTAAACTTAGATTTTGTTTTTGTTTTTAAACGTTTGTCAATGACCTAGATTTGTCTAAAATTAGGCTAATTTGAAAGGAATTCAAAAATGTCAAGATGGCCCTTAGCAATTGCTCAAGACACTTGCAACACTTTCCCCCTAGAAAGGGAGAGTGTAAGGTGAATAGAGAGAGTGACCTAGATGGATTCAGTTGCCTTTAACATTTGATCAGAGTTCAGCTTATACAAAATGTCATCAATTATACATAGTATATTTTATATCTAATGACTTGTATGTATTGATACAAAGATGATTTTAAGGAATATCTATCTTCTGCTGTTTTTCTTAGGTAAGTCATGGTTTTCATCTTAAAAACTAATAAATTATTTATATAAACAGACTTTAATCTTTAAAATCACTTAATAAAAAAATCCGTACATTTCATTATATTGTATAAGTGAAATCTTTCATATGCAAATTATTTTTAATATAGGTAATTATGCGTGTTGAATAATTAATGATAAAATAACAAGATTAATGTTATCAATGAATTTTTGATGGTTTTCAGAAAACATTTGGTTCTCTTTTTCTAATACGAAAAATTCAAACTGGCTGAAACAATGATCTACCATAATTTTTAAGTCTCATAACATAAGAAAACATACTTTTTTTGTTTAAAATAATTTTTTTTAAAGTCAGATAATTTTAGACTGTTTATATGTACATTGTAGATCAGAATTTTTTACCTTTGACAGTATATAATTTTTTTCAACTTTATTTGTAGAGGAGTATTCGGTGTTCATAAAAATTTAAATAATAATGAATTAAATAAGACAGAGTAACTTTAATTGCCAAATAGTTACAAAATATATAAAGTGCTGACAGTAAAGGAAGAGAACTCAGTAAGATGATGTCCTATTCTCGGAGATGTCAGTAAATAAAATTTTAGTCAATTATTTATTTATTTTAACACAAAATTTTAACCTAAACTCCTTTCAGAGATGAAGAACACTGTTCTAATCTTTTATGTTTTTTAAATAGACAAAAATAGAAAAAGGTACGGCATGATTTATTAATAATTACATGACAATTATAAATTACGTAATACATGAACTATTAATGTCATTAATTAAAATTAATATCATATGAAATGACAAATAAAATTAATTTATCCTATTTGATTTATACTTAATAAAATAATTAATTAAGGGGAGAAACCTGGCAGTTGAGCGTGATATTGGCCCGTCACCTCCCTGCACAACCTTCGGCCTTGTAACAGTACTTCCTCAAAGTGTACTGAACCCATAATGCTTCATGGGTTGTTAGTGGTACAGGTTTTTTTTTATTATTTGATTTATAATTATAGTGATGAATATGATGCACGGACACTGAAAGCTACTCTGCAAATGAAGTAAAAATATTATAGAGGCTGTAAATGTTAAAAAAAAATCCTGATCTACTATGTTTAATAAGTCTCATTTAATCATCATTTCAGTTGAAAGCAGGGGTTAAAATAGTTTTTTTTACGAATGAGTTCAACTGTAACCGTTCGGAAAAAAAATCTTTTATCAATATGCCATACTAGTCATGACTAGTAATTTTTCATCAGCCGTGGATCCAGCCTGGGGCACACCCAGCCTCTATAAAGTGGCTACCCTTAATTAAATAACTAATTAATTGGGAACAACCTTGACGATTGAGCATGATCTCGGCCCGATTACCTACATGCACAACTGTTGGCCTTGTAACAGTACTTCCTCACATTGCACTGAACCCAAGACCCTTCATTGTTTTTTACTTTCACTTACGTATATATGTAATATATAGTAAGGGTAAGTATTGCGATCGTGAAAATTTTCGAATCTCAGTTTTCAATGGAAATACATGTTTTGAGGTCTCCTGAGTTCAAATAACCAAGTGTCGCAAAATGGTCTGTGTGTGTGTGTGTTAACGGTCTAGCTCATAAACGAAAAGTAGTACGAAACTGATATTAAGTATTTAATGTATGTATATCGGCCGGATGTGACAGCAACTTTTTCGTTAAAATCGTCTAACCGGAAGTGCCACTTTATATGAACGCTGAAACACATTTTTACAATTTTCTCAAAAATGGCTCTAACAATTTTGATCAAACTCGGTTTATCATTGTATAATTAAGTGGTCTTTCATATAATTTAGGTCTTATCCCCATTGATGTCACTTTACAGGGCTTAAATGCCCAATTTTCATATATGTCTTCCTCTAAAGTACCTTTAATATGGTTTATTTTAAAAAGTTAACCATTTCGCATTATTCAGAGTTACGAAAAAATGCTACATATAACTTTTGAAAGAATTTGATAAGTTAATAAAGGGGAAAAAAAATAAAAATGCAGAAAAACCTGCGTTGCTATAGACTGTAGCGCCTAAACGAATGTACCGATTTCAATGAAACTTTGCTAAAGTCATTTTCTCGATACCCTTTAAATTTATCTATATAACATACTCCAACGAAAAGAAGCTGGAAAAAAAGTTACGAGGGAAGTTAAAATTAAATTCCGAATAACTCAAAAAATATAGGCTTTTTTGGGATATTGTATATGGTTTTTTGAAAGTTTATGGAATTTCCTAAAACACCAAAAAAAAATCGTTAAAATCGGACAATTAGGAGGAAAGATATGGTCTCTAGTTTTTTTCCCTGAAGAGGCGAAAATTTGGATAAATTTAAAATATATTTTTTTAATTGACGAGACTAAAAAAACCTTTTTTCTACAGATATTTAATAAAGTGTCTTTCCTAAGAACATCTTTCATTAGAAATAAGTACCTAAATTTGTACCTTTATTCTCAGTTCTATATTTCAACTCTGTAATCACCACCTCTGCAATCAACTTACTCATTGTCTGCATAGATAACTTTATATTTTCAACTAAAAATATCACTAATATGACATCACTCAAAAATGTTGAAATTGGAGTTAGTCATTCTGAGGTTTATAAAAGCAGATGGAGTGACTAGATTTTTATTGCCTGTCGTCGATATATTAAATAAACATTTTGTAATTATAATGGTCTTAATGACTTGTTATCTGTAAGCTTTAAGCTTTAGCTCCGTTTAAAATGCACTTCAAAAAATTTTACAGTAGCCCAGCATTGCCAGAAAATAATTTCTATTCAAAGTAGATCGGTAAGTGAAAGTTGTGTGTTGCGCGCACCAGATTTTTTTTCCTATAAGAGGTTAAAGATAAAAAGTTTTTCAAAAATGTTAAATAATATTTCCTTCTTAAAAAAGTTTTTACTTTTTTAATACATATATATGTCATAAAGGAGTATTTGTTAAACTTTTTCTTATTCCCTCTAAATTATTGCAATTAATTAATTATTACACTGTTTAGTACTCAGAGTGGAAAACTAACAATTCCCGATGATTTTGGAAAATATTTCAATGTTAACTTTGTATTGACATTATACCGTGCAAAGTTTTAGTTACTAATCAGAATTGTTTTATTACAAAATTAAAACCTTTAATATTTTTTTATTAACATAATACGTACTATCTTATAAATATTTGCTATATTTAATGCACAGAAAAATTATAATGTTTTATATAGCTATGTACATATACTGGTTATTATATTTTCTGTTTATAAAAAACATAAAAGCTTATTACTTATTTCATTAAAACCTATTCAAGTAAATGATTTTTAAAACTTTTATTAATGTCGTTTGAAAATAAAAGTTAAGAAAATAACTGTTTTGAAATGTCATGTAACAATAAAGGGAAAAGTTAAACAAAACTTTTATACATCTACATAGATACATATATATATATATATAGGAAAAGTTAAATTTTTACTTTCAATTATATGAGTTAACTGTTTCATTTGACCCCTGGTTTAAAGTTTAATAAGTCTCTTATAATTACTTATTAAACTTTATTTAAAAGTATTCTTAAAAAACAATATTCATAAAAGTCTGGGTATTTATTGAATGAAATTTAGTAAAGACTAAATATTATTTTAACAAAGTAAATTACGGATGTAATGACGTGAAGATAATTAAAATTATCTTTGCATATTTTGTAACAGGAATGATATGGTTCTGAAGATGGGCTTTGTTGCATTGAAAAGTAAACTATGATTGATTGTAATAAAGAAAATACTGAAGTATTTTAAATGATTTAAAAATCAAACAAACCTGTATTTAAAAATAAAAAAGAACTAAACCACAATAAAATTACTTTTTATTCAATCTATTGATATATGTGAATTGGTTTTCTTACATGGGGTATAGCCCGGCCACCCTTCCTCCTGAGGGGATATAAATATTCAGGAGGCCAGTTGTCCCGAGGATACGGGACCTCCAGCACTGGGCTAATCACCCGTCTGGAGAATCAACGATTCAAAGCAATTCAACTAGCCTCGGATGTGGACTGTCTTCAAGGAAACGACCTGGCGCACTAAGGGATATACGAATTGGAACGTGGAACATAAAAACTTTAACTGGGAAGGAGGTCGAGCTGGTGGAGGAAATGAGGACCTACAAAGTAGAAATCCTCGGCATAAGTGAAGTGAAGAAAAAGGGCAGTGAAGAAATGAAATTGGCTAATAATTACTCCCTAATTTATGCTGGAGTACCTAGAGGGGTTTTCGCCAAAGAGGGAGTGGGTCTAGTAATGTCGCCTAATATGTATGATCATTTAGAGGACTGGGAGCCGATATCTCCAAGAATGATTGTAGCAGATTTTAAGATGACCATAGGTAAGATTTCCATAATCCAGGTGTATGCACCAACGGAAGATGCTAGTGTTGCAGACAAGGAGGCATTCTACTCGGATTTGCAAAAAATAGTAGATAAAGCTAAAGGAAAAGGAAGGTCAGTAATCCTGAGTGGGGACTTCAATGCCAGAACAGGAAATGATGAAAGATCTGGATATGGAGTTTTGGGGCTGCATGGAGGTGAGAATGTGAGGAATACTAATGGACAACGGCTAATAGACTTTTGCGTGCATAATGACTTCCTCATAGGAAATTCCTTCTATCCACACAAGAGAATCCACAAAATCACTTTCTCATGCATGGAACGAAATAGTATAATTGACTATTTCATATATGATAGGAACATAAGCCAGTATTTCGCAGACATAAAAGTAGTAAGAGGAGCGGAGATAAGCAGCGACCACCTTTTACTTGTGGCTGATACAAAGATCATCCCGGAGTATAAAAGGAAAACAAAAGTATTTGAAACCCTCAACGTAAGAGCCTTGGATGACCCAGAGAAAAGGGCCCTCTTTACAGAAAGCCTGGAAAATAAATTAAGGGAAACGTCATTCGATGGAGATGTGGAAGAGATATGGAAGGCACTGAAAATATGTATTCTGGAAACAGCAAATACAGTTTGTGGGAAGAAGAGAGTGTCTGGCAAGGGAAAGCGGACAGACTGGTGGACCAATGATCTCCAACGACTGGTTTCTCGGAAGAAGCTTGCCTGGAAAGCATACCTTATGGATAGAACTGAAGGAAAGCTACACTTATATCGAATAGCCAGGAATGAATGTAAGGTAGCCATACGCCAGGCGAAGAAGAAGTCGTGGGAGGAGTTTGGTAAAAGGCTGAGCGAGGATCACCGCGAATCTATAAGAACATTTTGGCGAAAAGTTAAGATGTTAAGAGGAAAACAATGCAAGCCTATTAGAAATGTAAAAGGTAGCGATGGAATCCTACTTACAGACAAGGAAAAGATCCTTGGCAGATGGAAGGAATATTTCCAGGAACAATTCTCCGAAAATCCAGAAACAGACCATTATCAAGAACAAGAGCCCAATATTCAAGAAAGCCTGGAGGTTATAGAGGAAGAAGAAATAGAAAATGCAATCCATAAGCTAAAAAGAGGTAAGGCATCAGGAAGGGATGGAATCGCACCAGAATATTTAAAATTCGGTGGTCAAGAACTTCTTAAAGCACTACAATCGCTGTTCCAAGAAGTATATGACAGAAAGAAAATTCCCATGGACTGGGAATATTGTATAATCCTCCCGATTTATAAAAAAGGATGCACGACAGATTGCAAAAATTATAGACCCATTAGTCTGCTATCAGTGGTCTATAAACTTTATACTTCCATACTAGAAAGGAGACTCCGACGGATTGTGGAAGGGCAGTTAGAAGCGGAACAGGCTGGTTTTCGTCCAGGCCGACAGACGCAGGATCACATCTTTGTTCTCAGAAATATTGCTGAAAAAGCTTGGGACAGAGATAAAAATCTGTATCTTGCGTTCCTTGATCTGAAGTCAGCGTTTGATGTGGTTCCAAGAAAAGAAATTTGGAATGCCCTAATAGCCAAGGGTGTACCTGGAGACTTGCTGGCGGCCATACAGTCAGCCTATCAAGGAGCCATGGCAGTGGTAAGGATGAACGGTATGGAATCGGAACCTTTTCCAATTGCGAGAGGAGTTAGACAGGGAGATAGCTTAAGTCCCCTTCTATTTATAAATGTAATGGATGAAATCCACAAAATCTGTAAACGCCGAACTGCGTGGACAACAATTGGGAAGTGGAATCTGAGAACTGTCCTCATACAAAGCCTTCTATACGCGGATGACATAGTCCTAATAGCCGACACAAAGACCAAACTACAACAAGCTTTGGTAGAGTGGGAGGAAGAGTTGCTCAGGAAAGGGATGCAAATTAACACCTCCAAGAGTAAAGTGCTGGTTATGACGAGGGAAGAGCGAGAAGATGTTCAGCTGATCTGCAATGGCGAGACACTTGAGGTGGTGACTGAATATACCTACCTGGGGACCGTAATTAGTAGTTCTGGTAAGATAGACGCCGAAATATCAAGTAGAATATGTAAGGCGAATCAGGTATATTACCAGACTACTAATAGCATTATCGGCCATCGCGAAGTAGACAAGAAGACCAAAATGCACGTATATAAGTCTGTTTACCTACCTACACTCACCTACGGCGGAGAAAGCTGGACAATGCTAGACAGGCACTCTAGTCGCATAACGGCAGCAGAAATGAGGTTCCTTCGCAGATCTGTTGGCAGAACTAGAAGGGATCGCATTAGGAATGAAAGCATTAGAGAGCAGCTAGGAGTTGCCGAACTTAAAACTACTTTAGAAAGACGGCAACTCCAGTGGTTTGGACACGTCTGCCGCATGAATGAGAATTTGAATCCTATAAGGATATTAGAGGCTCGACCCACAGGAAGGAGACCACGCGGACGCCCCAGACTCACGTTCCAGGATTACATTCAAAGGATTGGATGTAAAAGAGGCAAAACCCTTAATGAGATGAAGCGACTAAGCAGGGACCGTGAAGAGTGGCTGCACTGGTTGAGGCTCCTCGACGCTAATTAATGGCATAAGAGGAAGACAAAGAAGAAGAAGAAGTTTTCTTACATGTACATATTTTGTGTTTTTAAAACGTAGTGTATTAAATCTAAAAAGTATGTCGATAATTTGGCCCGAACCTGCTTCTCTTCTTCCTCGATTTCTGATAATCCTCCTAGGCGCCTGAAAAAAAGATGGTCTCGTGATCTTCTTACTAAGAACTGATTAGGCAGTGCTACCAATACGTAGAAGCTCGACAAGTCTGTTCACGTTGTACTGATTGTATTTATTTAATGCAGCTATAATTTTTTCATAGCACTGAAAAGTAAACTATGATTGAATTTATTAAAGAAAACATGGAAGTTTTAAATGCTTTAAAAAATAAAAAAGAACCCAACTACTATAAAGTCACTTTTTAATCAATCTGTTAATATTTGTAAATCGGTTTCCTTTTGTCCAAATAAAAGAAGGTAAATGAAGTAGAAAATGTAGGATTATAAAAAAATTACTAATGATGTGGCAGGAAATGAAAAATTTAAATAAAATTTAAAAAAATATAAGAAATCTCAAAGGAAACATGAAATAGTAATAAAGTATAATTTAAAAAGGGACAATCATTTCTCTGATCATCAATATGCTCAACTATTAACTAATTTATTAACATAAACATATGGAGTTTAAACACAGGAACTAACATTCCGATTTGAATTTTTTGTGTGTTACCTATACCTAAAAAAATAAAATAAAAACTTTCCTTTTTAAACTCTCTTTCGAAGATATTTCTCATATTTTATAATTTTTTTCATCTTTTACGTTAGCAGCTGGCTTTATTTTTTTTATGAATATATTTGAAGCTATTATAAGGCCTTACATTTTTATTGTAATACGATAAATGTGATGCATTCCATAAAAATGTATAAGTATTCTATCCAGCTATCTGCCAGGCTAGAAATGAGACCGAAGAAACTCAGGAACTGTTTCATAACATACATTTTTGGGATCCTCAAACGTTCTCATGTTTCATTCTGGTATACTGAGCTGAAATGACTTTATCTTTCCGATGACAATTCCTCCTTGGTGTTTTCCTTTTCTAAGTCCTCAGAACCAAAAACTCTTCCTGCATCCTGGAACTCCTTACTCTATATTCCTCTATCCACTCTCTCAATAACAAGTCAACCTATAGATTTATGTATTACTTCCCATAAAATTATCCCTCAGCAAATCCTTCATCATTCGTTAATCTTGGTGTCACAGATATTTATTCAAAATAAACTGAAAACCTTATTTAAAACATTACATCTTTGTCTTAAGTATGCATTAAAAATTGAACGGAATATCTATTTCATAAAATAAGAAATATGCGGTTTATTTCGTCTTACAAATAATTTTATGTTTTACACTTACAGACTTTTGCAGTGCGGCTGTTGATATATTATATTTATTTAAAAGTTGATAGTTTATTTCTAACTTGATAGTAAAATAAATTATTCCTAATAGTTCCAAACTGCTTAATTATAGGCTTTATGAAGCCTTTTAAATTAAAGGACAGAATAAAATAAGCTTGTACTTGTTATTTTCTTTATTCCATAACTATTATTAAAATGGAATAAACAACTAGTGGGGGAATATCTATGATTGGGAATTAAATAAAAAATAGTGATTATATTGTATAATTATAAAAGAAAGATGAAAAAAATCCCTATAAATTAATACTTTGATATATATTAGTATTTCTTTGTTTTGTTCGTTAATAATTGACTCAATTTATAACTTATTTGTTGAACAAAATATTTGTACATGAAGCAAAGTAAACAAAAAGTTTAACAAAATTAATTTTTTAGTGAAAAAAAAAATGAACATATCAATATTTCCTATATTGAATAAGCAAATTTTATGGAAAATTTGAAAAACCTATTCTTAATATTTGCAAGTAAAATAATTTTAATAAAAAAATTATAGAACTATTTTATTATTTTTTTTTAGGATCTGGTTATGGCTTGTTTGTTCCGGAGCAGTTACCAACACTTCTGTCATTTATCTATACTAATATACCGCCAATAAGAAAAGGTAAGAATGTCGTAGTTTTCATAGCCTTTAATATGTAAATAAATTACTGATGTGGAATTCTTTATTCATAATTAAATTTTCTTTATGAAATTCATCATTAAATAAATAAATGTTCTTAAAAAGTAGTATTATTTCTGTAAATATATAGAGCACAAAATTCTCTTTAGTATTCAGAATCACTATTTAAGTTTACATAATAGTGTGATGTGCGAGTATACATATGACACATCAAACATATGGCGTGTTTGTTGTATTTTTTGTGATTAAAAAATAATTTTACTTATTTTTTCTTACTTTTAATTGGTTCACCAAATAAGATCTTTCATTTCTTATTTATTTTTTTATTTTATAGATAGCCTGTTGATGTTTCAAGGTTTTATCATGGTTTTCAGATTATCTTGTTAAAACTTTTGACAATTAATTAGACTTAACATTATATGAAATGCCAACATATTTTTTTTTTTTTTTGTTCTTTTTTGGCTTTAAGACTTGTAAAAGCAAGTCCTATTTTGCCAGTAAAATATTTTAATTGTCATGAAATTACGCTGGAAATTTATTAATTATTCATAGATAGATGATCACTGAAATACCTAAATATTGAATGTAACTTATATGGACCTTAAACTAGAAAGACTAATAGTTAAAAACTGAGGTGAATTAGAATTACAATTAAATGAAAATAAGAAGCGACTTTTACTATATAACTGCTTTTATGTAATTCAAAAACTTTATCAAGTCACGGGCGTTATCTTTATTCATCGACCGAAGAAATGTAGCTCCATCATCTGTAGTTTGCGATCCTAAACTAATTCATCTTCGCTTCTCAAAAATATTTTGCAGTTGAAGGCAATGTGTCTTGGATCCTCCAAGCATTGGCATGTTGGACAGTGACCACTCTTAGCAATACCTATGAGATGTAGATATTTATCAGTTCTACCGTGATTTATCCTAAGCCTGATCAGCTTTACTAAGCTGGAGCAGTCGAGATGAGATTTAAGAGTCGCAAACCATGGAACCAATGCTATCTTATGTTGAACTGCATGATGATCCTAACCCTTGCCAACATATTATTAAAGAAATAAAAAATAACAAATGGAATGTTTTTGTTTGTTTTTCTTATAATATAATTATACCTCCTGGTTTGCCAAAAAATAGTTTTCTTGGATATCTTTCTTCTCTCATCCTTTCTATGAGCTCTCAGCCATTTTATACGGCTTGGTTTGAAATGAGCAACTATGTCTTGTTCATTATGTAGTTCCTGAAATTTTCTATTATTTCGTATCTTTTATTGGCTACGTATACATATTCTAAAGATCTGTCGAAGGACCATCCTTTCTCAAATCAGGAGGATCTTGTATTCCTAGTTCAGGAGCCATGTTTCATCTGGGTAAGTGATAATTGGTCTCGAGGTCGTTTCAGTATATAAATGAGTTGTATATCTTTCCGTGGCAGGTTCTAAAACTGCAAAGTTTTTCCATTTTACGCAAAGATATCTGTTTCCTGCTGCGATTCTTGCTTTTATTTCCACTATGATAACTTTGTTTTCCTACCTTTCATTTTTTTGTGGAAATCGTATATAGATTTTCTTTCTTATTTATCTTAATACTCATTTTTCCCTGCATCTTCAAATTCATGTTAAGCTCCTTACACAGGAATACAATTTTAAAAATAATATAGACTTTGATATCTGAATCATATTATCTGAATTTTTTTCTGTTGACTTTACAGTCCTAGTTTAATTATCTAATTAGAAATTAAAATTAAACTTCTCTTAATTTTATTTTTCATATATTTTAGGGCACGATTCAAGAGTTGGGTTTGGTTTTCGCCTCGGGCCCAATGCTGATTTTCAAGTTCTTTTGGAGCTTGGGCCGCAGCAAAACACTCAGCCTCTAGGACCAGATGCAGGAAATATGGGAACTGGTAGCAAAAGAGAGGTAGAAGTGGAGGGTGTAACAGAAGACATAACAAGATTATGGGAAGACGGTTTATCAAAACAACAAAATACTTTAGGAACAGGGCCAACGCCTGACGTTCATAATGATATCGTCAACCATCTTCGGCAACTTTATAAACCACAAAAAGTTAATCAAAATAATTCTTAGTTATAAAAGTTATATTTGAATTGTAAAAGAACTTCTTTTGGGGTAGTACTATATGTAAATACGAAAAATGTTATTTGTACATATTTGTAGTTATTGTATGAACCTGGTTGTAAATATTGAGGTTAAATTGTAATATACCAACCAATTAATGAATATTTTTATCAATCATAGTACAGTATGGCGTCGATTATCCAGAACAATTTTGTTTTATTTTATTTTTTTAAGGATTACCAATTGGGTTCGTGTAAAACATTTTTCAACTTCAAAAATTAAACTAGTCCTAAAAAGCTTAAACATTTTTTCAAATATAGTTTTTACAGAACGTACATATTTCCCAATAATCCAACTTTAATTTTAATTGTTTATTAATGGAGAGAAGAATAATAATTTACGACAGTCAACTATTTAACCACTATTATAATTGTTTATTAGTTTATTACACACAATTTTATGACAAACTAATTACTCTATTCTAGTAGAATACATTAATTTATATGTATATGATAAAATTAATATTATTTTAATTTGTATTCACTGTCTCTGTTCTAAAGATTCTGAGCTTGGGTTCTTAGAATTTTGAAGTTAAGGCATATGTACAATATTTCCTGTTATCTTTTGACATTCCTGTAAATAGATTTTTTTCACTCAGCTGTTTTATTTTTTCAATCTGTGTTAGAAAGTTGAATAAGATACACAAAGGCTGAAATAGTTAAAAAATACTTTGTAAAATAATCAAACAAATCAAAAAACAAAATGTTGAATTAATGGCCTTAACTTGAAATTTTTTTTGGAGGGGGGCCGAATTTTTACTACATCGTGCCCCCACTTGTCTTTATCTGCTCCTGTTTGTAATTTTACTCCATGCATAATTGTGTCAATTATCCCAACGCTTTGATTGGTCCAGATTATTGACGCTCTACTGTACAATATTATTTACAAATGGAAAACAGCGAATGATTAGGTTGTTTATAACTTTGGTGGTCTAATTATGAGATAAGTTTTTGTGGCCTTAATGAAACTTTTTATTATTATTAATTTTAATCTAGTATATAAAATTAAGAGAAACGAGTCATTTATTTCCAAATTGAATCCTAATCGTTATTGACAAAATTTTAGAAAACATGAAAAACTATATTTTCTGTTCTAATTGTAATATCAAAACCAATATTTAAAAAAAAATTAATAAGAAATTCTGTGCCTGTAGTAAATATTTCTTAAAATCATCGATTTTTTAAATATTAATTAAAAACCGATGAAACATAAATAGGGCTGGTTTTGGAACAAAAAATGGTTAATTACTGAGAGAAAAATGGTGTATGATTTATTAGAGGAGAAGTTATAAAAGTTTTCCTTCAAATATATAACTTTTTGTTTACAATTATGGTACAAAAAGATAAATTTATTTTTATATTTCATTAGAGTAAAAAATTCGAAGCAAAATTTTGATGATTTTTTTTCTAATACTTAAAAAAAGTAAATATTGTTATATTCCTTGGCAAATAAATATATATATATATATATATATATATATATATATATATATATACATATACACAGCCATTAATATTAGGTTTTTTTTTTTAATATTGCAGCGTTTGATTTATTGGGTGTTTTTACTTCAGAATAGATACTTATCTTGATTTCCCAAATTAGAATAAGCTTCACTTCCAAATAAACTTAATAAATCAATAAACTTTCACTTTGGATGTAAGTGACTCAAATATGTGATAGCTTGTTAAAAAACCAAGATGGAGTTATAATTATAAACTATTCTTCAACAGACTGCTTCTATCCTCTTATTAAATTAAATATGTCTTTACTTATTATATTATTATAATTAGCTAAAGATATACTTAATTGTATTATTATATGTTCTGCATACATACGGGTTTCTATCTGAACTTGTAAAAGGGAGGATTACATTTAGTTTTAATGGCAAAGGAGCATTCTTGCTGTCAACTTTGAAATGTAAAAATATATTTGATTATAATTATTAACTTTAATTCAAAATTAACTCTGAATGCTTAAAAGTATTTTTATTAATAACTCCTCTTTATGGATATTAGTAATTGTCATTTAGACATCAACAGTTTTTTAGATATTTTCTTTATCTCAATCTCACCCTTTTTTGAAATATTCTTATTTTGAGATGCATTAATCAAAGAAAGGAAATCATTGAGCATTTTAATGATAAAATATTGATGATTTATAAAATATTTGATTTTCAATTATTAGTATGTAAGTTTAATTATAAAAAAATATGGTATAGTTTTTTTTATTTGCAGTTCTTGTTCAGTTCGAATGTTCTAGAAACTGTTTTTTTTTTTTTTTTTTTTTTATTCAGGGTATGTCAATGTGATATGACAATAATTTTTTTAATTTAAAGCTATGATTTTTTATGTATTTATATTTTTGTGATTTATATATTACATTAGGCTATTCATCTTAGCTGGGATATTAAAATGTTTTTAGTAAACAATTAATCAGTTAAAAAATAAAATTTGACAAATTTTATTAAATGTGTGTTTTATTTTAAGTCAGGATTTTTAAATTAATTAATTTAATTTGTGCCAATCCTACTTTATCAAAGTTTATCCTGGACATACATAGATATTTATTTAGTAAATAGTAAGTAATATATAAAAGTGCAAAAACTCAAAAAGAGACAAATTAATTATTAGGTTATAATTAGAAAATTACAAAATCAAAGCCTTGGGTTTCTAAAATTATTCCAAGAAACCAAGTTTGGCTCTTTTCATCTCAACTTTTAGAGAAATATTTAATATAATTGGGATATGGAATCACCTTGCCTAACTCTTTTGACTTCATGGCTAAATTTTCACTTATTTTATTCTTACTGACACTTTGTGTAAGCTGTAAGCCAGATTAGTTTTGATGAGATGCCTAACTCTTCCATTTCCAGCTAGAGCTTTTTCTGATTAGGAAATTATATGCAAATTTGAAATTATCATAACAATCCATATGATCTTGATAAATCCATTGGTGCTAGTTCACATGTGTCATCTCTTGATAGGTTGGTCAAGATCATATAGATTACACTGTACACAGATTCCTGAAACTACGCAATTGTGTATATAGTTACCTTTACCGAATAGTTTCCCTTAGTGATCTTTTCATCCTCTCGGTGAGCCAACCTATAAATATAGTTGTCAACACCTGGTTAATTTCAGTAATTCCATCTACAGTATAATTGATATAATCTTGGCCTGATCTGATATTTATAAACTAATATAAAATCCCTTTGCTTGTTTCTTAATTTGACTTAACTGACAAATTATTAATTTATTTTTAATATTGGATTGATGGTTGATTGTAGTGAATAATTGAAGAGAAGTTGGTTGGGATGTTCACAGTCGAAAATACAAAGTAAAAATAAATAAATGATATTTATTTTTGCCAATGTTTTTGCCCAAAGTTCAGACCTTCATCAGGGTTATGAAAAGACCAGATAACAATAGGTATGAGAAACATCATATTTATATGAAAGATGTCTAATAACATGTAGGTAGAATAAACTTAACGTTAATAAATAAGTGGAGAGGCAGAAATATTAAATATAAATAAAGAAAATATAAAATAATGATAACTAAGTTAGGAAGGAATATAAACACAGTTATGCCTAACACTTACTTACGTTTTTATCTCATAATATTTTATTACATTTCTTTGTTAATTAATTCTCTTTATTACATAATTTCATTATGTTTACTTCATTAGTCTCTAACTTTGTTGCCGTTATTATTTATTTCATAAGTTTCTTTCTGTTTCTGTTATTATTTTTTCTTTCATAAATTCCAAATTTTGTTAACATTATGTTGTATATTCTAACTTTGTTATCGTTATTTTATATTTCATAGTTCTGCCTCCCCACTTATTTAGTAATGTTAAGTTTATTCTACCTTCATAAATATTAGACTATACCTTTCACCTACATATTATTATTTTCTTTTTTACTGTTAATAGTTTCTCATATCTATTATCTTGTCCTTCCAATAAATCATTTATTTATTTTTACTTAGTATTTGACTAGACATCCCAACCAACTTCTCTTCTATTAATGTATTTAAATAATTGAATTTGATGCAGTCTATTAATAAATGTTATAATTTATATTCTAAACTTTCCAACTTGGGTCAAGTTTCAATTTACTTATTTCATTTTAAACAAAGTATCTTTTGCTTAATTACAAAGTATATTTTATTTTACTTACATTTACTACCACTTAATTGTTAACTTCTCTATTTTAGTTTTAGGATATATTTGTGAATTTCAATGTGCTTATTGCGATAAACGAACATTATTTTAAAAATGTCGCTCATGGGATAGTGGAAGTTCATACACTTCTTGAAAAAAAGTCATCAGCACTGATTTATGTTTTCAAGCATAATTTTCTAATTTTTCCTTATTCTGATATAAACTCAAAATGATGTGAGAAGTGTGATCATTTCAAAGTTACACGCAAACAAACAACTACTGAAGAAATTTATTCTTTTTTTTTTATTCTCTCTACTAGAAGTGTAAGTAATTAGTGATATTTCCATACCCTAAAGCTTCCATGTTTTACTATCTACTCTCACACCTATTTGAATTCATTATTTTTCTATTTTTAAAGAATACCCAGTAGCTTGATAAAACACTGATTTACAAAATCTTTAATATAGCATAACCTATGATTCTCCACAATAAGATAGCTGGGTAAGGGTATTAATTTGAAATTGACATTCATTTAATATTTTTGTGGGTGATATTATACCATGTTATCAAAGATTTTAGAAATAACTATTTTTAACAATTTAAGTTTGTATATAATTTCTAAAAGGAGTTTTTTTGTCAGTACACCATAACTTCGTCAAATCCAATGATTGACCACTCATTTTGAAGATATTCTTCTCCTTCACATGCGAAAAATGTCTGGAAAAAAAGTTATGAAGGAAAAGAAAGTTTATTTGCGAATAACTCAAAAAGTATGCATTGTTTTCTTGATTGTATCCATGATAATTAGAAAGATTACTAAATTACCTACAAAACAAAAAACAATTTGTAAAAATCGGACCATTATTAACAAAGATACACTCCATTTATTTATTAGTTTTGGTATACTTAATAATGTCTTCTTGTTATATTGCACTTAAGAGTAGAATAGTCTACTACACTGTTTTTCCTGGCTGATATATTAACTTTATTATTTCTTAAAGACATTTGGTTGTTCTTACATTTTATTTTTTTTAATAATTTAGAAAATCCCATGATCATTTGATTATTTTGTCTTTATTATTTTCATTATCTTTGCAGTCAGCGTTTAAAAATAGGTCCTAGCAAAGCAATTTGTACAAATATTTTTGTCTATTATGTTTAATGGAATATTGTAATCGACCAAGGAAAAAATATTAATTCCTTCCTTACATAATACATAGGAACTACTTATTTCCATATTATTTTGCTATTTCTTCACTAAACAAAATTTTCTGCAAATTATTCGCATGGGCCAACTAGTTTTAATTTAATATAATACTTCAAAATATTTCCTCTAATCCCTTATTTTCTTTTTTAAAACTTAAATGGTCAACATTTCTGAGTGATCAAGAATTACTGATAATATCCTAGACTATTACAGAAAATAAAAAATTTAACTAATAACTGTCAAATATAATAAAAATCACAAGAAAACGTAAGAATTCACTATTTATTTTTTGACTATTTCTCATTCAAAAATTTAATATTTTGAAATATTTAAAATTGATAATGTTTTTATAATTCTTTCAAATTTATGGAAATGAAGAAGAAAAAATTTGGAAACGTTGGCCACTTTTTAAAAAGAAAACAAGGAAAAAAATTTCTGCACAGTTCTTAGAAAAATAATTATGAAGAAAGTTATTTTAACATTATTACTACACTTAGATATGTAATCAATATATGAAAATACATAATCCCATATTCACTTTATTTAAGCCTCTATATGTCAATTAAAATTTATTATTATTATTAGTTTTATTGTTTGAATCAATTTTAATTTGAAGTACTTGTTTTTATTAAAAAACTTGAATTATGATGAGTTTATGTTCTTCAGCTTGAAGTTAATAAATAAAATGTATTATTTTCAAAAAATTAAATTATTTGACTAAGTAAAATTATAATATCTGGTAATTATAAACTTATATTTAAAATAAGCATTTTCATTAATATTAAACAATTCTGTGTATTGTAATTAACCATACCAGAGGCAAAAACTAGCATTTTTTTATTTTATCAAGTGAAATAATTTGATTATAAATCATCGTCTTTATTTCTCAATTACAAAAATAATACTTTTTTTTTTTAAATTGACAAATTAAAACCATAAATGAAGGGTTGAGGTATAAAACCACTTTAAAAGTCATGACTTCGTTTTGAGAAAAACAGTTTTGAAACTACTAAAGTATTTCAAACTTTATCATTATGTTAAACAGTTTGTAAGTGATATATGGATTCATAAGTTGTTAGTACTTGAAATCTATAAGATGTGATTTCTAAATCATTTTCCATAAAAATTCTGTTTTAAAGTTGTTTTACTCCTGAACCCTTCAAATGATACCTCTGAACTCTTTGAAAGTATAATTATGTCTTGTTTAAGACAATAACTTTGAAGTGAAAAGGAAAGAGAAAAAGAAAGAAAGAAAAGAAAGTTATATCAAAAATATTTAATAATAAATACGAGTGAATATGACAATTACTTAGGATAAAAGAGAAAATGCATGTGGTAGAACACAAATGTATTTTTAAAGTACAAAAATTATGACTAATCTCCCTCACGACTGTTCGAGAACAATTAACGACTCAATATTTTATCACAATCCTCACTGCAGTCTTTATAGGAACTTATCACACCAAATATTCTCTCAATGCAGAAAATTTTTGAGATCATTTGTCGTTGTTTCGGAGTAGATCCTTCCTTAGTTTCCACAGAATGAGCTCCAAACAAGAGCATGCATCTTCGTAACTATCATGAGTCCCCACCTGAATGTCTTTACGAAGGTAGGAGTGAGTAAGTGACTTCAACGATCGTTTATATGGTAGGCCAAGAATATGCGGAAACACTACGGCAGTATCAACGACTGTATAGTGAATCATTCGTAAAGCACGTAGATCATTTTCGAGACCGTGTCCGACAAGTATCGTATCAGCTGTAATGAAACCCATTAGATCGTTTTGCACATCCTTAAGGGTTTTCACTTTACTATTTCTCGACATATCCTTGGCCGTAATGCCAGAAAACCTTGTGTTATAATCGATTATAAAACTTTCAGGACGAACGAAAGTTTCATACACCGGCTTTCCGTCTAAGCTCACAACACTAATTTTCGTCAGTTCAAGTCCAGTGTTTGTGAAGCACATTTCACAGTCGAGAGAATAAACACCATAATTACCATCTTGCGGAGGTGTCTTCCTTTGTCTAGTTCTCACGTATCCATCAAATGGCCCGTTCCTTCCGGGTTCCACTCCACTCCAAACATGCAGTTTAGCCGTCGTACATCCTTTAGTCCCTTGACGGCCTTTACAACATGAATAAAACCACTCGATGCCCCCTGAAGGTGGGCTGTGCAGTTTGCCCCAATGGTAGTTGCAATGTTCCTGTGTCAGATATTCTCCATCACTTGACATGAAAAAACCTTTATTACATCTCACACACTTTTTTTCTTCCGAGGTAATTCCATTGTTCCTTTTGATGTGGAATTCTTGCCTTTTTCCGAACTGATCAGAATTTTGGACCAAGAGAGAGGTATATACGGACTCATCTCTAGGGACGAATTCTTTAGCGTTTGCATCAAGAGCTCCTGCTCTATAAATCATTGCCCTTCCTGGATACAACTTACTCTCTACCGGATATCCCAAAGTCATCATGTCTTCAGCCGAAAGAGTATAGTTCCTCAGGGTATAGAAGACGTCGGTATCGTTTAAATTCAGTTTAATGTACTGTTTCAAAGGATAGGGGTCTTCATGCCTACCCTTCTTTCTCATATCTCTCTTTACTTTCTTTTTCAGCGGCGAGGTGTCTTCCTTCCTCACCCTATTCTTCTTCTGTCTTCTGGTCAACCTACCAGGGCTGTTATTCTCTTTGTTAGCTTCACTGCTGCTTGAGCTTCCACTTGTTCCACCAGGATCATCTATGCACAAAAAATAAAAATTATAAAAATTTGTATAAGAAAAATATGAACACAATTGAATTTAAAAAATGAATCAGCAAAAATTAGTTGTTAATTGGTAAGGAATGACAGCTTAATTTAATCGTTAAAAATAATGAGTTTCAAGCTTATCCTTAATTAAATGGAATTTAAATTTAAGAGCATGAATTAAATAAACATAGTAATCAATTAATTGAGTGGCCTCATACCAACGATGGACATCTGTCATTTTTACAAAGTTAAGAAAAAGCCCATTTTTGTAACATAGTTTCAATTAAGACCAACTCTAATGGTTGTTTTTTATGATTCAACTTGAACATTCTTAAATAAAATAATCAAAAATAGTTTGAGTTGAACCTATAAAACAAAAATTGATTTTTTCTACAATTTTTGAAAATGACATATGTCCGTCTTTGATATGAATCCACTCAAGTATTTATTATGAAAAGACCTATAGAAACTTTTACATTTAAAGGCTCTTTTATTTATATTATAACTATTTTTTTTTATTAACCTAAAGGTTACCAACTTGAATAGAATATATTGTGGGTTTATTTCAAAAAGTCATTAAGTAATGTTTTATAAAATTAAGTCAAGAAGTGCTTTGATGAAGAAGTTTCTCTCTGCAAAATCAGAGAACACTAATTAAATTATTTTCAATAATTTGTATCATTTTTACAATCATTGTTACATCAATAACTAAGGTCAAAATTCATAGACTATTTTTCAATAATTCTGCGGTATATGACATAACTGTATAAAAATAATTTTTATTTATTATGTTTAATACTTTAATAATAAATTGTTAAAAGCTTGGCTAACAATGTTACGCATATTGCAAAATGTCACTGAGTACACTTTTGATGGAGCTAAACTTGAATCATATTTATTATTTTAAAAACTTATTCAAGGAACCAAAATTACACAGAGGGAAAATTCATCAAATTATTGTGATTTTATAAAAATTTATTTAATGACTTTTTAAAAATCAAAATAAAATAATATAATTTAAAACTAAAAATTATTTTAGAACATCGAAAATTTGATTAAAAAAAAAATTGATATCTGCACTTATGAGAGAACAGTGTTGTTGATTAGCATAAAAATTTGATAAGGAGCATTTCAATGTTATCAGAACATCGGTCAAACAACCACAATTTATTCTTTTTAAAAGGCTAAGTTTAAAATAACCTTGGAATAATTTTATGAGTTGGAATGTGTTATGTTGTATCAATGAACTTTTTTTTTACACAGAAATTTTTAAATAAGACAAAAGTATTATTTACAAAAAAACTATATAATACAACTTAATTTCAAATTCTTTAATAAATATAAAAAAAAGAGCCTATTAAAATAATTAAACTGGGTTAATAAAACTTAAATTATTAAACAATGAAATGTCTACAAACAAAAAAAGGATACTCCATATTTTTTTCTCTATATATATTTTAAAAAAAAAGAAGGCATTTTTGCTAAAAGGCAGATTGATGTGTGAGACATTTATTTTTCACAATGGTAAATTGTTTAAACTTTTTTTCTTTTTGCAATGTTTCAGAATATGGAGTTATCTGTGTTTGTTAGTAGAGGCTTCAAATATTATCATGTGTCTTCATAATTTATTTAGTATAATACTAACTTATTAATATTTCTCTCTCATTTTTTTTTATATATCTATATTTCAAATTTCAGAAAACAAATTACAAGATAATGCAAAAGACTGCTAACATTAATAAATTTTTTTTTTTTTTTTAAGACAAGAAATTGTATTATAACATATAAAAAAAAAAAAAAATAAATAAATGATTGGGGTTACTATGGTTGTTAAAAATTTAGAAAGAGTAAATGACTGCTATTGATAATTTACCATTACAAATAACACTCATTCAAATTCTAATATTCAAAATAAATTTGTACTAGATTTTTTTTTAATATGATATATCAAAGACAAAAAATAATAAGTTTGATAGATGTTATTGAAGAGAAGAATAGTTGGGGTGATCGGTAAAAAAAAAAAAAAAAAAAAGGGGTAAAAATAAATAAGTATATTTATTAAAAAAAAAAGATATTTATTTTTACCTTTTGTTTTTTTTTTTACTAATCACCCCAATCTTCTCTTCAATTATTCACTACAATCAACCATCAACCCACAATTGATAGATGTTAATTTAGCAAATAATTAAAGAATCTCAATCATGATAGTAATTAGTCACCTATCAGTTTATTGACAAAGAGATAAGAAATATAATTTGAAAAGAAAAAAAAAAATAGGTCAATACCATCACTGAATATTATATACCACTGTTAACTCCAAATATATCCATCATAAAAATTTAGAAAGAAGATATATTACTGTTACTTAGTACTCGGAAATAGGGAAAAAAAATGAGAGAGAATGAAAAATATTAATAATAAAGATAAATATAATAAAATCAACACTAACCATCAGCACATGTGGCGAGGAATTTGCCATTAGCACTGAACTCCATATTAAGTATGGCATCATTTGGGTCTAATAGCCACTCATGGGAATAGTTTTGTTTGGGGTCTCGGCTCCATTTCTCCGAGTGCTGCTTTTTCTTCGCAGTTTTATTGACGGATGCAACAATAGGCTTCCGGTCTATTTTCTGTTCAGGCGCTTCATCTGCAACAGAGATGAAGAAAATATTAGTAAAATGAAAAAAAAGGTGTAAAAAAAAAAGAAGTAGTTAAAAAAAACACACATGAGGAGTCTGTTTCAATCACAAAATAAATTAATCAACGTCTCAACCAGAATTAGAAACTTTGAAATATCCAGGGAATTTTGTGTGAAAAAAAACACACTGAAAGTCGAAGAATTTTGAAAAGCGATGGTACACGAGTTTGAATTTTCGGTTATGGATCAGAATAATTATAGGCCACGGTAAGTATAGATAATAGTAATATATACACAATTTATAGCAAAAAGTCACTAAGTACATTTTTTATGGAGCTAAACTTTAAGGCTTATTTGTATGAATTTTGGCTCTATTTAAAGAAAAAAAAAGATACAGTAAGTGCATCAAAATGACACAAACTCTTTTATAAATAAAAATTCTATAAAATACACAGTAATTTGATTTTATAAATTGTTACTAGATGACTTTATGCAAAAAATCCACAATATATGTCAAACGTATGATAGGGTTTTTATCTATTTTTAATGATTAAAACTATATATTTTTTCTCTAATTATAATCTGAAAACAATTGAGAAAATGTTTCTGTGTGAGTGAAGGAAATTTGCTATTTTTTTAAAAACACTGTATGGAGTTCATATTTTTTTCTTTGTAAATAAGTTGAAGAACCAATAATAAAGACAATGTGTTTCTATTGTTTTAAATATCTAAGAGGCTGCTTTAATATTTTAATTTGTATGACAATGAGAAGGGTGTTTAATTTTTATTAGAATATTTGCACAAATTTATAAATCATAAAAAAATTTATTTTATTTTATTAGAATTCAAGGATAGTGGAATTAAAGTGTTTATTAATATTCTAAAGTGATTATTAATTAAGTTTATAAAAAAAAATTTAAGTGACACAATTTTGTCTTTTTGATGACTTGGAATTTTCTCAGTTTTTTTCCTAGACACACACCGAATAAGGTAATGACAATTTTCAATACACTTCTTATAACACTTCATAATGAAAATTTAAAATTAAAAATCACTGAATGATTTGTACTATTTATAAAAAGGACCAATATAGATCTTATCAGTTATAAGTAAGCTTACTTGGCTTAAATATATATGAGTAATCTGCCACTGCGTCAAAGTGATGGATTTTCATTTCAAATCCTATCATTTGACTTTCATCGGAGAAGCGATTGTATGTACATTTTTTAAAGCACCCTATTTAAATCACACTTCGCGATATTTATAACCTTACGTGTCTGAAACCATACGAACAGCAATGCCCAGAATTAGTCTTTGTACCTAATTTTAAGTCCAATATAAACAAATTCATTTTCGTCAAACACGTCCGAACCCAAAAACAAGTGCCTCATACTGAGTCACTCGAGATGATTTTTAACAAAGGGAAGGTGAAAAATGAGGTTATATTTTAAATGGAATGAGAGAAAATGTCGATTTATTTAAAAAAAAAAAAATGAAATAAAAAAGATTTAATTTTTTCTTTTTATATAAAAAAGAAAGATGACACATAAAAAGAATATTTCTTACTTTCGTCAGTTAGAGCTGCCTCGTCCCTTTTGCCGAAGTAGATCTGAATTAATGTAATCCAGGCCACTAGAGCAGTTACAACTGCGGGCATATAGTTCACCAAAAGCGGAACCAATGTTCTGTTAACAACTTCGGAAATATGCGATGAATCGTTGTGATCCATAATTGTCGTTGTTATCCGATGCAGAATATATATATATTAAAATATATCTCTCAACGCACCAGAGTTTTTTTTTAAAAAAAGAAAAACACTAAGATTTTTATAGTAG
Organism: Nezara viridula; assembly: GCA_928085145.1. Classification (NCBI taxonomy): domain Eukaryota; kingdom Metazoa; phylum Arthropoda; class Insecta; order Hemiptera; family Pentatomidae; genus Nezara; species Nezara viridula. Next base: position 138,825,124 of record OV725081.1, on the reverse strand, counting down.
AAAATAATACAATTGTAGTAAATAACAACGGCTAAATGAAACACACTACCACGTTTCTCAAAATTAATAAAAACAAAACAAAAGAACAACAGTTTTAAGTTCTAGAGTGAGCTGGCGGGAAGACGATCCCTCCTGAAGCGTTCGAAGGCATAGTGAGTAGTTTGAGTGGATACCGCACGGTGTCGCTGGCACTGAGGTACGTTATATCCATGCGTTCTCGAGGACGTTACGCGAACGATGGCTTCGTCAAGACTGAAGAGTTTCGTTCCAACCTTCCCGCTGCCCTACAATGAAACCCCCACCACTATTCCTTAACTCTCTCTCTCTCTCTCTTTTTCTGTCTCTCTCTCTATCTCTCTCTCTCTCTCTCTCTACGCCCGAAAGCAAAACATTACAATTTCTAGTCATTCTCTCTCCCACCTTCTTGTCCCTCCTTCTACCTTCGTCATACGACGGATCGTCACACGGTGACGTAACTTCAGCGTAGCAGGAAACCATTCCGGGAAATTATTCTCGAGCGAAAACTAAATAAGGAGTATGAGTTGTATATGAGCAAGCCTCCATCATCTTCAACATTCATTAAAAAAAAAATAAAAAATAAAATTCTAAACCATACTCAGTAAAACACTCAATACTCCACAATTACACAATAACCATCTCTCACACTCTAATTTAAAAAAAACAAAACAATTTATTACCATATCTTGAATATGTTGTGGCTTTTGGTAAAAACAGTTTTTTATACTATGAACTACACTAATAATTAAAAAAATGGAGACTAATACATTCAAATAATTTATCATTGACAGAATTAACATAAAAAATGTAGCCATAGCACTACGTTTAAGTATTCGATTATTGGATGAAACATGTGTTTTATTTTGTTTAATCATTATAAATCAATTCTGATTAATGTATCTTATATATAAAAGAAAATATTTCATTATTTTCTATATAATACAGATGAAACGTGTGTTTAAAATTGTGTTTGACCTTCAAAAATTGTCTGATTTCTTCAAAGAAACAAGTAAGAAAAATTCACATACATTAAAAGCTATAAGTAGATTGTAATTTAAAAAACATCAGTCGTCAGCCATATATTATACACTTATGGTTCACTCATTTGTAATCTTAACAATTTCATTAAATCCAATAAATGAGCCCTCATTTTGAAGATCTTCAGGTGGGAAAAAAAATCACCCTTCGAAATTTTAGGAATATACATTTTTTTCGATTGTATCCATGATTATTTCAAAGAATATTACTAAATTCCCTTAAAAAAAAAAAAAAAAAAAAAAAAATCGAATTCCGAACATTATAAGTCGAGATAGAGGTTATTTTAATTCGTTTTAAATTTTATAGCCATTTTCGTTTCTTTGACCGAATACAATCATCGAAAAATAGGTAATGATTCCTTCGTCTTATAGTCCGTGGTACAGACCCCTTTTTATCGAATTATTAACATCTGCCTGAAACCTCGTAAATAGTTTCATCCCATCGTAACTTACAACTATATTATTTTCGAAAACTCTTGGAATTGGGGCATTTTCAATCTGGAGGGGGGCAAATTTTGTCTATTTAATTAGGTAGTAAAAATTCGTAAACACCCATTTACTTTCTACTTGAATCGTAAGATAAAATAAATTCGGGGAAAAAATGTGGCCTTGAAAAATATTGATCCATTTGGGTTGACCTACAACCCCAATTTATCAAAATAACGGGATTATATAGGATAAACGGCTCAATATTTCTGTGGGCAAATTTTTTATCGATTTTGAGACCAAATTATTTTACGACCCAAGTAGAAAGCAAATGGGTATTTACGAGTTTTTAATACCTAATTAAATAATTGTAAATGCCCCAATTGAGTTTTCGTAAATAAAATATTTGTAGGTTACAATGAGACGAAACGTTTTACGAAGTTTCAGGTGGATGTTAATAATTCGATAAAAAGATATCTCTACCATGGACTAAAAGGTAACTTTATTTTCGTATAACTCTAAAAATATACATTTTTTTTTATTGTACCCACGATCATTTCAAAGATTACTAAATTCCCTTTAAAAAAAATCTAACTCCGAATATTATAAGCACAGATAGAAGTTGTAATTTGTAAACATTTTGGCATATAACATGAACAAAATTTTATAAAAATTTTCGTTTCTTTGATCGAATACAATCATCGAAAAAATATGAAATGATTCTTTCGTTTTATGAATTTACGTAATTAATTTGTCATTTGTTTACTGATCAATATTATTACATGCTAACTAGTTTACACATAATAAGTATTTAGTTTAATAATAGATAATTGTCTAGAATTAACAAAATAGTTTTGAATCAATAATCAATTAAGTTAGTTATTAAAACGTACAATGATCATACTTTGTTATATTTATTGTTTTGTTACGCTGATCAACAACTCAGAAAAACAAAACAATGGAATACTTTTCTTTTAATAATTATAAAAATACGTGCCTAATAATGATCAATCAAATAATGGAAAAATATCTTCATTCAACAAAGAAGCGTTTTGTGTAAAACATTAAACAACGTTGTTCTTAATTAAATGTTAGATATTTAATTAAAGTCTACAATATTAGCTTGTGACATAAAATACAAAGGTATTTTTGATAATAAATTAATCTCATATTACAAATGAGACAACTGTTAATCTCAAGGAAAATGATAAAATTATTGACAAATTTTATCAAATTAAATCATAAAATTCACCTTGAAACGTTACCAAAGATAAAAAAAATTGAAGAATATTTTTTTTTCATTAGTCCATATTTGTTTCTGTGAGTATTCTGAGGGTGTAAATACTTACACAATAAAAATATGTGCTCTACTTAAATCATAACGCATGTATTTCAGCTATTAAATATAAGCATGCTTGAAGTAAAAAAATATAAATAATTTAAATCTAAAAGCATTTTTGTTCTTATTAGCAAAGTTTTTTTGAATTTCTATTTATAATTATTATTTTTGTTTTGACACGTTTTAAGGAGCACTTAAATCTTATTTTACACAGTTTCTTCCTTTTTATTTCAAAGTAATAAAAAACAAATTAAATATTGGGTATTTAGTTGGTTATTTTCAAACAAATTCTATCATCGAGTATATATAACTTTTTATTTTGTATTGTAAAAAAAAAAAATTTAATTTTAAGGATCAATGTTATTATAATATAAAATTTTGTTAAATTAAGAAATGGGCAAACTTAATAAGCAAATAATAAATAAATACAGAGAAGCATAAATAAAAAAGTTTTAGACTATAATAAATGTACAACGTTAACAATTGTATTGTTATTAATTTTGATTGTTTTCATGTCCCTCAATTTTGAATTTCACTTACCCATAGTGTAAAAACACCAGATACTTCATACTTAGATTTGATACTTCATTATTAATTTATTATAAATTTGAGGGGGCGGTGTGGCCGAGCGGACTAACGCCATGTACTGCGCGTTGCCTGGCAACTCAGTTAAAAGATAACATAATAAAATGATAACGAGTTCGCGTCGCGTTACTTTTAACTTGCATATATCTCCCGTCCTTACACCTTGGCCCGTGAATTTTAATTAATATTTAATATGCGTGTTTAATTAATATTAGAATTGTTTGTTTTATACAATCTGAATTAACCGGTTTCTTTCGTTTAACCGGACGATAATTTAAACGCTCAGCTTATCAGAGTGAGTTTAACCGTATATTTGAAGGGGCTCGGTTTTTCTTATGAATCAATTATTCCAAGAAAAATTACGAGGAAAATGCTGAGTGGTCTTATCATTTCCTGTTGTAATATGCCAATGACATCACACTTCAAACTATAAAATATTTTCCTTGTCATTACTCAAGGTTTCGTTAAGAATTGAAAAAGAATTTTTAAATAGAAAATATTATAAGAGGAAAATAATTGTATCACATAAAGTTTCACAATTTGTCAGGGTGACCCACATGTTTCAATATTTCATCATATTTAACCATACACCAATCTGAATACTACATTAAAATTTTAGTAAAAACATAAATATTTTTAAAACTCATAATCTGAATATTTAAAAGTTAAATACTAACAGAAAAGCATAAAAATAATTACGTAACATATAACCATTAGCGGATCCAGGATTTAATTTTTTTTTTGGGGGGGGGACTTAAGCCCGAAAGCTTTTTTTTTCATGTATATAACGCTAATTACTTTAGAAAAACAGAAAGATACTAACTACCTATATGAAATGGTGTTTAAGTGATTCTTCAAATCCTATTAAATGTAATTAAACAAGCAATAATACTTCAAGAAATAATATTTTAATATTTTTTACCATAAAACATGGTTACATTTTACCATTTTGAGGCGGGGAGCTTCAGCCCGAAAGCCCTCCCCCGTAAATCCGCTTGCGCATATAACAATATTAAGAATAATTTTGTAATATACAATACTACAATTTGAGAGTCAAATTAGTTTTAAAAAAGTCAATTACATTCATAAGTCTAAAATTTCGAAATTATTGTTTAATAGTATTTATACTAGAAATATTACTAAAATTTAGTTTTCTCGTGATTTATTAATTTGAATGATGAACCTTGGTAATCGACTAAGAAAAAAAATTAAATCCCTAAAAATTTGAGGTTTTGCATTAGAAGCTCTTAATTAAATAATAACTAAACAAATAAAAACATGTAAACAATTGATTCATAAAAGTTTTATAAAAAATAAAAATTTATTTAAATTTACTTCTGTATATTTATATATAAGTTCATATACTGTCCTAAGGATAGAAGAGTATGCTGTGTATATAGTAACCCAATATAATTGGGCAGCAATCCTTTATATTTTATATTTTATGAAAATAAAGTGTTTCTCTCTTTCTCTCTCTTTTGTTTTATTTTTTCATATAGGTATTATTTTCTTCCTAAGTAAAAGCTGTTATTAAAAAACAAAAAAAAAAAAAAAAAGCCCCTCATTCTATTTATGCCCCTATTTCTCAAAAAATATGAAAACTGTTGCTCTGTAAAGTGTTGGGCACTATGTCCATACATTAGGGGTACAATGTATCACTAGCGGATCCAGGATTTAATTTGGGGGAGGGGCTTCAGGCCGAAAGATTTTTTTTCATAAACATATAACAATAATTAATTTGAAAAAAAAAAATGAACTATCTATATGAAATGGTATTTAAGTGATTCCTAAAGCCCTTTTAATTGTAATTACACGAACAATAATACTTTGAGAGATAACTTTTCAATATTTTGTTTCGATAAAACATGGTTACATTTTCGCATTTTGGGAGGGGGGAGGCTTCAGCCTGACAGCCCCCCCCCCTCCTCCCGTAAATCCGCCTGTGCAATGTATGTACGGTTATAAATAAATAAACAAAAAAAAAAAAAAAAATGAAAACTGTTGCTCTGTAAAGGGTTGAGCACTTAATCAAAAATATTTAATATATGTGATTAATCATTGCTTCTCAAATTAAACAAAATTTACTTCAAATAAAAGGAGAGTTTGTCAAAGCTAAATTATAGTTTAAAAAAAAAAGACTTTTTTTTATCACTCTCCAACTATGCTACAGATATCCCACTTAAAAAAAATTACTTGTTTAATTAGCTTTAAGTCCATATTAATTAAGTTGACTTTTATTTCAATATTAATTAATTAAAAAAATGAGATGGTTTGATATCCTGATAAAATCCTGTGATTTGATAAACCAGTTTCATTATCATTCAGGATGATAAATATTTTAAAAGTCATTATTTTTATTGTATATAAAATATATATTTATCCATTTATGTTTATTATACATAATACATCCAGGTTAAACTAAGTTTAACTTTAGATATAAACTGTCAACAGATAACAGTATTGTTTTGGTCTATGTTTAAAGGTAGAAAAATTTTTTTTGTCTCCTTCTTCCGTATTTGTTAATGTGATTGATATAAAATAAATACTTAAACAATCCAAATATTTCTTTTTTTTTTTAATTATAATTCATATACAGCTATTAAATTTAGGCAAATATCGTGAGAAATTTGTTAATTAAAAATTATTTCTCATGTAGTTATTTTTTTCTTCCTTATTAAAAAACGTTAATAAAAAATAAAATAAAAAGCATAGATAAGAAAGCTCCCCTCTTCTAAATTAAATACTGGATTCGGTACTAGTGTAAAGTGAGTCAATATAAATAACAAATAAATTAAAAAGAAGTTATTTTTTATTTATTCTAAAAATCATTATTTTTATTGTATATAAAATATATATTTATCCATTTATGTTTATTATACATAATACATCCAGGTTAAACTAAGTTTAACTTTAGATATAAACTGTCAACAGATAACAGTATTGTTTTTTATCTATGTTTAAAGGTAGACAATTTTTTTTTTCTCCTTGTTCCGTATTTGTTAATGTGATTGATATAAAATAAATACTTAAACAATCCGAATATTTCCTTTTTATTTTTTTTTAATTTTAATTCATATACAGCTATTACAGAAAATATCGTTTTTTAAAAATTATTTTTCATGTAGGTATTTTTAACTTCCTTATTAAAAAACGTTAATAAAAAAAAATAACCCCCCCTCTCCGAAATTAAATACTAGGTCCGACACTATTGAGTCAACATAAAAAAACAATTGACAACTCTTAAGGACTTTAAGATAAGATGACAACTTAAGAGAAAACTTACTTTTAGAAGTTTCCTCCTCTTCCTCCTCCTTCTTCTTTTTCTTATTCTTCTTCCTCATATAGATATGCCAGTAAATGTTCTTGTTTTCTGGAACAACCATCTTGTATAACTCGCAGAGTACACGACTGGAACAACTTGACTACACTGAAGCTAGGCCTGAGCTAGAATGAGGTACCCTAGTTCTAACTCTCAAAAAGAAAATTCTCCAATATTGGTGGGGGGAGGGAGTTTATGATGCCCCGAGGGTTTATGAAGACCGACTATTGAAATGGCAGCCTAAAGTCTCCTTTTACCTTTGCGAGTTTCCTTTGTTTTGTAAATACATGAGTAATTGCGAAAGGGACGTCACGCTGATAAAGGCCGCGCTGAGTCATATCTGATAACGTTACGCGGCAACGAACAACGGGATACCCCGCGTCGATGAGTAATTGTTCCATTTTAAAATATTATTTCTTACTCTCAATCAAGAAAAGAAATACTCAAAATAATGTGTAAATTTAGCTCCACAAACATTCTCAATATTTTTTTTTTTTAATGTCGCTTATCTAAACCGGGTTTCCCGTAAGTAGAGATAAATATTTAAAGGGATGATGAGAGTATTCAGGAACTACAAAAAAGTTTACGTAAACAATGGTCTAATTTTCTGCAGAAAAGTAAGAAATTAACAATTGCTTTACAGTAAACTAATAATAATAATAGAAAGGCTTAGTGAACCCGAAGGTTCGATGCCGACACCACCAATCGCTTATTACACACGTCCCTCCACCGTTCGCCGTCCAAACCCAGTCCCTTCAGATCGGCTTTAATGCAATCTTCCCACCTTCGCTTCGGTCTACCCCTCGGACGCTTACCATTCGGCACAGCAAATATTAACCTTTTAGGAATTCTCTCGTTACTAAGTCCAACAACTTTACAAGCCCATTTGATTCCCCGCGATGAAATTATCTCAATTATATTACTCGGATACAGTTCACGCAATTCGGCGTTGTGTAACCGTCTGAACTCTCCGGTTAACTCATTCTTCTTTTGTAGTTTTTTTTTTTTTTTTTTTTAATGAAAAATATTACAATCTGTCTGAAAGGACATGTAAAGTTAAATAAAAAAAATATATAAAATAGGCGCGTTTTTGTTGTGGAGAGTGAATTCGATTTAGCCATCAGATAGATCTCCGATAAAGTTGTAAAAAATAATTGAAGTGTTTTTACATTTGGATTAAAATATCTCAAAAATTAAAAATTGGATCAGCATACTGTAAGCGAGGGAAATGTTCAAAATTTCATCCTCTTTATAATGAGCTATTATTCAAAATTGTATCTTAACGCGATGACGTGTTAGAGAGGCGAAAAGGAAAAAATAGATTCGAAAACCAAATGATAACGTGTCGAAAAAGCCGTAATATATTATACTGATGTTCAACCTTACCGGCTGCTGATATATAGTTCAAATTTTGAACCCATTAAAAAGTTCAAAATGTTGGAGCATTTTAAGAAACTTTTCTCTTGGTCGCTTTAAGATACAATTTTGAATAATACGCCATTACAAAGAGGATGAAATGCTGAACTTTTTCCTCACTTCCAGCATGAACGTTTAGTTTCTGAGATATTTTAATCGATAGGGAGAGGCGGAAAGAGAAAAAATATAGTGTCGAAAACAAAATAATAATGAATTTTATTGAAGATATGGATACAAATATGTCAAAAACTAAAAATCGAAACTGGATATTGTAGACTCTCTGTAATGGACTATTGTTCAAAATTATATATTAAAGTAACGCCGTGTTAGAGAGGCGAAACGGGAAAAAAATATTGTCGGTAACCAAATTATAAAGAGTTTTATGGAAGATATTAAATTATCTCAGAAAATAAAAATCCGATCTGCATACCGTAACATAGGGAAATATTCAACATTTCATCCCCTTTATAATGAGCCATTATTTATAATTTATATTTTAAATTATTAATCTCACCTTGTTGATGTTTCTACTTCTATCGTGTAGTGAAAAGCACATACATTAGTTTAAAAAGTCGGATCTTTGATAATTAGAAGAAAGTTAAAATTGGATGCGAATAGTTCTTCAAAGGGTTTAAGTAGTTTAAAACAATAGATTTTGGTTTAAAGAATAGTATTTAATAATGTTTAAAATATGTAATATGAAATAAAGCTTGTGCACAAGAATTTTTGTAGCGACCTATTATTGGAATTGGCATAATAAAATGTAATGGGAAAGTTATATTACTTTTAAACTTTGAACAACCTCCAAAGTTAGGTACCGATGTACCTGGTAGGTACCTAGGGTAACTCAAAATGTTATACTACCTTTAAACTTTGAATTGCCTTCGCAGGTAGTCAGTATCTGCGTTCTGTCAAGTCCTGATATAGGTCAATGAGGGCTTGGTCATTTACCTCATGTACTCTTTTATACAAAGTACTCTTTGTACTTTATATACTTACAAAAATGTACTTAAATATGTATGTACGTAAATACTTACAAAGTACTCTTTTATCGTTATCATATTTTAATCTTTCAAATAATTATAGATTTTAGAATTATATAAAAATCAATACGTGTGTTGATATATTTTTAAAGAGCAGAAACAATGTTCAACTCCTCGGGTAAAATTAAACTTTACGTAAGTTTTTTTTGAGATGGTAATATGTTCATTTGTCAGCATAATAATAATAATACTTTATTTATTCTGGAACGAGTCCCTTTAGAATAATACAGAAAGACATAAATATGGGCTAAGGAGGCTTAGAGATACATAAATAAAAATACGGAGTAATTAATCATTCATAGTAAAAAAATGAAAAATTATAAGTTACTTTCTAATTTTAATCAGTTAATAATAAAAAATTAAAAAAAAAAAGATTAAGTAAAAATAATTTAATAAGAAATAACTAATAATTTATATAATATTTTCATTAGTATCGATTTACAAATTCATGGTGACTGGATGGATAAGAAATGATTGAACAGGCTGGATTTAAAGGTAGGAAGGGTATTAGATTGACGAATGTGAGAAGGGATGGAGTTCCATAGGGATGAGGATCGGATAATGAAAGATCTGTCGAAAGCAGCTGTTCGGTGGGCCCTTATGTAAAAATCAGAAGACCGGGAACGAACAGAGGATTTGAATTGAAGGAGCTCGGAGATGTATGAAGGGCGGTGGGATTGGATGACTTGAAAGAGGAAGGATGCCAGGAAATATTAAATAATTAGGATAAAGCCACTTCAACTCTACATAAAAATGGGAAACAGAGGCATCCCTTGGGGTCCCGAAGATGAATCGTACAAAGCAATTTATCAAACGTTTTAGTTTCGCCTCGAGATCTCCAGGGAAGTCCCCATATACCGAATAACAATATTCAAACTGGGGGAAAATTAAGGAAGTGACTAGGAGCCTACGGGTTTAAAATGGAAATAGGTGACGAGAATAATTTAGACGTTTTAGAGTGGAAGTGGTAAGGCGGGAAATATTGGATTCATGATTTTTCCAGGAAACCGTTTGATCGAAGGTTATTCCAAGTTTTTTTATCACGATTACCGTCCTATATCTTGAATTCCCCCGCTCTATAAATATGAAACTTAGAATTAGAGTTAATCGATTGATGGATTCCTTCGAGGGAATTAGCACTAAATTTAGAAACTTGCCCAATGAATCCATCATTGAATCCGGCACTAAAATACAGCGATTTATGCTGAATTTAGGAACGACTTGTTTTATTTAAGGGGAAGGATAACATTCATTGAAGGTTTCAAAACATGAAACATAAAAAAAAAGTCTAAAAAGAAATATTAAGTAAACTCAATATAAATATGTAAATTGAATTGAAAAATAACAATGCTTAGGTTATAATTATAATACATCCAGGAGATCCATTATCCCAAAATGTGATGGAACCACTGAGCCGGTGATTCAATTGTTGAATATTGGAACGAGTATAATTACATCGATGATTTGCATCGACGGAATTAGTAACGGTTTGATAGGTTTCAGCTGAATTTAGGAACTTGCCCAAAATAATTTTAAAGAATTTTTTGTTATTTTAAGTCATCGAGTTGACCAAAGAACTATAAGTTTTTTTATTCAACTATAGTAAGATATAATAATGATGGAGTATAGCTATATTTGATACGAATTTTGATTTGATTAAAATGATATCTGATATGAAATTTATAATTTATTGATAAATATATTTCCTATTTGGCAACCCTATTTAGTAGGGCGGATCTAGGATTTAATTTTAGTGGCCTTAAACTACCTACATGAAATGATGTTTAAGTGATTCTTAAAAGCAAAAAATAAAAATATACTAATTACAGGAACAATAATGCTTTCAGTGATAAATTTGCTATATTTTTTTCTTGACACGTGATTACATGAAGTAGCTGTGAATACATTATAATTTAAAAGAAAAATATATATTGCGATTTTTTGAGGATGTTACTTAGTTCACTCACATAAACAAATCATCCAATGCACTAGAGGATCCAGGATTTAATTTTGGGGGGGCTTCAGCCCGAAAGCTTTTTTTTTCATAAAGTAATTACGATAATTACTTTGGAAAATACGAAAGAAACTAAGTATCTATACGAACTAGTGTTTAAGTGATTCCTAAAGCCCTTTTAAATGTAATTACACGAATAATTATACTTTAAGAGATAATTTTTTAGTATTTTTTCCGATAAAACATGGTTATATTTTACCATTTTGGGGGGGACTTTAGCCTGAAAGCCCCCCCTCCCCGTAGATCCGCCCGTGATCCAATCAAAAAAAAAAATCCTATTTTTGTGGGGACTTCAGCCCGAAAGAACTCCCTCCTTAGCTGAATCTACTTGTAAATAAATTATTCCTATCAATTATTTTTTTATTCAAAATTTTCTAGAAATGCCTTTACATAGCAACAATATTTTATATAATATCTTTTACGGATAATCACATCTATCAGTATGATGTATATATCATTATACAACATCACCTCATGTTACGTACACTCTTAGAAGCAATACATAAATATTATTTGATTCTTCTTTCTGAACTGAATATAAGAAATATCTTATTAAATTTTGAAAATATGGATATGGATTATATAATAATGATGTAAGTAGAGACATCATGCATTGATTTGTTATTTTGGAATTTTCGTTTATTGTTATTTTATGTGCTGTTATATATTTTATCTATATATATTTATACATATAATTACATGAAATAAAGCGTTTTTCGTCGATATTATAAATTTTATCATTCTTATAAAAATAAAGTTTTATGTATAACCTTTTTCTTACCTGCTCATTTGTATTGTAGTCCCTACAATAAAAGGTATTTTTTTGTTTTGTTTTTTATTTGACTCTAGTATTTTATAATAATGATAGATTATATTTGGTATGAAAAAAAAAATATTCTGGTATGATTTGAAAGTATATTTTTTTGCATTTAGTACTAACAATAAGTAGGTTCAACACTAATAAATAAAATAAATAAATTATACCTTTTTTCCAAAATTTTCTTTGGGTCTTTTCTAAGTAATGCTTAATCTTACTCAAAATATTTCAATAAATTTCTTCTACATATAATCGCCTATAAGTATGATAAGGTTCCAGGATTTAATTTGAGAAGGGCTAGTTTTAAAAAATTGTATAATTAATTGTATAATTATCCGAATTTTTGTCTCTTAAGGCATCTTCAGAGATGTTAACTTATTTTACAACATATTGTAAATTTTCTTCTGAAAAATATATAAATAATCTCCCAAGGAATTAGTAGTAAACACTTGCCCAAAAATATATACATAAAATAGACGAAACTTAATAGCTTGAAGCGTTTTAAAGCAAGTTTTGTATATTTTATGTATAAATTTTTGGATGGTTAATATTCTTATTTAATGCTGTTATCGGTTTTGTAAATTGGTTAATGTCTACTAATAAGTCTTCTGAAGCATGAGCGAATCTACGTGGGGGGGAGTAGGAGTTTTTCGGGCTAAGGCCCTCCTCCCCCACAAATGGTAAAATATACCCATTTCTCACAAAAAAAAAAGTTTAATAATTACTACTAAAAGTATTATTGTTCGTATTATTACAGTTAATAGTACTTCAAGAATCACTTCAACTCTATTTCATATAGGAAGTTAGTTCCTTTCTTTTTCTTCTTAAGTAATTATCGTTATATATCTAATGTTCCACATTTTTGTTTGGTTAATAAATAAAGTATTTATTTTTAACAAAAATCTTTCGGGCTGAAGCCCCCCACCCTCCAAAAAAACACTAAATCCTGGATCTGCTAGTGCTCTGAGAGATAATTTATGTATGTTTTAGATAGAAGTCACAATGTGTTTTAAATCCAAACAATATCTTTGAAGATGCTTGAAGAGAGGAAAATTTGGATATTGGTAAAATAAATTATTTTATTGAGACTACAAATGACTAATTCATTTATAAACTACACTAGGTGATCCAGGATTTAATTTTTTGGGGGCTTCAGCCCGAAAGATTTCTTTTTCATATATATATAACGATAATTAATTAGAAAAAAAATAAAGAAATTAATTACCTATATGAAATGGTGTTTAAGTGGTTCTTGAAGTCCTATTAGATATAATTACGCTAACAAGAATACTTTAAGAGATAGTTTTTAATATTTTTTTCTGTAAAACATGGTTATATTTTAACATTTTGGGGGAGGGGGAAGGGGCGGCTTCAGCACGAAAGCGCCCCCCGTAGATCCGCCTGTGATATATTATTAAGAGTCTCTTCCCCATTATCATCACTTACTAATGCATTAAAATTAAGATAGTATACATGAGTATTGTACCAATAATATATAGGTATACTTATACCAATAAGCATGCATTAATCAGATCACTCATAGAAACAAATAATGGACTAATGAAAAAATAAAAATATTTTTCAATTTTTGTGGGAAGGGGGGGGGGGCTTCTGCCCAAAAGGTCTTCTCTTAGTTCCGCATGTGAGTATGATGTAATAACACACCATATTATGTACATACTTACTTTGAGGCAATATATACACATATTTAGATTCTTTTTTTTGCACTAAACATAAGACATATTTCTCACGCATAAATATGGTTATAATGCTAATCTTTTTCTTCCTAAGTAATTAACGTTATATATATTTTAACACAAATCTTTCGGGCTGAAACCCCCCTAAAACTAAAACTTGGATCCACTAGTGCTCTGAGAGATTATTTATTTATGTTTTAGCTAGAATTCACAATGTAAATTCAAACAATATCTCTGGAAATACCTAATTCTTTGATATACTATAAAGATTATCTTCCCCATTATCATCAATTAGTAATGCATTAAAATAAAGTAAGTATACATGAGTATTGTACCAATAATATATAGGCATACTTATACCAATAAGCATGCATTAATCAGATCACTCACAGAAACAAATAATGGACTAATGAAAAAATAAAAATATTTTTCAATTTTTGTGGAAAGGGGGGGGCTTCTGCCCAAAAGGTCTTCTCTTAGTTCCGCATGTGAGTATGATGTAATAACACACCATATTATGTACATACTTACTTTGAGGCAATATATACACATATTTAGATTATTTTTTTTTACACTAAACATAAGACATATTTCTCACGCATAAATATGGTTATAATGCTAACCTTTTTCTTCCTAAGTAATTAACGTTATATATTTTTTAACAAAAATCTTTCGGGCTGAAACCCCCCTAAAACTAAAACTTGGATCCACTAGTGCTCTGAGAGATTATTTATTTATGTTTAGATAGAATTCACAATGTAAATTCAAACAGTATCTCTAGAAATACCCAATTCTTTGATATACTATAAAGAGTATCTTCCCCATTATCATCACTAATGCATTAAAATTAAGAAAGTATACATGAGTATTGTACCAATAATATATAAGTATACTTATACCAATAAGTATGCATTAATCAGATCACTCATAGAAACAAATAATGGACTAATGAAAAAATATTTTTCGATTTTTGGGGAAAGTTGGAGGGGGGTTCATCCCAAAAGGCCTTCTCTTAGTTCCGCCTGTGAGTATGATGTAATAACACACCATATTATGTACATATTTACTTTGACGCAATATATACACATATTTAGATTCTTTTTTTTGCACTAAACATAAGACACATTTCTCACGCATAAATATGGTTATAATGCTAACCTTTTTCTTCCTAAGTAATTAACGTTATATATTTTTTAACAAAAATGTTTCGGGCTGAAACCCACCTAAAACTAAAACTTGGATCCACTAGTGCTCTGAGAGATTATTTATTTATGTATTAGATAGAATTCACAATGTAAATTCAAACAATATCTCTAGAAATGCCTAATTATTTTATATACTATAAAGAGTATCTTCCCCATTATCATCACTAATGCATTAAAATTAAGTAAGTATACATGAGTATTGTACCAATAATATATAAGTATACTTATACCAATAAGCATGTATTAATCAGACCACTCATAGAAACAAATAATGGACTAATGAAAAAATATTTTTCGATTTTTTGAGAGAGGGGGGGCGGTGGCTTCTGCCCAAAAGGCCTTCTCTTAGTTCAGCATGTGAGTATGATGTAATAACACACCATATTATGTACATACTTACTTGGACGCAATATATACACATATTTAGATTCTTTTTTTTTTTGCACTAAACATAAGACATATTTCTCACGCATAAATATGGTTATAATGCTAACCTTTTTCTTCCTAAGTAATTAACGTTATATATTTTTTAACAAAAATCTTTCGGGCTGAAACCCCCCTAAAACTAAAACTTGGATCCACTAGTGCTCTGAGAGATTATTTTTTTATGTTTTAGATAGAATTCACAATGTAAATTCAAACAGTATCTCTAGAAATGCCTAATTCTTTTCTGTACTATAAAGAGTCTCTTTCCCATTATCATCACTTGCTAATGCATTAAAATTAAGAAAGTATACATGAGTATACTTTGTACTAATAATATATAAGTATACTTATACCAATAAGTATGCATTAATCAGATCACTCATAGAAACAAATAATGGACTAATGAAAAAATAAAAATATTTTTCAATTTTTGTGGAAAGGGGGGGGGCTTCTGCCCAAAAGGTCTTCTCTTAGTTCCGCATGTGAGTATGATGTAATAACACACCATATTATGTACATACTTACTTTGACGCAATATATACACATATTTAGATTCTTTTTTTTGCACTAAACATAAGACATATTTCTCATGCATAAATATAGTTACAATGCTAACCTCTTTCTTACCTGTTCAGGTGTACAATCCCCTGCAATAAACAGTAACAGCTGTTCCCTGAGAAAGATCTAACTGTAAACAAGAGGCAATGTGTCAGACTGACTACCTCGCACTGACTGATTAGAAATCCGACACAAGGACGCGGTTATCCGCTGGCGTCGCAATAACAGAGGACGTAACGCCGGGATCTCCGGAGTACGTGGCCAGGGCGATGCGTAGTCCCGACTGGAGGACGACGGGTCTCGGTTTAGGGAAACCTGAATCCCTGCGTCTTAACAACTTTCTTCCTGACCTTTAGGATGTGTTGACGGTAAAGCTTCTCGATAGCGGACACGCGTGGGGAGGATCGAATTTAGTCCGCTATTGAATAGAATAGAAAATAATTTTATTCTGGGACGAAGTCCAGATATAATACTTTAAGTACAAAATTAAAGTATTCTATCTGGCCTAAGTAAAAATAAAAATAAAAAGTAAAAATAAAGAAAAAAAAAGTAAAGAAAATATTAGTTAAACATACTATGTACAGAATAAAAAAACGCTGCAAATTATTTTACAATGGTTTATTATTATTATTAAACACTTTATTCAGAAATATTACAATTTGTCACAGTTTAAGGACACTTATAATAGAGTTCAGAGATTGCATTCATACCGTATATACAAAAATATAAGTAAATAAAGTAATAAAAAAAGAATAAGAAAAAAGAACAAAAGAGTAAAGAAAAAAAAATATATATATACACATAAGTAAATAAAAATAGAAATAAAAGTAAAACAAACACCATATATAAAACATACCTATATACATTATTTACAATTTGCCAGGTGATCTCCGAACCAATCCTGTCCCCTCCACATGTGGAGGGAAAAGGGAGGCTTAGGAGATCCCTACGCTTCTCCCTCAGCCACTTCACTGGTATTTTAAACCAGCGGAGGATGAGTAAGAGCGCTACAGCCACAGACACTCATGACTTGAGTGGAGAATCTGGCCATTGCTAGAACTCCAAAATATCCATATTTACAAAAGGTCTCGTGGCCACTGCCGCTTTAACCTACGAAGGGGATTGTAGGGATGGGTGGTGCTTGATAGGGATTGTACAACGGGATTTGGGTGATGAGAAAGGTTCTGGTGAAATTTGGAAAATTTGGCTGGGATAAGATCAAGAATAAATGGGATATTAAGGTCATGGTGTAGGGTTCTATTGGTTACATAGAAGGGAGCATCGACTATTGTACGGAGGACTTTAGACTGAAAGGATTGAATGCGTTTGATGTTAGAAAATTTGGCTGTTCCCCATAGTTCTAGTCCGTAAGTCTAGATGGGTTTCAGTATTGTCTTGTAGATCAGTAATTTGTTTTCAATGGAAAGTTTAGATTTTCTATTCAGTAGTCTATATAGCTGGCCATATCGTCTGTTAAGTTCCTGTCTTTTAAGTCTAGTATGTGGATTCCATGTTAGTCGTCTGTCTAAGAGAAAGCCAAGATACCGGACTGTATCTGAGAAAGGAAGCTGGATGGAGTTAAAATAAACTGGTGGGCAGGTATTACGCCGAAGGGTGAAGGTAATGTGTTTACATTTAGATTCGTTTACCTTGATGGGCCATTTCTTACACCAGTGTTCAATCAGGAAGAGGTGCCTTTGTAAGTTTGCGGACGCTGTTTCAGGATCTGAGTTGGAAGAAAGGATAGCAGTTTCATCAGCGAAAGTTGCCAGGAGGGTATCGGGATGTACAGGCCTGACTATAAGCATATAAAAAACGCTGCAAATTATTTCACTATAGTTTATTATTTCCAAACAATTATACATCTAAAGTAACATTACCTTCCTAGTTACAAAGAAAACACAAAACAAAAGGTGATTCCAATTATTTAATTAATTAATTAAAAAAAGAATTTAAAAACTAAATCAAGGATATAACATTTGGAGTAGAACATATAAAAAAAAACTGGAGACCATATCTTTGCTCCTAATTGTCCGATTTTAACGCTTTTTTAAAGGAAATTTCGTAAACTTTTAAAAAACTTACAATAAAATATCAACAAAAAAGTAAAGACCTTTCGAGTTATTCGGAATTTAATTTTACCATCCCTCGTAACTTTTTTTCCATCTTCTTTTCGTTGAAGTATGTTATATAGATAAATTTAAAGGGCGACGAGAAAATGACTTTAGCGAA
Organism: Nezara viridula; assembly: GCA_928085145.1. Taxonomy (NCBI): domain Eukaryota; kingdom Metazoa; phylum Arthropoda; class Insecta; order Hemiptera; family Pentatomidae; genus Nezara; species Nezara viridula. Next base: position 138,806,992 of record OV725081.1, on the reverse strand, counting down.
GTTTCATTGAAATCTGTACATTCGTTTAGAAGCTACAGTTTATAGCAACGCAGGTTTTTCGGCCGCCATTTTTAAAGTTAAAGGCAGAGAGTAATGTCGATGAAGGAGGACCATCCTCGGGTGACCTCTGATTTTATATCAAAATTTGAAAAAAATCAGTCCAGTATGCGGTCCAGTATCAGTCCAAATTCGGAAAAAATGCGCGGACGGCAGACGGACAAAAACATTTTTGTTCGTTTTTCGAATTTTACGAGTCCTGAAACGTGAAACCTCAAATTTTGAAAGGAGGTTAAATTTTTGAATTTTTCGGTCAATCACAATGGTTTGATTATTGAAAATAATAAATCAAAATCTATATACAAAACACTTGAAACCGTGGCAAAATACTTAAAACTATGAACAATGGTAAAATATAAGTATACATTTAAAAAAATTAATAAATAATACATTACATTCTTCTTAGCAATAAACTCTGTTTTTTTGCTTTTTCAACCCAAACATGTGGGTCATCTGCAGGGCGTGGTTTGAGCATTGAGGATGTTCAAGTACTTGACCCACATGTTTGGGTTGAAACGTTGGCAAAAATAAAAAAATTAAAAAAGAATGCGTCCGGATTTATCACCCCTGATTGGAGTATGTAAGTATTGGAGTGATGAATTAAATGTAAATATATCATCATGTGAGTCATTTTGAATAATATGTAAATTTACATAGAAGGTTAGCGTAGCCGAGGGTTTCTGACTGTTTTTGGAATATAAATTGGAATAGGAGGGTTTTAAATGTAGATAGGGAGGGAGAATGCCGAATTTTGATAGAAAGAGAATTCCAGAAATTAACAGAGCGAGCAATAAAAGAGTTTTGGAACGTAGATCTGGAACCTTGTCTGCCGTTCCGGAGCCGCTGCTTTAAAAAATGGCAGCTGATTTGAAGAATATTATGCCAATAATTTGAGGACCCAAATGGGAAATCCATTGCGAAAAATGTGAGAAAAGATTTATTTTTTTAACTTGTACATATGTGCTTAGACATGTAAAAAACAAAATTGCTGACGTGGGCCACCAAGGGCCACCATTTTACTTTTTGCAGAAAAAAAAGTAAAATTTTTTCGATATTTTTTTGTTTTTTCACCTATAACTCCTAAACGATGCTTCAAAGCGAAAAAGGTATTCTTTAATAAATTAAAGAACGTTAAATTTTGCGTCAAATGAGTACATAAACTTTATAATTTGGTTACGCGGTAAGGTATAAAACCACGGTGAGCCAACGTTGATTTTTACCAAATTTGTCAAAAACTGAGACAAATTACTACAAATGGCTCTGTAACTTGGAAATGAGTTCTCTTAGAGGAAAAATCCACAGAATCACAGGTGTTGAGCGTCGAACATGTTTGGGTCGAAACGTCTGTTAACTTGACTAATAACTAATAATTGGTCAGTTGACCAATTACACATCTCTAAAATTTGATTCCTTTTACATTACATCTCAAGAAAATGACTATCTTGCTGAATAAAAACTGAATAAGTTGTACTGATTTGATCCATTCTTGCAAATTTGAAAAACTAAATAATTGTGCGCCAAAAAGTTCAAATAAAAATTACAGCTACACAAGTTTACATTGTATAGCACTATTTTTATTTATTTATTTAATGAAATTTACAACTGTATAAACAATACAACTAGTAAAAATGCACACATTAGAAATCATGACATGAACAGACTTGAAGAGATACTGCCCAGTGGTAGCACTTCCTATTTAATCCTAGGTGAGTAGATCACGAGGCCATCTTCTTTTCAGACGCCTATGGGGTTTATCAGGAATCGAGGAAGAAGCAAGGCTGGAAACGTGGAAAGTAGCTTGGGCTAAGTCAGCGTCATTTTTTTTTAATATTTTGTTTCTCGTTCATATTTTCAGTCATTTGTTCGAAGTATTTCGTTTCATTTTGACATGTGAGCCCTAGATCATCCTTCTGTCGAATAAGAGCGCGAGATAACTATTAATTGTTAAAATTATTATTAATTAAATGTGTTATATTATAGAGATGATTATGGTGCAAGTCGCCGAAAGCTTCTCTAGTAATAAAGTTAATTTTTAAATAAAAATAAAGACTGTCATTGGTATACAAATATCCTCACCTACAAAGTTTTTTTTTTTTTTTTCATAAATAAACTATTTCATTCATGTCGCTTAATATCTCTAAAACGTACACCTCTCAATACGACGTGCACTTCTCAAAAAAACTTATGAACAGCTGCGTAAGATTTGTAATTGGTGCCCCGAGATACTCCCAAGTGTCTCACCACTACACTGAGTCAGAGTGGCTCTTTCCCTCCATTCGAAGACAATATTTCCTAGCTACGTTCCTCTCTCAAATCATCAACAACCATCGTCCTTCTTACGCCTACAACCTTCTAAAATTCAAGTCCTCAGTCCACTCCCTTTTCACAAGATCTCGACCTTCCGACCTTTACATTCCTTCTCACAAATCTTTCTCAGAATAACATACATTTTCGTAATTTACAATCAAACCTTCGCCTGCGATCAGGTCGATTTTTTTTCCCTGGCTCCAGGTCTATGTGGGTCATATTCATGTTCTCGTCTCGACTCCCAAAATATAACCTGATAGGGTTTGGACTACTGATGCCTGTGACACAAATTGGATGTTACATGCGCAATAAATGCTGTGCAATAAATGAAAAACATGTTTTCCTATAGTCTGTAGCGCCAAAAAATCTAACGATTTTGATAAAACTTTTCTCTAATGTTCTAATAATTGTCCTTTCAATTTTCGTACATTGACTAAATTCAGGAAAAAAAATGATAAAGAAAAGAAAAATGTTTTGGGACCTAACTAGCTAAGTGTAATAAAACGTTTGAAAGATAATTAAATTACCAACAAAACAAACAAAAAACCATCAGAATCGAACCAGTATTAGCGATGATATAGCGTATTCTATTTTCTACACATGTTTTAATTTATTACTTTCTTACCTATACTCCTCGCGCGGGCTCATTACCGCGTATGGGGAGCGTCCCACGGGTGGCGGATGTGGGGATGGTCGGTGGAAATTCCTTGGAAGTTCCTCCCGGCTAAGTCCGATGGACTCGCTGACCAACAATGAGAGGGGCCCTCCAGACTTGCTGGAGGGAGGGGACCTCCAGACTTGCTGGAGGTAGGGGCCCACCAGACTTGCTGGAGGGTGTGACGTAGGATTGAACGCCCTACTCACATATCTTTAGTTCACCAAACACCACAAAAAGTCATGGATCTCCCTAAGGTAAAACGCTCATTATCCGGAGGTAAACTAGTCCCCCGTTCGGGTCTCCGGGTGGGGACTGCTTTAGGGGATTCATGGTGCAAGTTGAAATATAGGGATTTAAATATTGGTACGTGGAACGTAAGGAGTTTAAACACAGCAGGGGGGCTAAAATCGGTCGCGAATGAGGTAAATGGGTACAATTTGGATGTCGTGGCTCTGCAAGAGGTTCGCTGGCCAGGGGAGGGCTCGATGAGGGAAGGAAAGTACACTATTTGGTACGGAGGAAGCGGGAATCATTGTTTGGGTACCGGGTTTCTAATTAGGAGTAGATTACTATCCGCTTTGAGTGACGTACAATTCTTTAGTGATAGAATTTCGGTAGCTACATTTCAGGGACGTTGGTTTAAAATCGCATTAATAAACATACATTGTCCGACCGAAGACAGTGACGATGAAGTCAAAAGTGAATTTTACGATAAACTCGAATGGGTTTATGATAAACTACCGCGAAACTACATGAAAATAATTGTAGGTGACGCGAACGCAAAGGTAGGAAGGGAAGAAGTTTATATTCCGACGATTGGTAAAGAAAGTTTGCACGAATATAGTAATGATAATGGGATCCGTCTGATAAACTTTGCCATCTCGAAAAACCTGATAATTAAAAGTACGACGTTTAAACACAAGGATATTCATAAATATACTTGGACATCACCGGATTCGCAAACACGAAATCAAATCGATCATGTCTTGATACAACATAGCTGGCAAAGCAGTATAATTAATGTACGGTCTTATCGCGGAGCAGAATGTGGGTCGGATCATGAATTAGTAATCGCGAAACTTCGACAAAAACTTAATATAAAAAAGAGAAAAGAAAACCGTTTCGATTTTGAGAATTTTAATTTGGAAAAATTAAAAAATCCATCAATTAGAAACCAATTCGAGCTAGATGTTAAGAATAGGTTTGAAGCTTTAGAGCTTCCTGACGAGGACCACGAGGATATTGACAAGTTATGGATAGAGATCAGGGATAATATTAAAGCGGTCGGTAACTCGTGTCTAGGAAAAAAGGAAAATAAGAATAACAAACCGTGGTTTGATGAAGATTGCTTAAACATGTGTGAAAAAAGAAAAGCCGCTAAATTAAAAGCTCTAAATAATCCTAGCGAAGACAATCTGGAATACTTCCGAATCTCAAAGAACGAAACGACAAAATTGCTCAAAAATAAAAAAAGGGAGTATCTTAAAAATAAAATAATTGAAATAGAAACTAATAGAATCGAAAATAACGTAAGAGACATGTACAAAGGTATAAACAGATCACGTAAATATGTAGGGCCCGTAACGTCTGGAATTAGGGATGATAATAACAATATTCTGACCGATCCGGTTGACATATTGAATAAGTTTAAGGACCACTTTGACAATATTTTAAATACGGGAAATTATGATCTGTGTCCTCCTTCTGAGTACCAGAGTGCTGAACCGTTAATAGAAGGACCAAGTAAAGAGGAAGTTGAAGTAGCTATCGGAAAATTAAAATCATATAAAGCAGCGGGAATCGATAATATTCCTACTGAACTAATTAAGGCATGCGGGGAAGCTGGAGTTTCTAAAATACATCGGTTGGTTAAAAAGATCTGGGTGAACGAGAAATTACCTGAAGAATGGAAAGAATCTATTCTTATTCCGATTCACAAAAAGGGCCCGAGGACGGATTGTAATAACTATCGAGGAATTTCACTCCTTCCGGTATGTTATAAAATATTCACTTCAATCTTAACCAGTCGAATCACGGAATACGCCGAGGAAATTATCGGAGACTACCAATGCGGATTTAGACGCTATCGTTCGACAATTGATCAAATATTTTCTTTACGGCAAATATTAGAGAAAAAATTGGAGTATAACGGTATTGTTCACCAGCTGTATATAGATTTTAAAAAGGCTTACGATTCTATTGACCGCCAGAAACTGTATAATATTCTAATCGAGCAGGGGATTCCAAAAAAACTAGTAAATCTAGTCAGGATGTGCTTGACGGAGACACTCAATAAAGTTAGAATCGGTAATAATTTGTCCGAAAAATTTGAGGTTCGTTCGGGCTTAAAACAGGGGGATTCTCTTTCGCCTGTCCTGTTCAATTTGGCATTAGAACATGCCATTAGGGAGGTAATGCGAACCGAGAAAGGGTTGGATCTGGGCGGGACAACATCCGTGCTGGGCTATGCTGATGATCTGGTACTGTTAAGCGAAGACGTTGAAACTATAAAACTAAATACGACAACGTTAATGAAAGCCGGTAAAGAACTAGGACTCGAAATAAACGTGGATAAAACAAAATATATGGTTAGCTGCAAAAATGGCGATACTACTGGTGATATCGATATAGATGGTAATATGTTTGAACAGGTAGATAAATTTAGGTATCTAGGTTCTACGATAACTAGAAAAAACGAAATTGAAGAAGAGATTAAGGTTAGACTGAAGGCGGGGAATGCTTGTTATTTTTCTGTGACAAAACTACTTAGTTCGCGCCTCTTGTCCCGAAACTTAAAAATTAGAATCTATAAAACAATTATCTTGCCTACAGTTCTTTATGGATGCGAAACTTGGCCGCTTACATTAAGGGATGAGCAGCGTCTTAAGGTTTTTGAAAATAAAGTATTGCGTAGAATATTCGGACCGAAGAAGGATGAGTTAACCGGAGAGTTCAGACGGTTACACAACGCCGAATTGCATGAGCTGTATCCGGATAATATAATTGAGGTAATTTCATCGAGGCGAATCAAATGGGCTTGTAAAGTTGTTGGGCTTAGTAACGAGAGAATTCCTAAAAGGTTAATATTTGCTGTGCCGAATGGTAAGCGTCCGAGGGGTAGACCGAAGCGAAGGTGGGAAGATTGCATTAAGGCCGATCTGAAGGGACTGGGTTTGGACGGCGAACGGTGGAGGGAGGTGTGTAACAAGCGATTGGTGGTGTCGGCATCGAACCTTCGGGTTCGCTAAGCCTCATTATTATTATTATTATTATTATTATTACCTATACTAGGTGAGGAAAGTATTGCGATCGGGTTTTGCGATTTTCCGATATGCAGTTATCGACAGATCTATATGTTACAGGCCTCCTGAGCCCGAAAAACACATTTTTAGCCATTGGTCTGCCTGTATGTTTTTTGAAAGGTGATGTTACAAAGCTATATAAAAATCGTTCATTTCGGGCAACTATTAACGAAGTTACAGCTATTCAATTTCCAATCTAAGATTATGGGTACATATCCTGTGGTGTGCTGTGCACACGCTTAGCCCATTCGGCCAATTACAGTTTAAAGTATCAAAGGAAGTTTATACATTACATAATTCGGGGTTGTTTTTTTGAAAGGTAATGAAATTTCCTACAAAACTATATAAGTCGTTCATATCGGACTACTATTAAGGAAGTTACAGCTATTCAATTTCCAATGTAAGATTACCGGTTCTTATTCCAGTGTCAGAAAGGGATGAATTAGAGAAAAAAGGTAACAAAGAGAAAGTAGGAAAATCTGTTGCCCGCATCACACAAGCTTCACTATTTCCTCTACTTTTAACAGAAATTAAATACGATCTAATACGATTTTTTTTGTTTCTTGATGGACATATGTAAAGATATAAAAACTTTTCTGAAATAGGTATGAAAGTCGTATGAGTGGACACACCAGATTTTTTCTTTCTTATATTTCTATGATTATCTCACTAAGGAATAGATTATTTATGATATTTTTAGATTTTCTATTTCTGCTAGATGTTTAGTATGGAAGAAGTTCTCTGTTTCTTTTAAAGAATAAACTATTGTGATGCTAAAAATGAATTGGCAGCAGTTAGTTAAGGAAATCTTACCTAAAGAAATAAATTTTTATATTTTTTTGTCAACTTTTTTTATTATTTATTTATGATATTTATTACTGTATTGAAAAAAATACATTCAGTAAATGACAACACAGTAATATAATAACAGAACAACACTTGTTGTTCCAAGTTGTTGTAATGTATAAACTACCCACTGATAGCTGTCAAGTCTGTATAAAAAGTATTTATAATAGGATATCTCGAGGCCACCTTCTTTTCAGACATCTCGGAGGGTTATCAGGCATCGAAGAGGAATGTTAAAAAGGAGAGGGTTCAGATGGTTCTGAAGTTTGTTATGGAAGGATAGGTAATCTAGATTGGGCCAAATTTGAAACGTAAGGAATATTAAGGTCGTTCTGGATGATTTTATTTGTGAAAAAGTAAGGAGTATTGAGGATTTTGGATTGTAAGGATTGGATACGAGGGGAATTCGATGGTTGTGTGGAGCTCCAAAGCTCAACCCCGTAAATCCAAATATTCTGTGACCTAAATATAAATTTGTCTGTATAAACTATCAGAAATTCGATTATTTAAAACATTTTTAATACGATGATTTAAAAAAAAAAAAAATCAAGAACTAAACAAGAGATCTTACATCGGCTGCTGTGAAAATTGATGAAAAAATCTTGAGCAAAATCATATGTTTTCTCTCTGAAGAAGGAATCTTTAAAAATAAAAAAAATGAATAAATAAAAAAAAACACCTCTTTCTCCCCTTTTTTATTTCTTTATTTTTTTTTTTTTTTACTTAACGTACCAACTTTAAATACCTAAACTTTAATAACCGTAAACAACGTTAAACTTTAAAAAGCATTAAAGTTAAGTTAAAAGCATTTTACGTCTTTTTAATTTAATTTTATTTCTATTGGAGTTCTGGCAATGGCCAGATTCTCCACTCAAGTCATGAGTATATGTAGCTAAAGTGCTCTCGATTAATCTCCACTGGCTTTAGTACCAGTGATGAGGTTGAGAGAGTAGCGCAGAGTTCTCCTGGAGTTCCCTCGCCTCATTGTATATAGGTATACATGTGTTTTTTGATTAGTTTTCTAATTTTCTTATTTTTAGGTTATTTTATTTTATTTATTGTATATACATTTTGATTATTATTTTGCTTCTATTTATTTTATATTTTTTGTAAATATAGGGTGAATGTATCCCACCTCACTATAACTAGTGTCCACGTGACAGATTGTTGTATTACACAATAAATAAATTAAAAAAAAAAATAAAAATAAATATTATTCATATTATTTACATCCAGAAGATATAATAATATGTAATTTTAGTTAACGGAGTTGATGACCAATAAATAGGTTTTACTTCTTTACTATACAACAACTAACCAAGAGATCTTAAGTTTTATCTAAAAATAAATATTTTTGAAATAATTTGTCAAAAAATAAAGGAATTCTCTCGGCTGCTTGAAAAACAATTTACGGTTGTTTATCTGTGTTTACGCGGAGGTATGAGGTTAAAGGTTCGGTAGTTTCGTAGGTTCGACATTGAAAGGTCTTTTTCGAAACAAAGCTTTTTCGGAGAATGTTTCGAAAACATTTTCGATTATAGGTAATATTCTCTGGTATTCAGCTCAAGATTTTTTTCTATTCCTCGAAAATACAGACTTCTCTTGTTCCTTTAAATATTAATTTTTTTTTTTAAATTGTAATAGCTCTATATATAGTATATAATTTTACTTTGTTATTGGAATTTTATAATAATACATGAGTCGCTTATTTCCAAAGGGAACCATAGTTGTTTTTGTGGCAATTGTGGTAAATTCAAACTGCACAATCCAAAATACTTAAGATCATAAATGCACCCTGGGGGGATTAGACATAAGATCTAGAGAGGGCTTTCGGGCTGAAGCCCCCCTTCCTTCGCCCAAAACGGTAAAATATAACCATGTTTTATAGAAAAAAATATTAAAAACTATTTCTTAAAGTATTATTGTTCGTGTAATTACATTTATTAGGACTTCAAGAACCACTTAAACACCATTTCATATAGGTACTTCGTTTCTTTCTTCATTTTTTTTTCAAATTAATTATCGTTATAAATATGAAAAAAAATTCTGTCGGGCTGAAGCCCCCTCCCCTAAAATTAAATCCTGGATCCGCTAGTGTACCCTGGTGTATTTCAAATCACACCATACACAGCGACATAAACATACTACAGTAAAAACCTACATACATAACAAATACACCACATTCCACACTTCAACTATTAATCACCCTAATTCACTTGTCCTCTCTCTTTCTTCCTCCCTGTTACCAGGGGAGCTTCAAAGAAGATTAAAAAGGCAGTGGCCTCGAGATCTGTTCACAATATGCACAAATTTTCAAGAAATATCAGACAAAATGAACGACAGCACATTTGCTAGATGCGTTCAAATGCAGTTGCAGGGAGAGAGAGAATCACTTTATTATCATAAAAGGGTGCTGCCCAATTACATTGGGTTGCTTTAAACACAGCATACTTATCAAGCATACTTATAATGTAAAATAAAATTAAATATTTAATAGATGATTTACATTATAAGGAAGGAGATGGTCCGGGGTGGCGGTCATAAACCGTTACCATCTATTTACTTCAGTTTAGGGTCTTTTTACTTAGCCTACTCTGTTTATATTTTAATGTACTTACTGTTTATAATTTTAATAAGCTTATTCACATTGCTTGTATTTTTTTGTCTAAATATTATGTAATTTCCACTATTCGCTATCTTTTTGTATCTTGTCCGTTCTAGCCCTGAAGAAGACCTGCCAAGTCGGGTCGAAACGTTGGATTTTAATAAAATAGTTTTGGTACTAGTTAGCCTTTTTATGACCGCCACCCCGAACCATCTCCTTCCGTAATAAATACAATCTATTCCTGAGTAAATAAACCTAAATGAATTCGATGTTGCAATTATTTTCTTTATAAAAATCACATCTAAATAATTTAAAAAGTGGTTAAATATGTTTATTTCCAAAACCACTTTTTTTTTTTAAGGAATTGAATGATACTCGCATAAATATTATCTAAAAATACATAAGTATTAAACAAAATCATTACTAGATTTGTTGAACTATTTTATTCAATTAATGAAAATTAATAATTAATCTATTTGACAAAACCCAGCCATGACCATACTTTCCCCGTGGATGCATTTACCCCACCTCACCCTACTATTTTTTTTCTTTTTTCCTAACCGAACTCCTGTAACTTTTTTTTTTTGTTCCGAAATGGATCTTGAAATTTAATTTGTTCCAAAAGCTATAAAATTTAAGGTTTAATTTCAATTAAAATAGGCAAAGATTTTTAGAAGTATGTGGTGCAAATAAAGATTTTTTTTAAATATTAGTTTTGTTATTAGATTTGAAATAGAAAATATAGTTCCCCAAAAAATTGTCATCGGTGATTAGGTATCACTTTGGAAATAAATGACTCATATCCATTGGCCATTTTAATCCAATCTGGTAAATTTGAAATAACCGTAACAGTTATTCCAAAGTAACCAGTTATTTATTCCTTCACCATATACTAGTCTCTCGAAAATCCCGTTATTTCAAAGGAGACAAGATGTGTTGATGGTGAAGGAGGGAGGGAGAATCGCAATGGCAGTGGCTGGCGGAAGTGTTGCAAAAAGCGATTATTTCCAGCAAAATGATGATGGCCTGAAACTTTCTGTAAAAATCACATTTTACAGGCCAAGGGGCTTCCGGAATAAAAAACAGAAAGTAACTTCTCCATCTTTGATTGTAATTTTCTTTACATTTCTATAAAGGTTCGTTAAGACATTTCACAAACTATGGGAAACACAAATGTCTTAAGCTGTTGTTTCTCTAGAACGGTGTTTTTGTTTCTTGTTCAGTTTTCCAAGATAAATCTAAGGGAGTTTTTGTAATATCAATATATATATATATATATATATATATATATATATAACACTTACTGCGAAACAAAATCGGTGATCCCCAGATGGTTAGAAACTTTGTTGAAACAAACAGATGGTTTGTGGGCGGGGTAGCCGAATGGGCTAAAGCGTGTGCACTGCACCGCCGTTGCCTGGCAACCTGACATATGAATTAAAGATATAAAAATAGTCACGAGTTCGCGTCCCGGTGCCGGGGGAGTCTTTTAAATCCCCGCCCACACCCCCTGGCACGGGAAAATCCCGTATAGCCTTAACGGCGAGGAAGGGAAGGACAAAAAAAAAAAAAAAAAAAAAAAAAAAAAAAAAAAAAAAAAGGTTAGAAACTGGTAATGAAGGTAAACATGATTTTCAATATTTAAACAGTATAGTGTCTATTCGAGTTATTTGTGTTTAGAGTCTGTTACATGCAGTATAAGCCTTTCCACCTCTCAACAGCAAATGATTTTGGTAAAAGATGTGTCGAAGGATACCGAATTTTATAAAGCAATAACGAATCCCGATTCGAGATATATATATATATATATATATTCGAGATATAGCATTTCCAAGTCAATTTCAACCTTTTCCAAATCAAATTCAACCTTTTCCAAGTCAAATTCAAATTTTTCCATTTCAAATTCAACTTTCGATTCTTTTGTCAATTTTCGATTTTTTATCGAAATGAAGACCACTTACTGTATTTTGGAAGGGATAGCTTTTGAAAAATACAAAAAAAATTATGATAACGCGGTCGCATATACATTTATTTCAACTTTTTAGATTTTTTCAATGCAATATTTCCATGTCATATTAAATTTTTTCCAAGTCAAATTCAATCGAGATCAGTAATTTGAGGATCGAAACGAGAAATTCATTCCGAAAAATGTGAGAAAAGTTTTAATTTTTTAAAGTTGTATATATGAGATTAGACATGTAAAAAACAAAATTGTTAACGCGGGCCACCAAGAGAAAACTTTATACAGTCAAAAAAGTCAGATTTTTTTTTTTTTTCATATAACTCCTAAACGATGCATAAATGCTAAAAAATGTATTCTTTATTAAATTAAAGAACGTTAAATTGTGCGTCGAACGAGTACATACACTTTATAATTTGGTCACGTGATAACGTATAAAACCAAAGTCAACCAACGCTGATTTTTACCAAACTAGTAGGCCCGTGCGAAAAATTCGCTCAACATATTGTTATCGAATGCCAAATTAATAAGAAAATAAAATAATGCAAGGTATCAAAAGATAAAGAAATCAAATATTACTTTATCGATAAATATAATAGACAAAGAAAACAAAAATTAATTTAAATCTTCATTTCTGTTTGGAACCAATATGTTCACAAATTTCAGTAAGCTGTATCTTTGTTAAAGCCTTGAAGCAGCTGCAAGACCACTTGGTCTAGAAGTCAACGAGAGGAAAACTAAGTATGTGAGAGTTGGTGGTGAGGTGGATCTGAACTCTCCATTTGAGGTAGGTTCTTTTAAGTTTGAGAGAGTGAAAAGTTTTATATACCTTGGGTCTGAAATTAATAGCAAGAATGACATGGCTCAAGAAATACAAAGAAGGATCACGGCTGCCAATAGATGTGTCTTTGGACTTGGCCGACACTTAAGAAGTAGGTACCTCTCAAAGAAGACCAAGCTGATCATATACAAGACCCTTGTTCGGCCTGTTTTGACATATGGCTCAGAGGCTTGGACGATGACTAAAAGGGATGAGATGAAGCTGACTGTCTTTGAGCGAGGAGTCCTCAGAAGGATTTATGGTCCAGTAAAGGAGGGTGATGTCTGGAGGAAAAGAAAAAATAGGGAGCTCAGTTCTCTCTATGCAGACATCGACGTAGTCACGTATATTAAACTGGCCAGACTAAGGTGGGCAGGGCATGTGGCCAGAATGAGCACCGGTGAAATACCAAAAAAAATAATGATGGAGGAGCTGCACCTCGTAAGAAGGGTAGGAAGGCCGAGGACGAGATGGTTGGACAACGTGGCCTATGATGCGAGAACCCTGCTTGGTGTACGGAACTGGAGAGCTGCAGCAGAAGACAGAGCCAACTGGCGGAGGCTCTTGTAGGAGGCCCAATCTCGGTAACGGGATGTTGTGCCAAAAATGTAATGTATGTATCTTTGTTAAAAATAGTCAGATTTCGATGATTTTTTTTCCTTTTGTAAGGGATTTAGTAATATTTTATATAACCAAGGGAAAAGTGTGTATTTTTTAGTTTCAAATAAAGTTTGTTTTCTTTCATAACTTGTTTGCCTGAATTTTCGGGGCGATTGGACTATTTTACCCAGCTGAAGGAGAAGGAGAAACCTTCGAAATTGGTGGATCAATCTCGAGATTTGGTGAAAAAATTAATGATGATATGGCTTGCCGATCGAAAACACCATCGATAAATAATATAAACTCCTCCTCTCTCGATCATACAGACCTCAAGTCGACGAAATGAGACATGTATCCAATGACAGTACCACAATTAATGTAAGGCTGTATGGATGCGAACCCTATGCCTTGCGTTATCTCGAAAATAGTACGTTTTTGGGCTTAAAACCGCAGGATCCGATAGTTCCGAAAGAACTATCTGGGTCTTGCTGTACGCATCAAAATCTTCTAGATCCAATTTGTCCCGTATCGATCTACAGACCTACCACCGTTCCAGTATTGAAGCCTTACTGTAATAATATATGTGGGGGATTTGTCAAAAACTGAGACAAATTACAATATATGATGCTGTAACTTGGAAATGAGTTCCCTAAGAGGAAAAACCCATAGAATGAAAGTTGTAGGGAATCAAATTTTCCGTCCAATAAGAATGCTATTAGTTATTTCTGGTTTATCTTTCGAACAGAAATGTTCGTATTTATGGTCCTTTAGGTTCATTCATCATTAGTATTTATTTCTTTATGAATAAGCTTTAAATGACGAATGAGTTCATTAATAAAGTTTAGGGTAGAACATTCACAGGGTGCTCAACAAACCGCGGAACAATCAGATTCATTCCAGCTTTGTTCGCCGCCGTTCCAGCTGACTATTGTAATCGCCTGATAACGTTTTCACTCAGCTTGCATGGCGTCCTCTGTCCTTAGCAATCTCTGTTTGCTTTCTCTTTTTGTTTCATGCCCGCTTAGTTCTCTTCATTAATAATGAAAATATAAATATATATATATAATATATATATATATACACAGAGTGTCAGGGTAAAGTTGCCAAACTGAAAATAAGGACTAAGGGCCTCAAAACAAGAAAAAAAAATCCTCTGAAGGCATATCCGTAAACGCTTTGAATAGAAGAATCGACTTTATTTTGGGACAAAGCTCCTTAAGAATAACAATATTGTACATACAAATTAACATAACATCTGACCAAAACGCATATTAAAATAAAAAAATAAGTAATAACATAACAATACCGATATATTAATGAAATAATATGAGCAATATGGACACAATACTACAAAATAGTTGTTACAAACAATAAACTATGGAATACTAAATGAAATGAACGATAAATTACTTTTGTTGTCATACCACTGTATCGATGAAAAAAATAAAATAAAAGAGCAGATAAATATTTACTATAAATAATTTACATCTGTACCTTGCATTCCATGTATTCGAATGAATACAATAATAGTATTGTAAACCGTATGCAAGTCTTATATAATCTGTATCCTTAGCTGTAGATTGATCAGAGAAAATAAAATATGATATACATATAGAGGAGTTCATTCAATATTAGTAATCAATTAAAAACTTCTGAAAGACTTAGAATCTTATACATTCAAAAACTAACAAGAACAATTCTCAGTGAAAGTGACTGGACATCTTTTCCATACTCAAAAAAAGAATATACATATACTGAAAATATGGACTAAGGATCTCAAAACAAGAAAGGAAATTTCCTCTGGTATGTCCGCAAATGCTTTGTTTATGGAATATTCACACATTCATTGTTATGAATTATTTTCGGTATATTAAGTAAATAAAACTTATTTTTTGTTCCAACTACTTTATTAATTATACGTAAAAGTTAAATTCGAATTAAATAAACGATGCTGAATATGTCTTATATTTTCAACCGTCGTTAGACTAGTTTGGTAATCTATTGGAATTGATGAAAGGCGATCGAAATCGCCTGGCAGATTCTCAACGGGCAGCATTACCATTGCCATTGTAAAAACCGTATACAAACACCATATCGGCATATTCACCATTAGCATAAATGGAAGGCATTATGATGAGTACTCTGCGAAAGCCTCTTACAAACCGATAAATTTTATCGAGAGTTACCAATTGCTAATTTCAAAATAGTATTAATTCTTATGTTGTCAATAGTTTTTTTGCAGTTTGGGACACTAGTGGATCCAGTATTTAATTTTGGAAGGTGGCTTCAGCCGAGATTTTTTTTTCATATATATGACGATAATTAATATGAAAAAAAAGAAAAGAAAGAAACTAACTACCTATATGACATGGTGCTTAAGTGATTCTTGAAGTCATATTAAATATATTTACACGAACAATAATACTTTAAGATATAGTTTTCAAAATTTTTTCTATAAAACATAGTTATATTTTACTATTTTACTATATCGTATCTGCCTGTGGTTAGGGATAAAAGGCCATATTAATATTCTATCTGATCCATCTTCTACACAAAGCGTTGTTGCAGATATACCTTCACTTTGAACAACATTTAATGTGAATGTTAATGTTTACATTTAATAAATAAAGTAGTTAAAACAAATAAGTAGTTTTTATTTATTTCAAATAACATAAATAATTCATAACAACGAAAATCCTAAGGTGTGAATATCTCTTAAACAAAGCGTTTAAGGACATACCTTCAGAGGAAATTTTTTTCTTGTTTTGAGTTCCTCAGTTCATTTTTTGCAGTTTGGCTACCAAACCCTGAAACACCCTGTATATATATATATATATATTTGTTTTATTTATTTTTTTTATTTTTCTTCTCCACCTCTGCCTATCTTGGGCTACTGCTTTCCAGTTTGCTGCATGAAGCTCAGCCGTATCTTTGTTTATCCTATCTATCCATCTGCTTTTTGGCCTTCCACGTGGTCTCTTGCCTACTACTCAGGCATTCATTGCTGTGGATTGCTTCGAGCTACATGCCCCGCCCATCTTAACCTCCTTGCCTTTATATCATGAGATATATATATATAGGTATATATAAAAGGATATCAAATAAATCGGTATATCTTTATTAGCTACACAATTTTTACTTACATTAATTTGTAAATTACATAGCAAAATAATTTTATAAACAACAAACTGAAATATTTTGGAACTTGAAAAAAATACCTTCAGAAGAGAATATGGGGAATGTCATTACTATAAAATGTATAATTTTTAAGTTATGGCCAAGTACAATTTCCTTATACATTTTATCCTTAATTTCCTCAAAAGTTAACCACATATATAAAAACGTAAAGGACTTCATTGCGAGACTTATTAGGCAAGTTTTATCAAAATTGGTTGAGCTATAATGCACTTTTTCGCTAAAACGTTGTTTATTATTGCACCTATAAAGATAACAGCAGACACGGTCGATTTTATCAAATGTTAACAATTGGGTAATGTTTAAAGCCTTGATAAAAGATATCTTATTTATTCATTTTTTTTAACTGAAAAAAAGAGTCTGAGTCGTAGAAATATAAAAAAATAAACTTAGATTCTGTTATTAATTTTTTTTTCAAACTTTTTCGTTTCGTTTATATTAGTAAATACACATAGTTTGCTTGTCATAAATAAATATATTATAGATACATATATTTTCTTAAAGTTCTGCCAACAGAATTGAAGTTTCAGTTAAGTTAAAGCAAATGTTTACTAATTTAAATGGTTTTAAATAGTATTGTAAATAAAGTATATCTTGGGATCTTTGGTTTATTATTTTCAATAATGAACCATTGTGATTGAACAAAAATTGAAAAACTTAACCCCCTCTCAAAATTTTAGGTTTTATGTTTCAGGATACGTAGAATTCGAAAAACGAATAAATTTTTTTTTGCCCGTCCGCCGTCCGTGCATTTTCTCTGAAACTATTGGACCGATTTTTTTCAAATTTGTATTAAAAGTCAGAGGTCACTCGAGGATGATCCTCCTTCATCGAAATTACTATCAAAAATGTGGTCTGTAGTTTTTTTTTTTATGTTCTATTTGCAAAGGTTATATCGTTTGTTTTGGATTTGGATTATTGAATGTGTTAATGAAGTAATACTATTTTTTTTTTAGCAAATTACTAATGATGAAAAAAGATTGTTTAGGTCAATAATTGCAATTAACTTTTATTTATTTTTCTTTGTTACTAGGAAGGAATGTTATTTAGATGTATAATTGTTTGGATATAATAAACCATTGTGAAATAATTTGCAGCGTTTTTATTTTATTCATTCATGATATTTACAACTGTATAAAAAAAAAAAAAAATCCATCTAGTAAATGTGTGTGAAGGAATAATATAATCATATGAAAACGCTTGTTGAGAATCTACCCATTGGCAGCACTCAAATAATAAATTTACATAACTAGATCACGAAGCCACCTTCTTTTCAGACGCCTCGGAGGGTTATCAAGGATCGAGGAGGAAGCAAGGTTAGAAAGGAGAGGGTTTGGGATGGTTCTGCAGTTTATTATGGAAAGATAGGTATCTAGATTGGGCCAAATTGGAAACATATGGAACATTAAGGCCTTTATGGATGATTTTGGATTGTAAGGATTCTTGGGATCTTGAATTCCAATCTTAATAAATATAGAACTTTATTGATCTCATATTCATGACCGAAAATTAGAAAAAAATGTAACACTTTTTGGTTGAGAAATTCAGTCTGAGGTTTGAAATTACCATTCCAAAATGTACGCGTTATGTAAAATTTTGTTAATAATTAAGTAATAGTCGAAAATTGAGACAAAATACTATAAATAGGCCTATAGTTTGGAAATGAGTTCCATAAGAGAAGAAACTCATAGAAGCAAAGTTATTTTTACTTAGGAATACATTACCATGAATATTGACATAAAATGCCGACTTTTATTGGAGGGCGGTAGAGGACGAAAGAAGAGATAGAAAACTCAAGGTGAACCCTCCTGGCAATAATGCTCATCCAAGTGAAGGTACCTAGTACTGTCAGGTACAGAACCAAAAAATTGTACCTTTTTGCTCAAAGTACCCTTACCAGTCCAGGCGCCGGTAAGGCGTTAAATTAAGGCTTTATGGCGTCCACGGAAACATTTTTATTGCAGAGGCAGAAATATACACTGCATATTTGTACCAAGCTCAGGTTTAAATTTAAAAAAAAAATGTTGCAAATTATTAAACAATGATTTATTATTTGCAAACAATTATACATCTAATGTAACATTATCTTCCTGGTAACATAAAGAAATAAATAAAAGGCGATTCTTATTATATGCCTAAACATTTATTTTTTCATTATTAGGAATTTGCTAAAAGAAATAGCATTGCTTCACTAACACATTCAAAAATCAAAAACCAAAAAAATATATAACCTTTGCAGTAGAATATAAAAAATATCTAGACACCATATCATTGATCAAAATTGTCCGATTTCAATGATTTTTTAAAGTGAAATTCGTAAACATTTAAATAATAATATTCAATATATACAAAAAAGGGTATGCTTTTTTGAGTTATTCGTAATCTAATTTTACCACCCCTCGTAACTTTTCTCCCACTATGTTATATAGATAAATTTAAAGGTCATCGGTACAATTCGTTCAGTCTCTACAGTCATGGATTTTTCGGCCACCATCTTGAAAGAAAAGTGCGAATGTGGAAACTAGTGGATTCGGATGGGACTGGAGTTTATCCCGAAAGGTCTTTATAAATGGTTTTATTTGTGACAAAATATGGGGCATTAAGGATTGTATGAAGAATTTTGGATTGTAAAGATTGGAAACGATAGGATTTTGATTGTTTGGTGGAGCACCTTTATAATAATGATGAAATATCACATTAACACCATATTTATAAAAAAATATAGATAATAGCAATATAATACATTGATAAAAGAATAAATTTACAATAATTAACAATAGTTCATTTACGGAAAAATGTTAACTGTAAATAAATGTTGAAGGAAGCTAGCCGACTGTTCGACATATCATGGGTGATAAATATTCAGGACGCAGTCTTTTTTTTAAAAAAAAAATAATTTTTTATTGGTGCCAACGTTTCAACCCAAACATGTGGGTCATCTTCAGGGCTGAACATTTTAAAATACAATCAGAGATATAATATTATACGGCCGCTAATGGTAAATAATAAACTATAGTGATTGATGGTATATGAATCACGTGAAACGTACATGAAATGTTGGCACAGATAAAAAATTAAAATTAAAAAAAAAATACTCCGTCCTGAATATTTATCACCCATGTAAATAAACGTGTGTAAAATACTTTATAGTGTGTATTATATATATATATATATATATATATATATATATATATATATATATATATATATATATATGAATGGAATAAATAAAGGGAAAGTATTACAATGACATTGGTCAGCTTTTTCTTGACCCACTATGATAATGTAAGCTGTTCGAGTAAAGACACGTCATCCGGACTCAATCTCAACTTTTCAAGTACGCAATGTTCTTGAATATTGCATTGTTTATTTTATATTAATATAAAACTGTATATGTTTATGAAAAGCTTAATAAATTATAAAGTTTGTTTTTCCTAACTCTCTTTTATAATAAAATTCTCTTCAATTTAAAACCTCCGAAAAGCACTCTTCCTTAATATAATATCGTTTAACCAGTACAAATTTGGATAAAAAAAAAAGAATGGTTGCTCGAAATTTTTATAGGAATGATAGCAGACCTCAGGAGCTACGAAACAAATCAAATAAACAATGGACCGATTTTCAGTAGAATAGTAGGATATCGTTTGTTTTTTTTGTTTTTTTAAGTTGAGTTGTGTTTTTTCTTGAATCGTAAGCAATAACTAAAGAAATATTTAATTCAAGTAATTAATAATTGCTTCATTGTAAACAAGATAAAAATTAATTTAAAGGAATAAAGAGTTTATCGTTGTTAAAACCATTTAAAGAGGACTTTTGAGCGCCTAAACTAAGCAAAGTTCTGTTTTTTAAAAAATTCAATAATGAGAATATAGAACTAAATCCAGGAGGAGTTCTAAAAAGAATAAAGCATTTTAAATAACTTGGTTCCATAATTGAAATGGTGCAAGTGATGTGGAAATAAAAATAAAAATTTCAGTTTTCAAAAATACCACATCATTGCTCTACTCGGTATTATGGAACCGAAACATTACCCCCCCCCCAAAAAAAAAAAATCTACAATACTAAAGTACTGAGCATTATGATATATGGACTTGGATCATAAAAAGCAACCTCAGGAAGAAACTTCTAGCCACCGAAATGGACTACTGGAGACGAGCTGCGGGAATATCCAGAATGGATAAAGTCAGAAATACGACCATCAGAGAAAAGATGGAGGCTAAAAGAACCATTCTGGAAGAGATTGAGATAAAACGCCTGAATTGGTATGGACATCCTGAAGGAAGACTACCCAAAGAAGTTCACTTATGTAAAACTAGGGAAAGAAGAAGTCGAGGAAGACCAAGGAGATAACGAAGTAGAGGAATTCATTATGGGTCATGGTCTACGGCACGGACGGATCTACGGGGGGAGGGGGCTTTTGGACTGAAGTCCTCCCCAAAATGGTAAAATATAACCATGTTGTATGGAAACAAATTATCTCTTAAAGTATTATGGCTCGTGGAATTACATTTGAAAGGACTTTAGGAATCACATAAACACCATTTCATATAGGTATTTAGTTTCGTTCTTTTTTTCCAAAGTAATTATCATTTTTTTTATGAAAAAAAAAACCTTTCGGGCTGAAGCCTCTCCCAAATTTAAATTCTGGATCCGCTAGTGTTCTACGGGAAGAATGGAGCTTAGATAGGACATTATAGAAAGAAGCCATCCAAGCACTTAGCTTAAGGAAACCCACTATTTGTCGAAACTCCTAAAAAACTACAACTTCTCTAATAAATCTCAATATAGTAAACCACAACGCCAAAAATTTCTCTCTACTTACGGGACACCCTGTACACATCTAATTTCTTCCAAATTTGAAATTAAAAAATTGTGGACATATACCCTTCTAACATTAAGTAAGTTGTCTTCTAGTATGCAATTACATGGAATAAAGGATTTTTTTTTAATGTTACGAAACCGTAAACTTCAACGTAAGTTCCAAATTCTGAAGGATTCGTAGAATCGCAGATTTTCAATAATTATTTTGATGATTCATAACTACTGATTAATAATTTAATCCATGATTAAATTTCTGTATAATACAGAACTTTAGTCACGGAATGAGACAAAGATAATGTAGGTAAATTTTCAATAAAGGAACAAGGAAAACTTCCAAAAATCCTGAAGATAAAATAGGTTAATGGAGACGGAGATTTTTAGTAATTAATTCTCTGGAAACATCAGCTGTTAAGTGACAACAGAGGAAAAGTGTTGTGCCGTACCATCACGGTTAGTCAAGAATTGAAGACGGGGTCAGCAACCTTTCGCAATAATCATGATCAAGCAACTCCTAAATTTATTTATCTCGACCTAAATTTTTTTTTATTAATTATATTTTAGCCGAAAATAATTATATATATATATATATATATATATATATATATATATATATATATATATATGTATATAATATATATTTGGGCAGGTGGGACATACTTTTTGTGAGGGAAGAAAAGAAAAAAAAACCTTAAATTTGTTTTTTTATACAAAATGGTAGTATTTTATGCCATTTAATTGTCTTTAATGTTTGAAAAAAAAATAAGCATTACAAAGACCACATTTTTTTAATGCTAAAGCTAAAGCAATTAAATTAATAAGAAATTCATTATTATTCATCTTCACAAAAATCAAGCAACTCTTAAAAAAAAAAAGTGCTTGACGGAAATACTCAATAAAGTTAGAATCCGTAAAAAAATGTCCGAAAAATATGAGGTCTGTTCGGGTTTAAAACAGAGGGATTCTCTTTCACCTGTCCTGTTCAATTTTGCATTAGAACATGACATTAGGGAGGTAATGCGTACCGAAAAAGGGTTGGATCTGGATGGGACAACACCCGTGCTGGGCTATGCTGATGATCTGGTACTGTTAAGCGAAGACGTTGAAACTATAAAACTAAATACGACAACGTTAATGAATGCCAGTAAAGAACTAGGGCTCGAAATAAACACGGATATGAACAAAATATATGGTTAGCTGCAAAAATGGCGATACTACTGGTGATATCGATATAGATGGTAATATGTTTGAACAGGTAGAGAAGTTCATGTATCTAGGTTCTACGATAACCAGAAAAGCCGAAATTGAAGAAGAGATTAAGGTTAGACTGGAGGCGGGAAATGCTTGTTATTTTTCTGTGACAAAACTACTTAGCTCGCGCCTCTTGTCCCGGAACTTAAAAATTAGAATCTATAAAACCATTGTCTTACCTACAGTTCTTTATGGTTGTGAAACGTGGCCACTTACATTAAGGTATAAGCAACGTCTTAAGGTTTTTGAAAATAAAGTATTGCGTAGAATATTCGGACCGAAAAAGGATGGATTAACCAGAGAGTTCAGACGGTTGCACAACGCCAAATTGCGTGACCTGTATCCAGTTAATATAATTGAGGTGATTACATCGCGGAGAATCAAATGGGCTTGTAAAATAGTTGGGCTTAGTAACGAGAGAATTCCTAAAAGCTTGATATTTGCTGTACCGAATGGTAAACGTCCGAGGGGTAGACCGAAGCGAAGGTGGGAAGATTGCATTAAAGCCGATCTGAACGTTTGTCTTCAATCAACCTCCAGAGTTTGAACATTAAAAAATGAGGCACCTTGTATATTTTTTGAGATTATTGTGGCTGTGAAATGTAGTAGGCAGTGAACATATGAGAATTTGAAGTTATAAAAGTTGAGGAAACGATACTTATTTAGTTGGCAGATATATTTTTTTTATTATCGCTCTGAAGGGAGAAGTGTGAACTATGACAGACTCTAGACACTTTGGCTACAGAAATAGCCGAATTCCAGAGGCAACCTCTCTGTCTCTATTATTGGACAGATCTCCCACTTTCATCACTATCTAACCTCAACGGTAATATGTCATCTTTAAATTACTATTATTTTATATATAATATTAATATTATCACTTAATATGCGCAAATTTATTACTTTATTTATTAATTAAAAGTCATACGTAATAAAAAGATATTTTTTTTTTGTCTACTCCATCATTAATTATTTGGATCCTGTAAAACAAATCGAGAAGTAGTTCCGCTTAGTTTAAATTTGAAAAATGGCCGCCATAGCACGAGTAACTGACCTAGGGCATTTTGGGTATCAAAATAGCACTAGTATTCACCTAAGAGTTTCAATATCTTTTTGGATTCTCTCCTAATTTTTTATTTTGTCTGTTATCACAGTAGAAGTTTATCATTTCGTCTTTATTACAATAATATATTAGTTCAAACAATGAATAATTATTGAAGGAAATGGACGGAACACAATTTTTGTCTTTGTGACATTATTTGGTCTAGTAAGGAGGTAAACATATTAATAGACCCCACTACTAGGTGGTTAGCCAGATGTGGGGGAAGAGTTCTCTTTTTTTCGGGTTTTCGCTTATATCAGAAAAACTATCCATCGCATCGACAGAAAAGTTCTATACAAAAATAAAGCTGATAGAATTTGCAATATGATTGATTATTATTTTTTTTCGTTACCTCGCTTAGTTTTCGAGATATCTGTTCTCAAATATCTGGAAAAAAAAAATTTATCTCATGTTTTTTTACTGTATATTGACTAGTTAAATCTTGCTTTCATCCTACGATTAAGACTAGGGAAAGAAAGTTTTTAATAGAAATAGAAATAGAAAAATCATCTTTATTCTGGGACTAGGTCCCTTTAGAATAACAGTATTGTTCATATAATACCTAACTACAAATCTGGTCAAAAGACTTATTACAATGAATAATGACAAAATACATGTAATACATTAAGTATTAATTAGGCTCTTAGGATAAATTAACGAGGACAGTTGGGTAATAGCGGTTCAGTACTACAATATTGGAGCTAAAATAATTGCATAATAATCACTGAATGAAATTATAAAGGAAAGTAAAATCTATTTTATAGGTAAAGCATTGTAGTGATGGAATATAAAAATTTAAAAAAATAATAATAACTGTTAATATGTAGGGAAAGAAACTGTAAAAACTAAAACAAAAAAATATATAAAAAAACAAATAATGATATACATATGTTCCCTAAGATATTTAAGTGATTATGCGTAAAGATTAGGAGAAGAGAAAATAAAATAAAGTATATATATACACATAGCGAGAAGTATGTTGAAGATAATTAGAAATAAAATACATTTCACTGAAATACATTCCATGAATAACAAATTAGAACTTAAGGAAAACAAATTTTATCTACTCACAATGCTTAGTGAGTGGTGATGAAAATTCACGTTCAACACAGAATAAAACAATAAAAAATAAGAGAAAAAAAAATAATGTCTAAAGAAAATTAAATCCTTATAACATAGTATGTATTTAACCAGCGTCTGATTGGATTGTGAAGATAGTTACATTTTTCTCAAGAATATATATTATTTTACTATTTTATGTTCAACGGTTCAAAATTTAGATCATTTATAACTTTATATGTCAATTCCGAGATTTTGAATTTTTTTTTTTTTTTTTAATGATTTACGTTATTATTTTGCACTAACTCTCAATACATCTAAATCTCTACGTAAATACTCTTATATATATATATAAAACAACAAATATTACGAAAATTATTTTTTTCTGAAAATTTTCGGAATTAACACATACAGTTCACACTTCAATTGATCTAACTTTTGAACTTTAGAGAAACACTATTAAAATAATGTATATTCTCGAAAAAAATAATTAATTATTAAAAACTTTCTTTCCTATGACTTAATGTAGTGAACGAAGCAACCAAGAGCTAGTCAAATGCAATAAAAAACAAGAGGTAAATTTTTTTTTCCCATATTAGCGATAGTTGAAGATGGATATCTCGGAAACTAAGCAATACAACGAAAACATGTATATAATCAATCATATTGCAAATTTTATCAGCTTTAATTTTTTATATAACGTCTTTGTCGATGCGATGGATAGTTTTGCTGATATAAGCAAAAACTCGAAAAAAGTGACCTTGTAGATGCCCCCTCCCACATCTGGCTCACCAGCTAGGTGTGGGGACTTTTAGTATGTCTACCTTCTTAATATTCCGTACAATGTCCCAATTAGTGAAAAATTGTGATTCATTTTATACTCCCGTATCGAGCATTCATTGGCTGTACTCTATATATTATGTTGATAAATAAGTTCTTTTGATTTTTCTAATTATTTTTATGTCATACATTTCTTATATGACGAATTAATCCCTAAGATGGGTTCATTCTAATCGTAATATGTCAACAACAATTTCAGTAAACTTTTGTTAAAATTAGATTAGTATTATGTTTGCTATGGCGCTGTGAATATAGAAGAAGATATTATATACTATCCTCCAGCTCAGAGCATTTCTGATGAATTTGCTCTGTGGTTTGGTTCCATGTCCTACAAATACAGAGGATTTTCTCCAGTTTTAAATTTCTCATAAATCTTTGAAATTCGTACCTAAGGAAATCGTTGGAATCCGATTGAGTATAGAGTAAGTAAAGGAGAAATAATTATTTATAAAAGCATCTCTGCAATTCATTTTTCTCTTTTTCATTGTCATAAAAAAAATTCTTTCTAAAATAACGTTTAACTGGAAGTAATAAGGTACTATTTAGCAGTTACTGCCCACCCCATCGACTGCTAACAGTGAAGTATTGATTTAGTGGAGTAGAAATGAGCCAATTCCGCTGCCGTGAGCAGTACCAGCGAAATGGTATATTTAGAAGAACGACTATGCATACCATTCTAAATGATTTTACAGTTGGAATGTTTATTTGGAACGCCTATTGATAAAAAAAACTACACAAAAAAAATATTCATCAATATTAAAACGAAAGTATTAACAAAACTGCTGATATGTGTAATAAATGCATAATGATCAGCACAGTTAGCATAATTTTAAGTAAATCAATAAGTAAACAACATTGTATATACAGCACGACGTTGTTAGTATAACTGTAAAATAAATAAAAATGCATTCAAAGGATCCCTTTGATTTTAAGTAGGACGCGTGGCTCAAACAAAAAACTACGTCTTTTGTATATTTTCTCTTGAAGGCGACGGAGACATGAGTACGGAATTTTTAGAAGTATAAACAAGTGTCGCAAATGTTGACTTATCTTAAAGTCAGAATTCGTTTGATAATTTTTATTTAGGATTTAATATAGAAATTTCGTTTCGGCAAAACCACATGTTACAATTAAGAAATCCGAACTAGATTGGTTTAAATTTAGAAAGCATTTACTTGATATAATACACTCCCTCCAATGAAATATTAAAAATACTTTTTTTTGTGAACAGAAAAATACTTTATTCAAAGTAGTGCTGTATTACTACATAGCACGGGCGAATCTACGAGGGGGGAGGGGAGGAGGCTTTGGGCTGAAGCCCTCCCCAAAATGGTAAAATATAACCATGTTTTATGGAAAAAAATATAAAAAAATTATCTCTTAAAGTATTATTGTTCGTGTAATTATATTTAAAAGGACTTTAGGATTCACTTAAACACCAGTTCATATAGGTAGTTAGTTTATTTCTTTTTTTCCAATGTAATTATCGTTATTTTTATGAACAAAACAGCTTTCGGCCATAGCCCCCCCTCCAAAATTAAATCCTGGATCCGCTCTTGCTACATAGGATTGCTTGATATATAGCTTACTGATCAATCTCTTTTCGATATAACACTAACATACACAGGTGGATCTACGGGGGGAAGGGGAGAACTTTCGAGCTATAGCCCCCTCCAAAATGGTAAAAATATAACCATGTTTTATGAAAAAAAAATTATCTCAAACAATATTATTGTTCGTCTAATTACATTTAAGAGGGCTTAAAAACTCACTTTAACACCATTTCATATAGGTAGTTCGTTTCTTTAATTTTTCCGAAGTAATTATTGTAATATATACATAAAAAAAAAAATCTCGCTGGCTGAAGCCCCCCAAAATTAAATCCTGGATCCGTTATTTCTAACACATATTATACTATAAATGGTCCTGTAACTTGGAAATGAGTTTCCTTAGAGGAAGAACCCATAGAATCAAAATTGTAGAGCATTAAATTTTGCGTCAACTGAGTACCAGCTAATTTAATGTAGGTCACTGGCTGCTAACAAAATCGGTAATCTATCGATGGTTAGAAATTGCTAATGAAAGTAAACCTGATTTTCAATATTTCAACAGTATGGGTGTCTTTTCTAGTGAATTAGTTTTGTTTAAAGTCTGGTACATGCAGAATAAGCTTCTTTTTCACCTCTCAACAACAATAGATTTTGGTAAACGATGTGCGAGATCGTTGGTAAAGATTCCGAATTTTATAAAGGACTAACGAATCCCGATTCAAGATATATAATTGGCCTAAAATAAAAATGTCAGTACTCAGTTGAACCAAGATTTGATGCTCTACAACTTTGATTCTATGGGTTTTTCCTCTAAGGGAACTCATTTCCAAGTTACAGGGCCATTTATAGTAATTTGTCTCAGTTTTTGACAAATTAGGTAAAAACCAGCGTTGGTTGAACGTGGTTTTATACCTTACCGCGTAACCAAATTATAAAGTTTATGTACTCGTTTGACGCAAAATTTAACGTACTTTAATTTATTAAAGAATACATTTTTCGCTTTGATGCATTGTTTAGGAGTTATAGGTGAAAAACCCAAAAAATATCGAAAAAATCTGACTTTTTTGGCTGTAAAAAGTTTTCCCTTGGTGGCCCGCGTTAGCAATTTTATTTTTTACATGTCTAAACCCATATATACAAGTTAAAAAAATAAAAACCTTTCTCACATTTTTTGCAATGGATTTCCCGTTTCGATCCTCAAATTATTGGCCTAATATTCTTTAAATCAGCCGCCATTTTTGAAAGCAGCGGCTCTGGAACGGCAAACAAGGTTTTTTTTACTCAGAATAACATACACTTTCGTAATTTACAATCAAACCTTCGCCTGCGATCAGGTCGATTTTTGGGCCCTGGCTCCAGGGCTATTTATTGTCCATTAGTTCGAAAATTCATAGCCCGTCGAAATTTGTTCCCCCAAAAAAAATTAAAAACCTGTTAAAATTTTGATAATGCAACATGCGCCATGAAACGTCCTTTTGGGCACTGCTGCACTAATCATATATAATATCGTTACTATATACTTACACTAGATTATCACTGTTAGTCAATTCATACTTGGGTGAGAATAATATTTAGAATAAAAAACAAAACAAGAAATGATTCAAATGGTAACATTCAATGAATAAAACGCTCATATATCAAGCAACATAGATTTTATGAATATAAACAAAAAGATATGACTAAATAAATATCAGAGCATAAAAAAAAGTATTGAATACTTAATATCTGAACTTTGCATTATTAAGGAAGGATTATGGTCCGGGGCGGCGGTCTTGTATATTGCCCGTTATAGTCCTGAAGTCGGGTCGAAACGTTGGCTTTTAATAAAATAGCCATCGTGTGGTAGATGTAGTCTCCTCTGCATTGGAGCGCGGAATGTACTGCACGGGAGTCTTTCTCGACGTTGAACAGGCGTTTGATAGAGTCTGGCATCCGGGACTGATGTACAAACTCCGTGAATTCCTACCACCTACATACTTCCTCATTATCCGTTCCTACCTTACTGACAGATACTTAAAAGTCAATCATAACAATGCTTATTCATCTCTTTTTATTCAGTCTGCAGGTGTTCCTCAAGGTAGTATCCTAGGTCCTATCCTTTACACAGTTTATACAGCTGACATCCCAACCCAATCCAACATTGTCATCACCACCTATGCCGATGACACGTGTATCCTATCAGTTAATAATGATCCTTTAATTGCATCCCAAACTCTTCAATCACATATCACAAGCCTTGAAGAATGGTGTACTGGAGAATAAAAATAAATTCCAACAAATCCCATCAAATCACCTTTACCCTCCGTCGTAAACCTATGACCTCTTGTCCTACAGTATCCTACAATAATACTCCACTTATTCCTGTTGAGCAAATCCGCTACTTAGGACTCCACCTTGACAAAAGACTCACTTGGAACCCCCATACCAGACTGAAACGACTAGAAACCGCCCGACGTTTACGACTACTGCAGCACTTTCTAGACAAACGATCTAAGCTTTCAATCAATTATAAACGACTCGTATATATGACAATAATAAGACCTATTTGGACTTACGGAATTGAGCTTTGGGACTCCACTAAACCATCGAATTCCTCTCGTATCCAATCCTTACAATCCAAAATCCTTGGTAAAATCTTCAACGCTCCTTACTTTGTCACAAATAAAATCATCCATAAAGACCTTAATGTTCCATATGTTTCCGATCTGGCCCAATCCAGATACCTTTCCTTCCATAATAAACTGCAGAACCATCCGAATCCTCTCGTTTCAAACCTTGCTTCCTCCTCGATCCCTGATAACCCTCCGAGGCGTCTGAAAAGAAGATGGCCTCGGGATCTTCTAATATAGAACTTTAATTTGAGTTCTACCAATGGGTAGTTTCTCTTCATGTTGTACATGCCATGTTACCAATTTCTCATTTACTTATTGTATTCTCTATGTAATACAGTTGTAAATTCCATTAAAATAATAAAAAAAATAAAAAAAAAATAAAATAGTTTTGCTACTATTTAGTTTATTTATGACTGCCACCCCGGACCATCTCCTTCCTTAAAAAAACTAGTTTTAAGTCTAGACTATTTTTAAATAGAGACAGAAATCATGCGGTTTAGTTTTGAGATTATAGACTAAATATAAAAATAGATAGCTTAATGAGTATTAAATTAAAATTCAGATTGCGTTTAAACAAGAAGCTATTAGTTTTTAATTTGAGCTCAGATGGTTTCGTTTTAATCACACGCATCAAGCCAAGTAAGTCTCTAAATTGAGTTCTGCAGTTGTCTGTGAAATAGTGTTGTTATTGCAAGGAACAGGTGAGCTGATTAATGGGTTTGAATTTGTCATGATGTGCAATTTTGAAACTATAGTAATTGAGCTTGTTCCAACAAATGCACAGGGTCGTCTCATCGGTAGTTGGGGCCCAAGACGAAATTTTACCTGGCGCCCTACTTCCTATTCTACCGTAAAACTATGTTTAACCACATTGTTATTATCATACGAATTTACCTCGCCGTTTAGGCTATACGGGATTTTCCCTGGCCGGAGGGTGGGGGCGGGGAATTTAAAATCCCCTCTGGGACCGGGATGCGAACTCGTACTTTTCTTGTCTCTCAAATCTTCATATATCTGGTTGCCAGGCGACTCGCGGTGCAGTGCACACGGAAATTTTACCAGGCGCCCTACTTCCTATTTCACCTTAAAACTATGTTTAACCACATTGTTATTATCATACTATTTTTAAATATAAATATTTTTTCTAATAGCCTATTAACCATTAAACATTATATTACATTTCCTTTCATTTATCCAGATTGATAAAAAATAAAATAAAAAAGCTGGTGCGCGCAACACACAATTTTCACTTACCGATCTATTTTGTATAGAAATTATTTTCTGGCAATGCTGGCCTATTATAAAATTTTTTGAAGTGCATTTTAAACGGAGCCATAGCTTAAAGCTTACAGATAAAAACTCATTAAGACCATTATAATTACAAAATGTCTATTTAATATATCGACGACAGGCAATAATAATCTAGTCATTCCATCTGCTTTTATAACCACAGAATGACTAACTCCAATTTCAACATTTTTGGGTGATGTCATTTTAGTGATATTCTTAGTTGAAAAAGTTATCTATGCAGACAATGAGTAAGTTGACTCCATGATTGCAGTGTTGAAATATAGAACTGAGAATAAAGGTATAAATTTAGGTACTTATTTCTTATGAAAGATGTTCTTATGAAAGACACTTTATTAAATATCTGTAGAAACAAGGTTTTTTTAGTCTCAACAATTAAAAAACTATATTTTAAATTTATCCAAATTTTCGCCTCTTCAGTGAAAAAACCCCAAGACGAAATTTTACCAGGCGCCCTACTTCCTTTTTCACCTTAAAACTATGTTTAACCACATTGTTATTATCATACTATTTTTAATTTTTTTTTTCTAATAGCCTATTAACCATTAAATATTATATTACATTTCCTTTCATTTTTGCTTGAGTAATTGCTATTATTATTTTATTAAAAAATAAAATAAAAAAGCTGGTGCTCGCAACACACAACTTTCACTTACTTACTTTGAATAGAAATTATTTTTCGGCGATGATGGACTGTTATAAAATTTTTGAAGTGCATTTCTCACCGAACTAAAGCTTAATGTTTACAGCTAACAATTAATACCATTAAAATAACAAAAATTCTATTTATTATATCATCCGTTGATTATGGATTGTACGATCTTTTGTTTATAGATCGTAGGACTATTAGTTATTAAACTGTTATTTTCCATTGCAATGTTGACTAAAATGGAATTAAGATATTTATATTGCCTGCCATAGATAGGTCAAAAGTTGTCACACTAATTGTAAGTGGATACTCTTGGGATATCACAAAGGGAAAAATCATCAAATTATGTATGTGACTTTATCATAAAAAAAAAAAATCGAAGGTGTATTTTCAAAATGATAAACTTCAATAATAAATATCTAAAGGTAAAATGTAATTGAAGCACATTGACAAACATTCCAAAAAGTGTTTAATGGAATATGCAACTATATAAATATGGTCTGAAACTTTCCACTTTTATGTAAGTCCTAGTATAAAATTAGGAATGAAATTTACGATTTCATTGTAAGAAATTCTATTGATTCGTCAAAATTCATCACTACTGATAGCCGGAAAGGCTTATATATTCAGAAATAATATATAAGAAGATTATGAAAACTATTGTCCTGAGATATTTTGCAGGCATGCAAAACTAATTGCTTTATTTTACATTTCCTTTTAAGGTTCCTTGTTGAGGAAAAGTTTTGCATATAATCAAGAACTGATTTCCATATGAAAGAACAAGATAGTTTGCTAGTGGAGTTGTTAAAAAATGGGGCCTCGAGGTTAGTGACATTTTAAATGTGGATGTGAACCCCGATCTGTAAACAGCAAAATTATTTTTAGCAGTTAACGAAAATGGCGCAAGTGGGGTACCGAAGTAGTGCGAAATTGATTTGTTTGTCTCTTAATGGCGGAGGTCGTTGATCCATTTATTATTTTATCTTATTTATTATATCATATTAATTTTATCAATATTTAAAAAATTGTATTTATATTTTTGTGTTATTTATTTGTCTTATCGCTTCCAGTTTTATTTTCTACAACTATCTGATGTACATTAACACTAAACATACCATAACGGGTCAAATGACCCATTTTGAACTTTTCCATTGAAAATGCACGTATAATTTTATTGCGTTTGCACATTTGACTTCATGACTTTTTCTAAGTAATTAATGTACAGTTATAAAAATATTTTTGTTTTGTTTATTCTGAGTAATCCTTGTTGTATACCGATATCTACCACAACAGGTCATTTGACCCGGAGAGAATTTTTTTGTTTTATGAGATTATCTAGTCATATTTGTAGTCAGTAAGTTGCACATTCTTCCAAAGACTGTTGCGTAAAGTAGTTCAACGAAAATAGCTCAGAATAATTTCAAGAAAATATCAAATTTTAGATTGAAAATAGCTTTTTAGTGTAAGAAAAAGTGGCAAAAATTGAAAGTCTTGGTAAGTACCTAGCTTATATTTTATTTTGATAGCTATAGTAATACAGATCATTTTTTACCCAGAAAAATGTCGAAGCAAACAAGACAGTACAAGTTCTTAGAAGATATAAATAATATTGGCGAAGAGTTTTCAGAAATTAGTGAAGATGAATTTTCTGAAAATGAAGATATATCGGTTGCAAATAAAAATGAGTTTGATTCTACAGATACTGACGATGAGGAGGATAATATTGTGAATGCATGTAGTGGCCGAAAAAGAATAAGATTACTCACAAGTTCGGAAGAAAGTGAAGTAGAAATAAATGAAGAAAATGTTGCGAATGATGGATCTGTTTGGCAACAAATGCAAGTAGGTGGCACACCTGGAAGAGCACCACTTCATACATTTTTGCTTTTGTAATAGAAATGCTCAACATACTATTTTGTTTAATCATAATAAATTTAATTTATATTTTTATTTCCTTCCTAACATCCATATTTCATACATTCAAGCATGAAACATAAAGTCGGGTCATTTGACCCGCTATGGTAGAAATAGGTATATATTAAGTCTTGGTATGATTAGTGTTAAATCAGTTAAATATTTTTTTATACTATTTTTATCGACTACATAAGAAAAGATGCATATACGCATATTTAAGACTTTTATTTTATTTAAAGCAAAATAGAATAATCCAATAAAAACTAGTCTAATAAATAAAATTAATTTTATAAACTAATATAATACCCGTAGATTCTTCTGAATCCTCTTTCTTCCCTCAACAGATTGGCGTACCACAAAGTAGCTTCCTAAGTCCAATTCTCTATTCGCTATACACCTCTGATATCCCTGAGCACCCTAGCACCACTATCTATCCTACACAAATCCCACTATCGCATCAACTGCCCTTCAAAACCAACTCTATGATCTTCAAAACTGGTTCGAAAAATGAAAAATTAAAATTAACAGTAACAAATCCACCCACTGACTTTCTCTTTAGGAAAGCTTCATGTCCACCTATAATAATTGACAATAACCCAGTGCCTTCAAAAAAATATGTACGGTACCTCGGACTTAACTTAGACAAAAGACTTATCTGGGACATATATACTAAATTAAAAAGACTATAACTGACTAGGCGATATAACCAACTTTCACATCTTCTGGACTACAGATCCTCACTTAACTTACGAAACAAACGACTGATCTACAACACCATACTGAGACCAATTTGGACATACGGAGCAGAATTTCAGGGTTCGGCAAAACAAACACATATAAATAAAATACAAACAACAAAATAAAAAATCTACGAAAAATTCTCATGTACATTTCGAATAACACTTTACATACCGGCTTAAATATCCCAACAATAAAATCCACGACCAATACAATTCATTTCATTCATCAATTTTAAATCACGCCAATCCATTACAGTCCGTGGTACAGACCTCTTTTTATCAAATTATCTGAAACTTCGTAAATGGCTTCGTATCATCGTAACCTACAAATATTTTATTTTCGAAAATTTTCAATCTGGAGGTCCGTAAACTTTGTCTATTTAATTAGGTACTATAAACTCGTAAATATCCAATTGATTTCCACTTGAATCGTAAAGATAATTTGATCACAAAATCTATAAAAAAGATGGCCTACACAAATATTGGGCCGTTTATCCTATATAACCTCGTTATTTTGACAATTTGGGAGTGTAGGTCACGCCAAACGGCTCAATATTTTTGAAGGCGTACCTTTTTTCTCGACTTTGTGCTCAAGCTATCTCACGATTCAAGCGGAAAGCAAGTAGGTATTTAGGAGTTTTTAGTACCTAATTAAGCAGACAAAATTCGCCGATCCCAGATTAAAAACGGCCCAATTCAGAGAATTTTGGCAAATAAAATATATGTAGGTAACGATGAGATGAAACTATTTACGAAGTTTCAGGTGGATATTAATAATTTTATGAAAAGGGATCTTTACTACGGACAATTAGTCCTTTCTATTTCTTGCTCCCGGTTAACTGATCGAAGCAGACTGAAAAGAAAATGGCCAAGGGACTTACTCTTACATTAATAACAATTGTTGTGAATGTGTTCATATCTCACTATAATTATTGCCCACGTGACAGATTATTATATTCCCCCCCAAAAAAAAAATCTGGTGTGGTTTCTTTCACTTACCACCCTCTTTTTAGCAGAAATAAGTATTTCCAGACAAAGCGAAGCGAAAGTAAAAATTATATACTCTATATTTATTTATATTTCATTGGGGGTATTTTTATTTGTTTAAGTACCCCTCACATATACAAATTTTAATATTTATATCGCTGTAATCTATACAATTAAATATTAAATAATAACATTTATGAAAGCCACATATGTATGTTTATATAATATTGTCGTAGTCCGTATTATATTAATATCATGTTAAGTATAGAAGCGTGTTCTAACCTTTCAGGCGAACTTCTTTGCCATCTCAATTAGAATTATTCTCCGTTACGATCTCTTATTTATCATTTAGTTAATTATCAATTTCTTTCATATTTTATATTTAACCATTTTTCATATTAGAAATTAATGTGAAATGGTCAAATGTTTCAAATAAAAAAATTAAAGGCACTTTAGAGGAAGCTAATATTTAAAATTAGCCATTTAAGCCCTGTTAGAGAACATCAATCAGAATAAAAACTACAATTTATTAAAACTGTATTTCTGTTGAAAACCGAGATTCAAAAGTTTTCACTATCGCAATACTTTCCTTTACTATATATATCATATATAGGTAAGTGAAAGTAAAAAAATAACAAGAAAAAACAAATCGAGCAAATTCGCAGCCAATGGTTAATACATCAGATTTGCATGATGCGCTGCATCGCAGGTGCAAATTGCATAAAATATTAAAATATAATATCTCATTGTCATACGTTTACTGCTTACCTCGTTTAACAATCATTACACAAGAAAAAGACAAAGTCAAAAGCATAGGAAAAAAATAAAAATCTTGCAGTGTCTCCGGAAAATCATTTCTTATAACATGAAGAACTTTTTCGAGATTTCTTTATTTAATTTATATTAGAAGTTCATTTAATTTACAAATAATCTAGCTCTTATTGTGTTGAGTAAAATGTGTCTATTTCTTGCAGCAACTGAACAAAGTTTTTTCTGTTTAATGTAATCTATAATCTCTTATCTGTTTCTATGCCTCATCTTCCTTCCTTCTATCCTCATCTTCGCTGCTTAGAGTGTAACTAGACTCATGACTCTTAGTGTATTTTTAACGAATTTCATTTCCTGTTGAATGAAATTGCATCAGGTAGATTCTGTCAAGAGCTATAACTTTCTCACTGATGACTCATCATGACGCATCTATTCCCAACGCGATTTTCAGCGGAGAAATTACAACTGTGAAGTTGTAACATTGAAACACATTGTGGAATATTCATGTATTCGATTATGTCGATATTACATTGTATCGATTGTAATTAAGAAAATTAGTAGAATATTTTAAATTGTACCAGGTGATGAAGAACTTATAAAATTCTAACTTCCAAAAAACTACCTCTCTGTTTTTCCTTTTCAACGTTTCGGACAATGTCCATTTTGAATAATTCTTTCTTGTATTTTTATTTTTTTATATAAAAATATAAATATACCAGCACACGGAAGAGGGATTGCAATATAGTCAATCACCATGTGTAATTGATAGTTGAATACAAATTGATAGTCGGGTATTATTTTTCCGTCAGTCAGTATGTCAATAAGTCTTTTGTCTTACAGTTGTGTTTCAAAAAATTTTGGAACATATTGCGAGCAGGCCAATTGGTCTATATGACGAAGGAATGTATTTGTCCTTGTTTAGTTAGTGAATTATTGTCATCAAAAACCAAAACAAGTAAGAAAATCACAGGGTTTTAATCCAACTATTAAAAAATCACATGTATTATTTTCGGTGCTAATGTACCAATAGAACTCGGGTTAACCTCTTTATTAAAAACTCTTGACATACAGAGCAAGATTGTAAATTATCAAAAAACTTGAGTTGATGCAGTAAGGTAAGGTCTTCTGTAATTGTTAATCTCTAACCTTCTTCAGTTGAAGAGGATGACGGGTACGAATCTTAAAAATTGATAACGGGATCACCTCATTAGAAATACAATGATTTCACAAGTCTTCTAAATATGAGTTCTTGAACCTTTAAGTACTTCAAATTTAGCTAGTGTTGCCCAAAACCGGTCTTGGTCTTGCAAAGTGCTAAAACCGCCTAACTGTTGCAAGACCAAGATCAATACTGGTAAAAAAAAGAGGTTTTTCGAATAAAAAATAATGCAAAATAGTTACTAATGCTTGACATTTTCAGTTACTATATGTAGAGATTCCCAGTCCGCTGGTGTTCCACAAGGTAGTATCCTAGGTCCTATCCTCTATACAGTTTATACAGCAGACATCCCTACCTATCCCAACACTGTCATCACTACATATGCCGATGACACATGTATCCTATCAGTAAACAATGACCCAGCAATTGCATCCCAAAAGCTTCAATCACACATCATAAATCTAGAAGAATGGTGTCAAAACTGGAGAATTCAAATTCAAACTCTAATAAATCCCACCAGATTACCTTTACCCTTCGTCATAAACCAACGACTTCCTGTCCTACAGTTTCCTTTAGCAATACTTCACTTATCCCTGTTGAGCAAATCCGATACCTAGGACTCCACCTGGACAAACGACTAACTTGGAATCCTCATACTAGACTGAAACGACAAGAAACCGCTCGACGTTTCCGATTACTTCAGCACTTACTAGACAAACGCTCTAAACTTCCCATTAATTACAAAAGACTCATATACTTGACTGTAATAAGACCTATTTGGACTTACGGAGTTGAGCTATGGGGCTCCACTAAACCATCGAATTCCTCTCGCATCCAATCCTTACAATCCAAAATCCTTCGTAAAATCCTCAATGCTCCTTACTTTGTCACTAATAAAATTATCCATAAAGATCTTAATATTCCTTATGTTTCAGATCTGGCCCAATCCAGATACCTATCCTTCCATAATAAACTTCAGAATCATCCCAACCCTCTCGTTTCTAACCTTGCTTCCTCTTCAATTCCTGATAACCCTCCGAGGCGTCTGAAAAGAAGATGGCCCCGTGATCTCCTAATGTAGTCATATCATTAGAGTGCTACCGTTGGGTAGTTACTCAGCAAGTGTATTCATGTCATTATATCTATTATGTCCAAATTTATTTGATGTATTTATGTAATACAGTTGTAAATGTCATTAAGAAATAAAAAAAAAATATGTAGAGAATTGGTATACTCAATATACTTTTTTGCATTTAACTCCATCAGTAAATTTAAAACAGATAACTCCACTCCCCAAGCTCTTTTCATAATTTCTTGAATTTGCATGTATAAGTATTATTTAATGTAAGCTAGTCAATTAATTTTAACGTATTCAGAAGGATATAGAGAACCTCCCAGGCGGAGATGGGGCTAAGAGGAAGTGACAAAAGGAAAGGAGAACTTATGAGGCGAGATTATATTTTCAACTTAACTAAAAAAATAATACTTAAACACTTCGAAGGTGTTTCTTCACTTCATAAAAGATTTTGGTTTATAATTTTCCATAATGAACCATTGTAATCGAACAAAAAATTCAAAAAGTTAGCCCCCTCATACGCCGTCTGCGCATTTTCTCCGAAACTACTGGAACGATTTTTTTCAAATTTGGATTTGAAGTCAGAGGTTCCGAGGATGATCCTCCTTCATCGACATTGCCTTTTCCTTTCAAAATGGAGGCTGAAAAACCTGCGTTGCTATAGACTGCAGCGCCTAAACGAATTTAACGATTTAAATGAAACTTGGCTAAAGTCTTTTTCTCAATGCCCTTTAAATTTATCTATATAACATACTTCAACGGAAATAAGTTGGAAAAAAAGTTACGAGGGGTTATAAAATTAGATTCTGAATAACTCAGAAAGTATACACTTTTTTGTTATGGTTATTTAAAAGTTTATGATATCTCAAAAAAAACAAAAAAAAACTTTAAAATTGGACAATTTGGAGCACAGATATGGTCTCTAGGTGTTTTTTATGTTCTACTGCAAATCCTTTGTTTTATATTTTCATTTTTGAATCTGTTACTGAAGTAATACTATTTTTTTTTTATTATTATTATAGAGTGGAGGATTTTTCACTCATATCATTCTACACTTCCTTCTACGGTGCTGGCAAACGTCTAGATCTCGCAGCTGTTCATTAGAACTGACTTTATAATGTGATAATGGAAAAGAAGATGGCCAAGGGTCGTTCCAAATTAATTTAATTTTTAAAGTGCTACCGATGTTTAGGGTAGTCTCTTCATACATTTTTTTTATGTTTTAGCAGATTTACTTATTGTATATGTATATAGTTGTAAATATCAATAAAAAAAAAAAATAACAAAATTTATTTTGGGGAACTAGAATATAAAACAATGGTTTTGGACTCCTTTTTGCTGACCCTGCCGTTTTCTACCCGAAAATTATAGACTTTTGTACAATGTAGAAGTCATGATTATACATTTTAATTACGTTTCACGACGTTTCGAAGAAATCTGATATTTTTATACTTCTCATGAAATGTTCCCGCTTTTAGCGACTCTATTTGAATCAATGGAGATATATGAGAAGATTGAGGCAGAGCATATAAAAATGTAAACGTTAGCATTCCCGAATATAGCGTTGCAGGTTCGAATCCGGCCTGGGCTAGTTAAAAATTTACTTCGTGGCAGACCCACAGTACGAATCTCGACCTTCCCACTCAGTAAGAATAGGTTTGATAGTACCTCTAGATCAATCCCTCTCCCGTATGATGGTACATTTATGTAGTCTAGAGCAGAAATTGTACGCAACAGAAGCATTTCTAGATGTCGTTCAAGCATTTGACAGAGTCTGGTATAAGGGACTCTTCAAACTTATGACAATACTACCTCCAACCTAATATCTTATCCTTTAACCTTTCTTTCTGACAGATTTTTCTCTGTATGCAAAAACTCAGAACTTTCTTCAGCCAGTCTTAGCAGGTGTTCCTCAGGGATCAGTACTCGCTCCTATTTTACATATAATTTTCACACACGATATTTCTAATAGTGTCGGAAACTATTACAGCGGCATACGCAGACGATAAAGCAATTCGAACAAGACATAAAAATCTTATAATGCCCTAACAGACTTTACAACATCATCTAGCAAAATGATGGGTGCACAATTTGAAAAATTCTGACTCAACCAAGACAAATCACAACACATTACTTTTACTCTTCGATATGAAAAACATCTCCTATTTATCTTGACGCTACCGAAATTCCACAAACAGCTAAAATACAGTATCTTGGACTGACATTCGACAGGAGCATCAGACCCACATATAAAAAACAAAACAAAGAAAAATGATTAACCTCAGACGACGATTATTATACTCACTACTTTGAAGAAAAAATTAAACCTAGAACAGAAACTGAACAATTACGTCTACTAAAGCCTATATAGACCTACACTTACAAATATACGGAACAGTCAAACCAACCGACTATAAAAACTAGTTTTTCAGTCAAAAGCTTTCAAATCTATAACTAAAGCTCTATGTTACGTTACAAACCATTACTTTACATAAAGATCTAAACATGCCAGCAGTTAACGACCTTATATGGACACACTACAAAATATTTCACGATAACTTACATGGACATACTAACATACTCATACAAAACATGGCTATGATTAAAATGTCCGAAAACACGCTTAGGAGGCTCAAAATAAGCTGAATGAGGGATTTCTTGGCTTAAAAGTACCTTAAAATCAAGATATGAAGGGATGCCGTTGGGCACTCCTTTCCTCACGTCGATCAATCCCCTACGAGTATTCTTTCAGTACAGACTCACTGATTGTCTGTACTTCTGACAGGTGTGGATGAAGAAATAAAGTTAAAAAAAAAGGTTAATTTTCATCTATATTACTATAATAAACATATAGCTCAAAAAGAGATATCTGATGATTACGATATGAATCATCACATGAGTCTCTATCATACAGTTCACTTACCTACGTTTTGACAATTTAGGCATCATCGGGACAGAAAAAAACAAGATCACGTATATCGCTCTGTCAATTTCTGGAATTCCCTCCCTATCAAAATTCGAATTCCCCATCCATATCCACATTCAAAACCCTCCTATTCCGATTCCTATCCCAAAAACAGTCAGATAGTTGCTAACCATTCGACAACATACATTTATTTCATGCCATTCATTGCCAAATATCAATGATATGAATGTATTTATATATTAATCAGGCACTTTATATTGTCAGATTCAGCTTTCTGTTTTTTCAACAGAAGCACAAAGATGATTTTAATAAATAATTTGAGAATTTGATGATTTTATTTTGGTCAGATTTATTCATTTAATTTTGT
Source organism: Nezara viridula (assembly GCA_928085145.1). Taxonomy (NCBI): domain Eukaryota; kingdom Metazoa; phylum Arthropoda; class Insecta; order Hemiptera; family Pentatomidae; genus Nezara; species Nezara viridula. The sequence goes on along the minus strand of OV725081.1, from coordinate 138,765,517 downwards.
TCTATTTTGTTATTCTCAAGGGACTGTGCCCCAGAATATAGTTATTTTCTATCTATCTATCTATATGCAGATATAAAAATAAAAAAAATATTGAAAAATAAGAAGAAAACAAATCATTTGCTATTGACATCTCACAAAGCCATCCAAATACATACTGAAGGAAACAAAAGGTTCCATAAACACACGCGAGGAAGCTTATATTAAACAGCTGATTTCTATTTTGAAATTCAACAATTAAGTAGGTAGTTATTTCCTATTCTTTTATTTTTATTGTATGGGTTTTTTAATATTAGAGGAGTGTTAACCTGCCGTTGAAATGCAGCAGGTCGTTCCTAAACTGTATTCGATGTATTGGTACTGTATTCAATCGATTGATGAATTCCATCGGTGAAATTACCGCTGAATTTAGACACTTACCTATACTATCTAGTAACTGAAATTTCATAGCTTAGTACTCCATCTGATATATATAAATATATATATATATATATTTCTTCTTCTGACCTCTACACCCCTTCGCACAGATCTGCCTCTTTTCAGAATTCCTTTATAGCTCGCGCTGTCAATTTCTGGAATTCTCTACCTATCAAAATTCGGCATTCCCCCTCCATATCCACATTCAAATCCCTCCTATTCCAATTCATATCCCAAAAACAGTCAGATACTTGCTAAACATTCGATATTATACATTTCTAGTCATCATCAAACGATATTGCTATTCTATACTGTGAACTTCACTAGAGATATAACAATATTTTCCGGCTCTTAATACCACTGATTGCATCTATTGTTTGCTTTTTTTATTTTTATTATTATTTTTTATTGGTATATAATTAAATCTGTACCTCTAGCATTTGACAATGATGAGTCTACATATTAACCATTACTTAAAGACACTGATATTTTATATTGTCAGCTTTGTTTTTTATTTGTTAGCAGAAACACACCTCATTTTAAAGAAGAACTCAATGTATTTTTTATTATTTTATTTTTCAAAAGAATATAATTATAATTTTTCCTACTGTACATAGTCTTAAGTGTTTTATCATAGTTTTAAGTGTTTTGTATATATATTTTTTTTTTTTTGTATATAGCTTGTTTAACTAATATTTTCTTTACTTTCTCTTTTTTATTATTGTTTTATTTTGGCCAGATGTAGTATTTTAATTATGTTATATTTTGTTATTCTAAAGGGACTTTGTCCCAGAATAAAGTTATTTTCTATTTCTATTTTCTATATATATATATATAATTATAATTATAATTATTTAAAGGAATTGAATATATAGTGATATCACAGAATCGTTAGTCATTCATGAGATGGAAGGCGACTGATAAATGGTACAAACCTCAAGTAGCTATCCAACAAGGAAAGGAGTGAGTTGGGAAATTTCTTAAATTTAATAATCTTATGATTGAGAGTGTATACTATTTTAGAGGATGAACTCGAATTGGGTTCTTTAATATTTAATGACGTGGCGTAGAACATGAATTGGGTACGGGGTGTTGTTTCTTACTACTTAGATTGAGAGTGGTTGAAAATCTTTACAATCCTAATCTGTGAGCCACAGAAAACTAATTGATAACATAAAAATGAAATTTATTTTAAGGAGAATACTTTATTTGCTTTAAACATCGATGTAGTAAGCGGAATTTTGATATATACATTTCAGAAAAAATATTTTTTTAAACAAATATTGTTTCAGGTGTGGAGATTTTATTTCTTTATCTCTTATATTGCAAATATACAAATATACTCTAAATATTATTAGTCCGTGGTACAGACCCTTTTTAACAAATTATTAACATATCAAATATAATAGGCTTGAAACTTCGTAAATAGTTTCATCTCATCGTAATCTACAAATATTTTATTTACGAAAATTCTTGGGGTGTTTTCAATCTAGAGATCGGCAAATTTCTAATTTCTGGATTTAGTCATATAGAAGATCGGCAAACTTTCTAAATTTTTAGGGGAATTTAGTCGATATACGAAAGTTTCATCAAAATCGTTAGAACTGTTTTCGTGCTACAGTCTTTAGAAAAACTAGTTTTTCATTTATTGCGCAGCAGCTATTGCGCATGGAGCATCCAATTTGTCTCACAGGCATCAGTAGTCAAAACCATACAAAATAAAAAAAAAAAAAAAAATCGGTTCATTAGTTCCCCAGAAAATCCTTGCACAGACTGACAGACAGACCAATGGCTTAAAATGTGTTTTTCGGACTCAGGAGGCTCTGAAACGTATAGATCCGTCGAAAACCGCACATCAGAAATTTAAATCGAACCCAATACTTTCATTACCAAGTTATAAGTAAGAAAGTAAAAATATCAAATTACTCACATACGAGGTTATTACAATTATCCCATGGATTTTTTTCTCTTAGAAAGCTCATTTCACAACTTAAGTATCATTTATAGAACAATATTTTTTCTTGTCATGTTTAAGTCATGGCATGCGGGACTTGGAGATGGCTCAATGTGGCTCAAAACGTTTGGAGGCCCTCTAGTTAGTCTATGATTTTTAATCAAATAATCCAGCAAATATACCTTATTATTTCGCTTTGGGATTTTAGAAAATAAATCAAAACATCTTATTAGATCAAGCAGTAAAACTCACAAACTTTTTTTACTGTAGAGTAAGAAGATGGTTCGGGGTGGTGGTCATAAAAATACTAAAATAGTAACAAACTATTTTATTTAAAGCCAACGTTTAGACCCAACTTGGCAGGTCTTCTTCAGGGCTAGAACGAACAAGATATAAAAGGCTATAGAACAAGGTACATAATAATTATGTAACTACCACATTGTTCTATAACCTGTTGTATCTTGTTTATTCTAGCTCTGGAGTAGACCTGCTGAGTCAGTTCGAAACGCTGGCTTTAAATAAAATAATGAAGAGAAGAATAGTTGGGGTGGTCAGTCAAAAAGGAAGGCAAAAATAAATTATAATATTTATTTTTACAAATGCCGACGTTTCGACCTGAAGTTCAGGCCTTCATCAGGGCTAAGAAAATAACCAGATAACAAGGTATGAAAAACATAAGTAGTGATGGTAAAAAAAAAAAAATAAAAATAAATAAATATAAATTAAAATGAAATTGTTAGAATAATAACTAAGAACTAAGATATAAATAATAATAACCGTTACAAAGTGTGAAATGATGAAATAGGCATAATCGAAAAGGGTGACACAAGTGTTACAATGGGAATCTTAGAATAAAATGTAAAACATAAAAAAGAAATATGAAGTTATATAAGAAATGAAAATAAATAGTAAAATTAAGACATTGAGAATGGAGTAATTAGATAGTTCAGGTCGAAACGTCGGCATATGTAAAAATAAATATTATCATTTATTTTTGCCCTCCTTTTTGACTGACCACCCCAACTATTCTTCTCTTCATTATCCACGACAGTCAACCAATTACCAATTTTAAATAAAATAGATTGTAACTATTTTAGTTATTTTATGATCGCAACCACGGATCATCTTTTTACTCAATAATATACCACAGTCAACCATCAAGTATTTGTTTACTATACAATCATATTCTTACTATAACTAATAACAGTTTATCATCCATTTAAAATTTGTGCTAAGTACTTAGCATGATAACACATTAAGTATTTACCACAAGCTTCATGAAGAATATATGTTTGTTATTGATTGTTGTTCTGATGTTAATAATGCTAGTTTTATAAATCGATGGACTGGAAAAAAACCGATTCGCTGAGTCAGCTGATGTTTTGAGATCAATGTTGTCAACAACACCTTCCTTTAACTGATAAATAAATAAATAATTCATAAACGGAATAAAAAAATTTCGTAATACACAACATAATAATTGCATCATCTAGAATTTTCCGTTGAGGAGAAATTCAAAGTGTGTCAACTACTTTATATATTTATATAGTTTTAATCAAAAGTACATAAACATAAATACAATTAATAACCATAGCTGACATGTGCGAATACTCCGCACAAACCTAATAATTATATCTGATTATAATAGATCAAGAGAACAACTTCCATTCAATAACGTTTACTAAATATATTTTGTAAGTGATCTATTTATGAATATAGTTTATATTCTGCCATGGTTTAACCATTGCATTTCCTTAAACTTATAATTTAAATATTAGTTTTTTCCTTCATTAGATTATCATAAATTAACAAAAGCTTCCAAATATTACTTTAAACATCTGATGACGATGAAAGCCTCAAATTCTCAGGGAGTTAGTCCAATCAGGATGGATGTTACTTTATCATTAAAAAAGTGTATTTTTAAAATTATAAACTACAATAATAAAGATTTAATAGTAAATACTATTGCAATCGAAGCACATTGATAAAAATTACCAACAAAGTTTAAAGGAAGACACATTTAAATAAATAAAAATAAAATTAATATTATTGGACTCTTTGTTCATCTTCAGAGACATTACTATTCACTGTTAGTATATCAGATGTTTTATATGTGTTATTCTAAGACTTGTCTTAGATTGTCCCTAATGTCGCTTTCATTCTACAAATATGGGAGTCCGAAACGTTGGACAGAATAAATTGCCATATATGCGAAAGAGAATGGTTTCATGCTTTATACTTAAAATAACACAAAAACTTTTCCTTAAATAAATTATAAACGTTAAATAATACAAGAGGAAATTGCTTAATATGAAATAACGGATTATAAATATGATATAAAAAAATTTTTATATCACAAAATCTAAATATAAGTGGTGCATGGTGCAAACCTTCGGACATTTAATTTGTAAATTTGCAGAAATAATTAACCATTGAATTCTTGAATCAACCGAAATGTATAAATCCAAGACTCCTTAAAATATCGGATCGGTGCAATCCATCTCTTTCCATTTAAATATTCCTTAATTTCTAATTTCATTCACAAACTATTCTACTCTAAATTCTCTTAATACAGGACAAATAGCCTAAAAATGAAACAATTTCTCCCTCTGTTTCATATTGTAAAGCTTGCAGAACCCATTAGCATGTTCGACGTACGTCTTATTAAACATAACATAAATACAATTCATGTTTAGATATACTTATACGAACTGGATGCCGAGTATTTTAAAATTCCTGCCATTGTATATAAGTTTAAGTACTTTTGTTTAAGCCTAGATAAGATAGTGGATCTGAGATATATGATCGCTAAGATTTTGGCACGACGTTGTTTCCGGGTTGTGATGCCGTGCGTAACACTGACAAAATGCCAATGCCATATCCCAATTCAAGCTTCAATGTATATATATATATATATATATATATATATATATATATATATATATATATATATATATATATATATATATATATATATAAACCTCTTTAATTGAGATTTGATTGACAAAACTACAATTTTTGAAGCGTTCCATGTTATGTGCAGAAAGGCGATATGAAGTGATTTTCATGTTATACTCAGTTTTATTAACATGTTAAAGTTAATAACAACAACTGAAACTTACAATTACTTACTTAAGCCCATATGGACCTCCGCTTCACAAATTTACGGGACAGCAAAAACGATCCACATACGAAAACTACAAACTTTTCTGAAAAAAAACTTTCAAAACCATAACTAAAGCTCCATTTTACGTCACAAGCATTACTTTAAACTAAGACCTTCAAATGCCAACATTTAACAATCACATTCAGACACACTACAAGCGCTTTCAAAATAATTTACATGGACATAATAACACATTTATACAAAGTATGGCAACATTTAACATGCCCGAAAACACACTTAGAAGGCTCAAAAGGAGCTGGATGAGGGATTTCTTCGCTTAAAAGATGTTAAATTCAAGACAGGAAGGGATGCCGCTGGGCATTCCTCTCCATCACGCAGATCAAGCCACTACCTATATTCTTGCCGACAGCTAATTGTCATTCCTTATGACAGGTGTGGGTGAAGAAATTAAGTTAAAAAAAATAAAATAGATAATTGTATTTTAATGCCGTCAAAATTATTACAATTTCTCATGAAAATTGCTCATAATCTAAGAATCACTCTCATGCTGCAACTGATGAAAAATAAAAGTTCAAATTTAATTTAAATCCCTTAAAAAAATGGCTTTTTCCAAAGATTTTATCTTATACGTCATTGATCTTGAAATATTAACTATATTAAATACGCAATAGAATCGTTGAGGAACCTTTACGTTATCATATTTGGCAAATTATTTTTTTAATATGATAAGAAATTAATGTGACTCCCTCTTCGTTATTTGCGACAGTGGCGCCCTCTGCCTTATCAGTAGAACCACTCATAACTTTATTAATATAGATATCAAAAAAATATATTACTTCAATGAAGAGGCCTTCATAAGATTTTGACGGATGTTAACGATTTTATTACAGGATATCCTGGATAGGGCGTAATATCTTGGTATAAATATGCGCCTTTTTTTAAATTAGTCATTGACCTCATTAAAATGATATCATAAAGCCAACACTAAAATGAGATTAGGAACCATCGTGGCTAAAAATAAAACAAATGAGTCGGAATAGTGAAGTTAAAATACTTATTTGCTAGTGGTTAATGGATAATAACATTTTATTAAAAAAAAATAATACATGCATATCTTAAATCTATATAGATTTCTTATTATTTTCAGTTACTGATGTATGAAATATATAGTAAGGGACAGTATTGCGATCGTGAAAATTTTCGAATCTGAGTTTTGAACGGAAAAACACTTCGAATTATTTCACAATGGTTTATTATTTCCAAACAATTGTACATCTATAGTAAATTTACCTTCCTAGTGCCAAAGAAAAAGAAATAAAAGGTGATTCCAAATGTTGGACTAAACATTATTTTTTTAATAATTAGTAATACCAGTGATGCGGTTGAGAGAGTAGCGCAGGGTTCTCCTGGAGTTTCCTCGCCTGATTGTAAATAGTGTATATAGGTATCCATGTGTTTTTTGCTTAGTTTTAATTTTCTTATTTTTTAGGTTATTTTATTTTATTATTTATTGTATATACTTTTGATTATTATTTTTCTTCTATTTATTTTATATTTTTGTACATATAGTGTGAATGTTATCCTACCTGACTATAACTAATGTCCAAATAATAAATAAATTAAAAAAAAAAATTAGTAATATGCTAAAAAAAATAGCATTACTTCAGTAACACATACAAAAACAAAGGATATAACCTATGCAGTAAAACATATAAAAATCATCTAGAGACCACATCTTTGCTTCTAATTGTCCGATTTTAACAATTTTTTTTCTTAGGGAATACCGTAAACTTTTAAATAACAATATACAATATTAACATAAAAGTGTATACTTTTTGAGTTATTCGGAATCTCATATTACCATCCCTCATACATTTTTTTCGTTGAAGTATGTTAAATAGATATATTGAAAGGGCATCGAGAAAATGACTTTAGCGAAGTTTCATTGAAATTGGCACATTCGTTTAGGCGCTACAGTCATAGCAACGCAGGTTTTTCGGCCGTCATCTTGAAAGGAAAAGGCGGATAGTAATGTCGATCAAGGAGTATCATCCTCGAGGGACCTCTGAATTAAATCCAAAAAATCCAAATTTGAAAAAAATCGGTCCGGTAGTTTCAGAGAAAATGCACGGACGGCGTACAAAGAAAAAAAAATTATTCGTTTTTCGAATTCTACGTATCCTGAAACGTAAAATCTCAAATTTTGAGAGGATGTTAAGTTTTTGAATTTTCTGTTCGATCACAATGGTTCATTATTGAAAATAATAAAGCAATACATGTTTTGAGGTCTCCTGAGTCCAAATAACCAAGTCCCGCAAAATAGTCTGTTTCATTTTCTTTTCAGACGCCTCGGAGGGTTATCAAGCATCGAAAAAGAAGCAAGGTTAGAAACGAGAGGATTAAGATGGTTCTGAAGTTTACTGTGGAAGGATAGTTATCTGTATTGGGGCAAATCGGAAATATAAGGAACATTAAGGTCTTTGTGGATGATTTTATTTGTGACAAAGTAAGGAGCGTTGGGGATTTTACGGAGAGTTTTGGATTGTAATGATTGTATATATAGGTTAAAACGTATATATAAAAACAAAAATGGTAACGCGAACAACCATAGAGGAACTTGGGACCCCGAGACGCTCCCGTGTCTCCCACCACTACACTGAGTTAGGGTGGCTCTTCCCCTCCTTAAGAAGACAATATTTCCTAGGCACTTTCCTTTATCAAATCATTACCGATCATCGTCCTTCTTATGCCTACAATCTTCTCCAATTTAAGTCCTCAATCCATTCCCTCACTACAAGATCTCGACCCTCTGACCTATAGATCCCTTCTCATAGATCTGCCTCATTCCAAAATTCCTTTATAGCCCGCTCTGTCAACTTTTGGAATTCCCTCCCTATCAAAATTCGACATGCCTCTTCCCTACACACATTCAAAAACCTCCTATTCCAATTCCTGTTCCAAAAACAGTCAGATACCAGCTAACTATTAATATTTTATATGTATTGAGTAGCAATCATATAATCATAATACTTGGTAAGAGATAGTACATGCATTTCCTGCTATCGACATAGGAATTTCAATACATACATTTTTTTTTATTCAATTATAATTAACTGTTTATTTTTATATATATATTCAAGTAAAGGTTTTTTTATTTTATGAAATGAACTCATTGTATCTCTTTTTCGTTCTTCATTTCTCAAAGGGTATGTTTATGTTGTTCAACCCTTACATATATAATTTTGTTCATAGTTCAAGTGATTCGTTCATAGTTTTAATTGTTTTGTTCATAATTTTTAATGCTCTGTACATAGTCTTATCTGTATTGTATATAGCTTGTGCACCTAAGGTTTTCTTTACTTTTTATTTTATTTTATAAATTTTATTTTTTGTTTCAAAAGTTTAGGCCAGTAATATTCTATTATTTTGTACATTATTGTTATTCTGAAGGGACTTAGTTCCAGAATAAAGATTTTTTTTTCTAAAAAAAAAAAAAATTATGTCAGCTAAAAAACATAGATTTCAAGGTCATTTGTAACTTTTTCAAAATTAAGTTAATTGAGTCTGAAGATCGAACCATCGGGCAGCAGCCCTCTCAAAATTTATTCATGGATACATATTTGTTTCTGTGAGTGATTTTAGCTCAACACTTAAACGATCGATCACAAAATTTATTTTTTTTACATAATAAAGCATATACAGATACTAAATAACAAATAAGCGCGTGCTCAGAAAAAATATTTTTGAATTATTGATGGAAGCTAGTAGACTGTTCTATATACCATGGGTGATAAATATTCACGACGTATTTTTCAAAAAAAATTCAACCCAAACCCAGGTCAGTACTTGAAGATGACCCAGATGTTTGGGTGGAAACATCGGCACAATTAAAAAATTAAAATATTTTCAACCAAGTGTACTACTCAACTGGCATTACGGAGAGAACCCACAAACTACTTATACAATTAGACTTCAGACTGGACAATATAATGACAATAGACGACGCTTTATTCTACCAATGGAATAACTCTTTCATAAAAACAGATACGTCTCTAGCTAAGAAAATAAAAACTGACGACGACCAATTCGTCAAAAAACACCTTTTTACAGAAATGAAACACAAATACCTCGGACACACAACCCTTTATACAGATGCGTCAAAAACAGATAGTGACGTAGGATGTGCAGTAATACTGAAAGACCAGTGCCTCAAATTCAATTTGCCCCAAATGAACAGCGTCTTCACAGGCGAACTATTCGCCATATATCAGGCTTTGTTATTACTAACAGGAAAAAACTTAAAAAATGGCCTTATAGTTACAGACTCTTTAAGCTCATTAATGGCCATTGCCGAAGGGAAAGCCGACAATGCCATTTCCAGGAAAATCAAAAACTGCCTCTGGGAAATGAAGGAGTCGCCGGACAGAGACATCGTCCTCGCATGGGCACCCTCACATTGTGGCATATCTGGGAACGAAGCTGCAGACAGAGCTGCGAACCTGGCAAGAAGAAAAACTAATGGAACCACAATGATCAATTTAACGACCACTGCTGACTGGAGATTGGAATGCAAAAAAATGCTATATGAAAAATGGCAATTCAAGTGGAACCAATCTACGAATAAATTACAAGAAATAAAAAAGATAAAAAACCGTGGACGACCTCTTTCAGAAAGAACAGGAAAGAAGAGATAATTTTAACTCGGCTTAGAATTGGACATGCAGCCTTTACCCATGGCTACCTAATGAGATGCCTGGAACCACCATTTTGTAAAACATGCAACACATCACTTACACTGAAACACATTGTAACAACTTGCAGACTATACTCTGACACCAGAACAAAACATAATATACCTTCCAACATATCTGAAGCACTTTCAGATGACGAAGAAAAGATACAAAAAGTGTTTGAATTTATAAAAGACATTAAATTTGTAGGACCACCTATCCTTTCCCCCAACTCTCCTACCTACTGGCCCACAGATCCCAACCGTAATCCTGATCTTCTTGATTTCTTTATCCACAGCGGCTTAAGTCCCCTCAATTGTTCCATTAGAAATAGAAATAGAAAAATCATCTTTATTCTGGGACTAGGTCCCTTTAGAATAACAGTATTGTTCATATATATTAACTACAAATCTGATCAAAAGACTTATTACAATGAATAATGACAAAATACATGTAATACATTAAGTATTAATTAAGCTCTTAGGATAAATTAACGAGGACAGTTTGGTAATAGGGGTTCAGTACTACAATATTGGAGCTAAAATAATTGCATAATAATCACTGAATGAAATTATAAAGGAAAGTAAAATCTATTTTATAGGTAAAGCATTGTAGTGATGGAATATAAAAATTTAAAAAAATAATAATAACTGTTAATATGTAGGGAAAGAAATTGTAAAAACTAAAACAAAAAAATATATAAAAAAACAAATAATGATATACATATGTTCCCTAAGATATTTAAGTGATTATGCGTAAAGATTAGGAGAAGAGAAAATAAAATAAAGTATATATATACACATAGCGAGAAGTATGTTGAAGATAATTAGAAATAAAATACATTTCACTGAAATACATTCCATGAATAACAAATTAGAACTTAAGGAAAACAAATTTTATCTACTCACAATGCTTAGTGAGTGGTGATGAAAATTCACGTTCAACACAGAATAAAACAATAAAAAATAAGAGAAAAAAATAATGTCTAAAGAAAATTAAATCCTTATAACATAGTATGTATTTAACCAGCGTCTGATTGGATTGTGAAGAGGAATTGGAATAAGAGGGTTTTAAAGGTGGATAAGGATGATGCATGGCGGATTTTTAGTGGGATGGAATTCCAGAATGCGGTGGAACGGACAACGAAGGAATGTTTAAATGATGCAGATCTGTGGAAAGGAGTGTAAAGGTCAGAAGGACGAGATCTTGTGGAGAGGGTGTGGATAGATGATTTGAATTGTAGGAGATTGTATGCGTAGGACGGACGATGACTATTGATTATTTGGTAAAGGAATGTGCCTAGGAAATATTGTCTTCGGAAGGAAGGGAAGAGCCATCCTAATTCAGCATAGTGGTGCGAAACCCGGGAATACCTCAGGGCCCCTGTGACAAATCTTACGAAGGCATTCATAATTCTTTTCAGTCTCTCTCCGAGTTCTGCCGAGAGGCCACCGTACACCACGCAGCCGTAATCAAGGTGGGGGAAGATGAGGGAAGTTACTAGGAGTCTACGTGTGGAGATGGGTAGGAGATGGCGGAAGCGATGGAATAGTTTCAAGGTACCAATTGACTGTCGGGTAATGTGAGCAATATGGTGTTTCCAGGATAGGGTTTGGTCTATGAAAATGCCTAGGTTTTTTACTGAGGAGGTGAAGGTAATGGGATGGTCATTTAGGTACAATATAGGTATGTTGGTATTGGCTCTGAGAAGGGGTTTGGAACCAATGACAATGGCTTGAGTTTTTGCAGCGTTTAACCTTAACCCATTAAAGTTTGCCCAGGCACTGATCCGATTCAAGTCTTCTTGAATTTTGGCAAACGCTTCATGCAACTCTGAGGGATGGAAGGAAAGGTAGATTTGGGAGTCATCGGTGTAAAGGTGATGGGAGCAGTGAAGGATTGAATTATGGATGTCATTGATATAAGAACTAAAAAGGAGGGGAGACACGTCTAAATGAACTTTCCTCTGACCATAGTCCTCTAATCCTTAATGTTTCTCTTGAACCTGTTCCCAAACCTTCTCCACCGTCATTCATTAGGGGCCCAGTAAACTGGGACCTTTTCCGCCAAATAATCTCCGATAATATTGATCTCAACATATCCCTCAAAACTCACGATGACCTTGATAGTGCCGTAAATTCCTTTACTACCACAATCCAACAAGCCGCCTGGACTGCCTCCTTCCCAAAAGACTCCTCCAGAATTCCTATAAAAACCATTCTACCCCAACACCTCCTTAACCTAATCCGCACCAAACGCCGTGCCAGATTATTATGGCAACGTATCCGACATCCTACCGACCGCTGCTCCTGTAATTACTACTGCAAACAATTAAAACTGGAATTAGCCACCTTCAGATCACAATCCTTCAACTCCTACCTATCCTCCCTCTCTTCTCGCGACAATTTCCTTTGGAAAACCACAACAAAAATCCTAAATCCTCACCGCATTTCCCATCCTCTCCGACGAGGTGATGGCTCCTGGGCAGCATCTGACGAAGATAAAGCTGAGGAGTTCGCCATTCACCTATCCAATACATTTATTTCACATCCGGAATCCCATCCTGCCCACACCGTAACAGTAGAAGAACTCCTTACATCACCAATCCCACTTTCCTTGCCCCCAAAAGCTATTCATCCTTCCGAAGTAAAATTTCAATTAAAAAAACTAATCCCCCGTAAAGCTCCTGGACATGATCTCCTTACACCTCAAATCCTTCGACAACTTCCATCCAAAGCAGTCATATTCCTTACATATATCTACAATTGTATCCTACGCACCACCCACTTCCCTCTGTTATGGAAACACTCCACTATTATCCTTTTCCCAAAACCAGGAAAACCTCTCAATAGCTCAACATCCTATAGACCAATCAGCCTACTCCCAATCCTTTCAAAAATTTTTGAAAAGATCCTTTTGAAACGAATCCTACCCATTATAGAATCCCAAAATATCCCTTCCCATCAGTTTGGTTTTCGCTCTCAACATTCTACTGTTCAACAAGGACTCCGAATTGTTGATCATATTTCCTCAGCCCTAGAAAACAAGGAATACTGTTCGGGTGCCTTTCTGGACATTGCACAGGCATTTGACCGGGTATGGCACTCCGGACTGCTCTCCAAGCTTAAAATCCATTTACCTCAGTCCTTGTACCTAGTCCTCCGATCCTACCTCTCTGACCGCTCCTTTCGAGTTCGCTGTGGAACAGAATTTTCCAATATCTACTCCGTTAAAGCCGGTGTTCCCCAAGGCAGCGTCTTGGGTCCCGTGCTTTACATCCTCTTTACTGCTGACATCCCTGTTCATCCCGATACTTTTCTTGCAACATTCGCTGACGACACCGCAATCTTATCATCCAACTCTGATCCCGAAATAGCATCCTTAAATCTCCAAAGTCACCTCACCTTGATTGAGCACTGGTGTAATAACTGGCGCATTAAAGTTAATGAATCTAAATGCCAACATATTACCTTTACACTCCGACGCAATTCCTGTCCACCAGTACTCTTTAATTCCATCCAGCTTCCTTATTCAGACACAGTCCGGTATCTTGGCTTTCATTTAGACCGAAGACTAACTTGGAACCCGCATACTAGACTCAAAAGACAAGAACTCAACCGACGATACGGCCAACTATACCGACTACTAAGCAGAAAATCTAAACTTTCCATTGAAAACAAGCTACTGATCTACAAGACAATACTGAAACCTATTTGGACTTACGGACTAGAACTGTGGGGATCAGCAAAATTTTCTAACATCAAGCGCATCCAATCCTTCCAGTCTAAAGTACTTCGAACAATAGTCGATGCTCCTTTCTATGTATCCAACAAAACCCTACATCATGACCTTAACATCCCATTTGTCCTAGACCTTATCCCAGAAAAATTCTCCAAATTTCACCAGAACCTTACTTACCACCCAAATCCTCTTGCACAATCCCTATCAAGCATCTCCCATCCCTATAATCCTCCAAGAAGGTTGAAACGGCAGTGGCCTCGCGACCTTTTGTAGATTGTATAAATTGGAGTTCTGGCAATGGCCAGATTCTTCACTCAAGACATGTGTGTATGTGGCTAAAGTGCTCTCGACCAATCCGCTGGCTTTAGTACCAGTGACGCGGTTGGGAGAGTAGCGCAGGGTTCTCCTGGAGTTCCCTCGCCTGATTGTATATAGGTATGCATGTGTTTTTTTTTTCTTAGTTTTAATTTTCTTATTTTTTAGGTTATTTTATTTTATTGTCTATTGTATATACTTTTGATTATTGTTTTGTTCTATTTATTTTATTTTTTTGTACATATGGTGTGAATGTCATCCTACCTCACTATAACCAATGTCCAACAGACAGATTGTTATAATACTCAATAAAGAAATTTAAAAAAAAAAAAAAATTTGTACACCTAATTTGATTACATCTAAAGCCGCTAATGACCCGATCGGGTAGATGCGGAATGTAAAAATAAATAAATAAATAAAATATTTTTTTTAAAAAAGACTGCGTCCTGAATATTGATCACACATAAAAAATATTTTATATAATTTAAAAATAAATTTATCCCTAAAAGCCTTATTATTTCTAAAACCGTTATATTATTCTTATCTTTTTCTAAAAAGCCTTCAAGGGCTAATTAAACATTATTTTATATTTTTTATATCATATCATATTAATTGAACAAATAAATAAATAAAGTCCCCCACGAAAAGAAAAATATTGAACCCTGAATCTACTACTGATAAGAAGTTTATTATATTGTTAAAATATTTTATTTAGTAATAGTATTTCTAGTTTTAGGTACCCATCATAGTCCCTTTTAGATTTATATGGCCATGCAATAAAATTTTATAGCAAATAAAACAGAATAAGAGGGCAAAAAGATTTTGTGTCGGCTTCTGCCATCTGTTTATTTCTTGACATCGGAATCTAGGTTTATAAGCCATTAGGTTTGTTCAAGTACCCTTAATAGGTCGAATATAGACGGAGGACGATTCTGAAATTTTAAGATATTTCATAAAGATTTCCGCTTTTTATTATATATAATAAAATTATATAACATATAAAACCCTACTAAGTGCGGTTAATAATATTTGAATCATTCTCTTGGGAGCTCTTAATGCCCTACTTAGACATTTTATATATATATATATATATATATATATATATATATATATATATATATATATATATATATATTCCTTTACATTCCGACCTTTACATTCCTTCTCACAGATCTGCCTCGTTCCAAAACTCCTTTATTGCACGTTCTGTTAGTTTTTGGAATTCCCTTCCTATCAAAATTCGATATTCTTCATCCTTATCTACATTCAAAACCCTCCTATTCCAATTCCTGTCCCAAAAACAGTCAGGCACCAGCTAATCTTTTATGTAAAATTACACATTACCTATAAGACCATATTCACATATAGCTCATGACCTGAATACTTATTATAGATTCGACTTTCTTTTTCTCTTATTTTTTTTTTTTTTTTCAACAGAAACAGATTTTACTGTTAAGAAGAATATACATTTATTTTTTCTGTATTTTTTATTTTTTCTAAAAGGGTTTATTTATATTTTAACATTGTACATAGTTTTAAGTATCTTAGTATGGTTTCAAGAGTTTTTTATATAGATTTTTTGTATTTTATTTTGTATATAGTATGTATAACCAATATTTTTTTCTTTTCTTTTCTTTAATGACCTATCATTATCTTAATTTGTTATGTTTGTTTTTATCTGGCCAGATGTAAAACTTTAATTTCTGTACTTTTTTGTTATTCTGAAGGGACTTCGTCCCAGAATAAAATTATTTTTCTATTCTATTCTATTCTATATATATATATATATATATATATATATATATATAATATATATATATATACAAAATTTCCTTAATCAACCTTTGAGTATTGTATTTTAAAATAAATATTTAATTAGGAATAAGTTCACTTAATATAAAATATAAAAACGTCGAATAAACGCAGAAGCAATGAACATTTAGTAGTTTATTGAATAAAAAATATTAAGTGACCTTATTCCCAATTAAATAATTATTTTAAAATATATATTAGGTTTTATATATATATATATATATATAATGAACAAGAATAGAAAATTATTCTGCCATGAGACGGGAACCTGGGACTTTGAGCTAACCCGTTCCCAGTAAAAAGACCAAATAATTTCAAAATCGAGAAAAAAAGGAGGCCTACAAAAATACTGGACAGTTTGGCGTAACCTACATCCCCCAACAGTTTAACGAGGTTATATAGGCCAAATGGCCCAATATTTTTGTATGCCATCTTTTTTCTCGATTTTGTGATCAAATTATCTTATGATTCAAGTAGAAAGTAAATGGGCATTTACGAGTTTTTAGCACCTAATTAAATAGAAAAAGTTTGCCGATCTTTAGATTGGAAACGCCCAAATTCCAAGAGTTTTCGTAAATAAAATATTTGTAGGTCACGATGAGATGAATCTTTTTTTACGAAATTTCAGTCGGATGTTCATAATTTGATAAAAAGGAGTCTGTACCACGGACCATTGTTCTTGTATAAAAATTTTGTTGTTTAAGTATCGAGCCTTAAATTAAGAAGAATTTAAATTTTTTTAGCCTTAAAATTTTGGATTAAACAAATTGTAATTTCCCGAAGCGCGTCTGTTTTCCTGAAATATGATTCTGTGAGGCATATGCCTATTTATGAATGAATGAATGAATATGCCTATTTATGTTATATATTATATTTAAAGCTTATATTTTAATCTTGTGAATGGTTACCATCGTGTTGTGAAAATGAGTTTAGACTTTTACAATGAGCGTTGATGATCATTTAAAGTTTAGATGGATATAAATCAGTTTAGACTTCAACTTTTAACTGCCACACGGCGACTAACAGTCTTTAAATATATTATTCCTATTCTTAAAATATCTAATCAACGCCTTCTATATTTGAAATAGGAGATGTTGGGGTGTGTTTATTCACATCCCGTTGTAAATCTCTTTCACACTTAAGGGTGATGTCCACTTGATAACTAGCCCCAACATTGTTCTCGTCTACTGCTTTTATTTTCTTTAACGACATGGCATCGTTTGTATATTCTTATAGCAATCTTATTTTATTGCTCTTCTCTTCTTAAAAATAGTGCAAGCGAAAAAAAAATCGTAGATCATATTTTTTTTTTTTTTTTTTTTTATTGGTGATATTTACAACTGTATTACAAGTAAAAATACATTCAGTAAATGTGAACAAAGGAATAAAATAGCATGAAATCACATGTTGAGAAACTACCCATTGGTAGCACTCTAAAAATGTATTTACAAAAGGAGATCTCGAGGCCATCTTCTTTTCAGACGCCTCTGAGGGTTGTCAGGGATCGAAGAGGAAGCAAGGTTAGAAACGAGAGGGTTTGGATGGTTCTGAAGTTTATTATGGAAGGATAGGTATTTGGATTGGGCCAAGTCAGAAACATAAGGAACATTAAGGTCGATATGGATGATTTTGTTTGTGACAAAGTAAGGAGCAGTGAGGATTTTACGAAGGATTTTGGATTGTAAGGATTGAATTCGAGAGGAATTCGATGGCTTAGTGGAGCCCTAGAGCTCAACTCCGTAAGTCCAAATAGGTCTTATTGTAGTCATGTATATGAGTCTTTTGTAATTGACTGGGAGGTTAGAGCGTTTATCTAGTAAGTGCTGGAGTAGTCGGAAAAGTCGAGCTGTTTCATGTCGTTTCAGTCTGGTATGAGGATTCCAAGCTAGACGTTTGTCTAAGTGGAGTCCTAGGTATCAGTTTGTTCAACAGGAATAAGGTGATTTATTGGAATTTATTTTAATCCTCCAGTTTTGATACCATTTTTCAGGGTTTGTGATGTGTGATTGAAGAGTTTGGGATGCAATTGATGTGTTGAAATTAAATGATGAGATACATGTATCATCGGCATGCGTGGTGATGGTTTGGGATATCAGCTATATAAACTGGATAAAGGATAGGATATAGATTACCTTGAGGAACCCCAGCAGACAACCCCATCGTTGGTGTTAAGCATTGTAGTCTCCTCCAAGATCATTTTTAAGTTCATTTATAATATCAATCTTTTCGGCTATTTGGTCTGAGACCGGCAAAACCTCCTATTTTCAAGGTGTATTGATAATTCAAATTTCTATGTTTTTATTATCTAATATAGTTAACTATTTATATATATATATATATATATATATATATATATATTCCTAAAGTTTAGGCAGGAATAAAAACACCAGTTTCAAAGATATTCAATCAAATATAACTAAAAAACATGTTTCTGCCACATTAATCATGTAATTTATAATAAATCATTAAATATATATTTTTGTTGTGTATTTTTTGGAAATGAGTCAAATAAGTCCTTAAATAAGTTATTTCTAAATAAATTAAAAAATAAATAAAAAAATTATCCCCTTATCTCTTCGACGTAAACCTCTGACTTCCTGTCCTACAGTATCCTTAAACAATACTCCACTTATACCTGTTGAACTAATCCGATACTTAGGAATCCCCATACAAGACAGAAACGACAAGAAGCTGCTCAAGTTTTCGAATTCTACAGCACTTACTAGACAGACGCTATATATTACGAAAGACTCATATACATGACTATAATAAGACCTATTTAGACTTACGGAGTTGAGCTTTGGGGCTCTACTAAACCACCGAATTCCTCTCCTATGCAATCCTTACAGTATAAAATCCTTCGTAAAATCTTCAATTCTCCTTACCATATGTTTCCGATTTAGCCCAATCCAGATACCTATCCTTCCATAATAAACTTCAAAACCATCCGAACCCTCACATTTTAAACCTTACTTCCTCTTCGATACCCTGATAACCCTCCAAGGTGTCCGGAAATAAGATGGCCTCGTGATCTACTTATTTCAATATATTATTAGAGTGCTACCAATGGGTAGTTTTTTAACAAGCGTTTTCGTGTGATTGTATACCTTGTGCACATTTACTGGATGTATTTTTAATTTATAAGTTGTAAGTCTCATGAATAAAAAAAAAAAAAAAAATTATCCAAATATGGCTTCTATAATTCTCTTAGTAATTTAGAGAACTGCAAGAGCCTTTTATACTAAGTAAATAGGTTTTGACTTAGTACTATAATGGATTAGTATAAATTCTGTGATTACTGTATTTTATTATTTTACTATTAAACTGATGAGATATTTTCTAGGGGGACAAAATTATTACTTTTTTTATTGGAAGAATAATAATGCAATTTGCCACAATCAAGGACATTGGGCATTAAGGATCTATGGGTATATTCATACTATTAGACTTATTACTAATGAAGTAAATTATTACTTTAAGTCCTGGTAAAGTATGAATATGAATAGTATATTTCGGGAGCTTTTAATTTAGGCATTAATAAGCCGCTCTCTCCTCTGGCACGGGAATAATCACGTATAGCCGAAATGTCGAGATAGGGGATACAAAAAATATTGATAAATGAAAGAAATAAATAATGTAATATAATAAATTTATTTTATTTTCTAATCAAGGAAAATAATTACCGCTAGTTGATGGTTGCTGCATAGAATGTCAGTTAAATCCTTAAGATCGTGGGATAATCCTTTAAAAGAAAAAAACAAGGAGTATTAGTAATAATACTAACATTAATAATTCAAAAATATTAACAATATATATATATATATATATATATATATTGTTACAATCGAAGGCTATATCCACCCCTTCCTAATATTAAGCCGTTTACGCCCTTTTGCATTATCACTAAAAAAACTTCTTCCAATCTTTCATTATTTTCCCCTCACTACTCCCGGCATGTCCAATAATTTGAGACTTTCAGTTGACAGAATGACTAACTCCAATTTCAACATTTTTTGAGTAAAGTCATTTCAGTGATATTTCTAGTTTGAAAATTTATAATATCTGTAGACAGCGAGTAAGTTGATTCCAGAGTAGTTAATTGCAGTTTTGAAATAAAGCCTGTGTAAAATAAAGATACAAATTTTCCCAGTAGATAATTTTAGTGATCACTAAAATTTTCTTTAAAAAATGTTGAAATTGAACATTTCTCGGGAGAGTTCGAGGCCAAACTTAAACGCCTGATGAACTGCGCAATACGTTTTGTTTTCGGAATCTTAAGAGATACGCATATTACCCAGTATTACACCAAGTTGTGAAGTGGCTCTATCCATCCAACCACCGTTTGTACTTCCTTGCTGCCTTTCTATACCAAGTCATCAGAACTCAGCGACCTTCCTATATTTTTCACAGCCTACAATTTAAATATTCCATTCAATCCCGTCCCACTAGATCCCGTAATTCTGACCTCTATCCACCTCCTCACCGAACTGCTGCGTTTGACAAATCCTTTATAATTCAAGCCGTCTCCACCTGGAATACCATCCCTCCCGATATCCGACATGCGCAATCAGTTTCCTCATTTAAATCTCTCCTTTTTAACCACCTACTTCTTTCCCAACCGGATTGATCATGAAAAGTAGATAAGAGAACTTTTTAAGTTCCCCAGAAATGGTTTTGTTTAATTATGTATTTTATTTTCACATGTTTGTATAATATATATCTGTATATATTTAGTGGTTTTGTTTTATTTTTCATCCAATATTTTTATTTTAATGAGCATTGTAAATATTTAATTTAATTTTATGGCCACACAGGCATTTCCTATGTATCTATAATTTGTCCTAAAGGGACAAAAGTCCCAGGATGTTAAAAATCTATTTTCATTTAATTTCAAATCGGAGTTAGTCATTCTGTCAACTAAAAAGATCATATAGCACGATAAACATAAAAAGTTGTTTTGATTCACCTATAAATTTGTCAGACGTTTGTTTAGCCAGCTTGTGTTTGCCAAATATATATATATATATTTTTTTTTTAATAAATAAGCTACCAAGTTTAAAACATAATAAAAAATGGCGTGGTTGCAGATATGTAAAAAAGTGATATTGACGTCGAAGACTCGAGTCCAACAATGACAAAAGTAAACACAGAATCAGAGAAAATAATGTAAAGTGACGCAAATTCTGCGAACGACACGCTTTCGGACTATCGCGAAGGCGTTATCATTGAACACACTATGACCACATCGGCCTCTTATCTTCTTAGCGCAATCCGATTCTGCTAAAATATTCATTTCAATGGAGTAGCTATGTGATGTACATTTCAATGGACTAGCTATGTACTCTACATTAAACATTTGTAAAGAAAAAAAAACTCCCAATATTCAACTTCTTGGAAAGTGACGTGAGTAGGAGAGCTCTATCATTAAGATTTTATTTTCACCTAATTTTTGTTCGAGAAACAAATGAACAGCGAATGGTTTTTATTGATACACTCACCTGTTGAAATTGAATAGAATTTTTAAAGCCATCAACCACATATTTGACATCTAGTAAATTTGTACAAATGAATATAATGAATTGAAAACCTTTGCTGCTAAACAAATCTTTTCAGATGCTCACCGGTTTATCAGGAATAGAAAGAAGCAGAAGCAAGGTTAGAAACGAGAGGTATGGGTTGATCCTGAAGTTTACCATGGAAGTTTAGGTATCTGAATTGGATCAAATATGAAGCATAAGAAACATTAAGGTCGTTATGATGATTTTATTTCTAATGAAGTAAGGATAATTAGAGATATTACGAAGGATTTTAGATTGTAAGAATTGGATACGAGAGGGATTTGATGATTCAGTGGAGCCCCAGAGCTCAACTCCGTAAGTCCAAATAGGCCTTATTATAGTCAAGTATATGGGTATTTTGTAATTAATTAGAAGGTTAGAGCGTCTGTCTAGTTAGTCCTGCAGTAATCGAAAACGTCGAGCTGTTCCTTGTCGTTTCATTCTGGTATGAGGATTCCAAGATAAACGTTTGCCGTGTTGGAGTCCTAGGTATCGGATTTGTTCAACTGGGATTAGGTGATTTGATGGGATTTATTGGAATTTATTTTAATCCTGCAGTTTTGACACCATTTTTCAAGGTTTGTGATGTGTAATTGAAGAGTTTGGGATGGAATTGATTTATCGAAATTAACTGATGAGATAAATGTGTCATCGGCAAACGTGGTGATAGTTTGGGATATCAGCTATATAAAGTGTATAAGGGATATGGTATAGATTACCTTGAGGAACCCCAGCAGACCAGGAAATGTTTGTAATTTTTATTATTGAAATTTACAACTGTATTAAATGATAAATACAATAAGTAAACATGTAACAAGTAACATGACATGTAAAACATGAAGAGAAACTACCCATTGGTAGCATTCCAATTATATTTCTATATTAGAAGGTCCCGAGGCCATCACCTTTTCAGATGCCTCGGAGGGTTAACAGGAATAGAAGAGGAAGATAGATGTGTTGGAAACAAGAGGATTCGAATGGTTATGAAGTTTATTATGGAAGAATAGATATTTGGATTGGGTCAAATCTGAAACGTAAAGAACATTAAGGTCATGATGCATGATTTTATTTGCAACAAAGTAAGGAGACTTGAAGATATTACGAAGGATTTTAGATTGTAAGAATTGGATACGAGAGGAATTTAATGATTCAGTGGAGCCCCATAGCTCAACTCTGTAAGTCCAAATAGGCCTTATTATAGTCAGGTATAAGAGTCTTTTGTAATCAATTGGAATATTAGAGCGTTTTTCTAATAAGTGTTGAAGTAGTCGGGAACATCGAGCTGTTTCTTGTCGTTTCAGTCTGGTATGAGGATTCCAAGTTAGACGTTTGTCGTGTTGGAGTCCTAGATATCGGATTTCTTCAACAGGGATAAGGTGATTAACCTCCATTTTTGAAATCATTCCTCAAGGTTTGTGATGTGTGATTGAAGAATTTGGGATGCAATTGATGAGTTGATATTAACTGATAGGATACATGTGTCAGCGGAATACGTGTTGATGGCTTGGGATGTCAGTATATAAATTATATAAAGGATGAGGTCTAGATAATCTTGAGGAACCCTAGCAGACCGGGAAATTTTTTATTTATTTTTTTAATTTTTATCATTGAAATTTACAACTGTATTAAATGATAAATACAAAAAGTAAATATGTCACTAGTAACATGACATGTACAACATGAAGAGAAACTATCCATTGGTAGCACTCTAAATATATTTCTATATTAAGGTCCCGAGGCCATCATCTTTTCAGACTCCTCGGAGGGTATCAGGGATAGAAGAGGAAGCAGTATTGGAAACAAGAGAATTCGGATGGTTCTGAAGTTTATTATGGAAGGATAGGTACCTGGATTCCAAATCGGAAACATAAGGTCAATTAAGGACGTTATGGATGATTTTTTTTTTGACAAAGCATTGAGCATTGAGGATTTTGGATTGTAGGGATTGCATACGAGAGGAATTTGATGGTTTAGTAGAGCCTCAAAACTAAGTCCAAATAGGCCTTATTATAGTAATATATATGAGTCTTTTGTAAATAGTTGGCAGTTTAGAGCGTTTGTCTAATAAGTGCTCCAATATTATTGGAGTAGCCGGAAACGTCGGGCGGTTTCTAGTCGTATCAGTCTGGTATGGGGGTTCAAAACTTTTGTAATTTAAATTAACATTAGTTTGTTTATTATAATGGCCGAAGTGAGAAAAAAAAATCTGGAATTCTTAATGAGGAGGGATCTAGAGATACAAACAATCTTGAAAACCGCCAAAATGATGGAATTGGGGAGAAAAGTTAAGCCAAAAGCACTTTTCTTATATATAATGAAATAACATACAAATTTTCAACATTCTGACTAAATATGGAGGAGCTGTGAAGCTTTTCTGAGCAAAAATTCAATGAAATGGGGAAAACGCTTAAAATTTTGAAGAAATTTACTAAAACTTTTATGATATTGTTCTGCCTGCGAAACAGATCCATGAACGTGTTTCATGAAAAAATTAACCTAAAAATTATAAAACTTGCCCTTTCTAGAAAATATTATGGATCAGCTGATATTAATATATGTATATAAAAAAGTTTGAAGAAGGTGACTAACTTTCACTAGATAGTTGTACGTTGATATCTTTTCACAGATTTTTTTTTATTTAAGGTTCAATGGCCATTTAGTAAAGCATAATGATGTTAGCTCAGGTCAATGGATTTTTTTTTAAAGAAGAAATTTGTTGGATAAGCGACCATTATAATCGTCAACTGCAAAAATAAGTGCACGGAATAACTTTAGGCTAAATAGTAAAAAACATATATTTTTTTTAATGTTAACAATATTAATCAGATCTCAATAGTCCTAATTTATGTATTTCCGTTAAATAAATGTTGCAAATTTTACGTATTTTTCAAGAGAATAAAGTTATTTTAAAATAGTATTAAATTCACATGGGCTGAATTCCACTTGAAATAATTGGTCCATGACTGAATTATGACAATAGAAATTCAACATATACGAATTTAATTTAGTTTTAAAATAGATTTCTTCCCTTGAAAATGGCCTAAAGGCTAAAATAAAGGGTCATGAGGGTTTGTGGCTTTAATGCCCTCTCTCAGTCTCCACCGAACTGGTAATGCCGGTGACGCGGCTGAGAGGGAATGGCTGGGATCTCCTTGAGTCTCGCTTTGTCTATCACACGTAGGAGAAAGGGCTGGGAGATCTCTTGCCTGATTGAAAATATTGTAATTAAGTATGAATATTTTTCTTGTTAATCTTTTCTTTTTTTTTTTATCTATTTATTTCTTTTTCTTATAATTTATTTAATTTTGCTAAGAATTTCTGTATTTTATTTAATTTTAACTCTAAGTTACATATTTTATAGATGCATATTTTTCTTTCTTTATCAATTTTGTTTTTTTGTTGTTGGTATGAATGAGGCTCACTCAGCTATTGTACTCAGTGCCATTAAGTGTGGCAAAATGTATCATTTCTCAATAAAAAGATCTAAAAAAAAAGGTATTGTTATTATTATTAATAGTGAAGTTCTAACCAAAAAGATTTGAGACATATATTAAACATGTTTTATTTTTAAATAACTATATCAGATTTCTGAGGAGCTGGTAGAAGGTGCGGTCAATATACAATACTATATACTATAATAGTATTCTATTGGATATGTCGACGTTTCGACCTGCGTTGGTGTTCATCAGGGTGTTGCATTTGGCACTGCTGGGAAGCAATTGGGAGACTGTGTGCCGGGAGAGTGCTAAATGCAACGCACACATGAATACCGACTACTTCGATCGAAACGTCGGCAAATATTGGGTTGCCAAATAAGTCCTTTCGATTTTTCTGTTTATTTTTATGTCACTATGATACACTTCGTATGCACTATGATACACTGATGAATCAATCCCTGAGGTGGATTGTTTATCCTGCTTGTAATATGTCAAAAACTATATCTGTTCACACATAGATCGGATTCAGCGAAATACTAATTTATTTACACCTTATGTATTGGATTGGCAAATAAGTCCTTTCGTTTTTTTTTGTTTATTTTTATGTCACTATGATACACTTCTTACCTGATGAATTAATCTCTAAGGTGGATTGTTTATACTGTTTGTAATATGTCAACAACCATATCTGTTAACTGTTGTTGAAACTAGCTTAGTATTGTGTTTGCTATTGTACTGTGAATATGGAAGAAAATATCATTCATTATCGGCATATTTTGTTGTATTATTTTAAAAAAGGTAAGCGTGATACAGAAGCTCGTAGAAAAATGTGCAGTGTTTATGGGGATGATGCCTTAACCGAACACACTTATAGAAATTGGTTTGTCAAATTTCATTCTCAAACAACTCCATACTATTCATAATTAACAAAATTGAATCGAACAATTAAAAATAAGCGCCCAGAACTGGCAAATTGGAAGGGCGTTGAGTTCCAAGACAATGCTAGACACCTCATTGGTATCTCGCAATAAATTATTGAGCCTTGGATGGGACCATTTTCACCACTCTCCCTATTCACCAGACCTAGCTCCAAGTGACTACCACTTATTCCGATCTCTGCAGAACTCCATGAATGGAAAGAAATTCCAAAAGGAAGATGTAATAAAAAAACACTAGGTTCAGTTTTTTAACAATAAACTCAAGACATGAACATGGAAGAAAATCACATTAAATAATGGCAAATTGTAGAATAAAATAAATTTTTCGTCTACAGTGCATTGAGTTTTATTTCACTCTGAAAAACCGAAAGGACTTATTTGCCAACCCAATATAATCTGTAATATTACAATGAAGTGATAAAATATCAGTTTGAGATTATCGATAACGGATTAACAATTATCCATGTTAATCAGATGGAAAAACCGTTTTACAACTTAATCTTGTACGTTAGCAATCATTTTAAAACACGTTGGTGTATTATATTTCAAGGATTAATACAAGATGATGAAGGTTTATTCATAAATTATAATATGATTTGACAAACATGATTTTGGATATCCATATATTCATCACTTAAATACTCTTACTGTACAATTCTTACTATCAGATTCGAATTGCTAGTCCTTTTTTTTTCTACAGAAACAGAGAGTTTATTTCTTAGAAGAATGTAATATATTTTTTTTTTCTTTTAAAAGTGTATATTTATGTTTTACCACTGTAAATAGTTTTAAGTGTCTTGGCATAGTTTCAAGTGTTTTGTATACAGGTTTTTTTAAAATTTTATGTATAGTATGTTTAACTAACGTTTTCATTACTTATTTCTCTTTCTTTTTACTTTTCGTTTTTATTTAAGCTAGATATAATATTTTTATTTTGGACTTTTTTGTTATTCTAAAGAGAGTTTGTCCCAGAATAAAATTATTTTCTATTCTATTCTAAAACAAAATGAAAATTTCCTAACTGGAGAAGATTACAAACATGAGATTTATTTTTATATTTTTCCAGCTACAAGTTGACAATTGCTGTGGATCCGTACCCTTGTAGAATACGGTTTTATAAATATACAATATGTACAATAAAAACATATGCTCCAAATTTTATCAGAACCTTACCTATCATCCGAGTCCTCTTACACAATTCCTATCCAGCAATACCTATTCGTATAATTCTCCAATAAGGTTAAAACGGCAGTGACCCCGCGACGTTTTATAGTTTGTATATATTGAAGTTCTGAATCATAAAATAAGTAAAAATAAATCTTCTTTTACAATTTACTCAATATTGAAACTGACAGCCGGCGAAGGACGATAAGTTCTTCCTCATTGCTGACTTGCATTAACTAAGGAACCTCTTATCGGACCATTGTGATATTTTATTCACTGATGAATATTTTATTCTTGCAAAACATTTAATGAATTTTCAAGGAAATCTCTTTGTCAGTTTTATGTAACGCTGGAGGTCATCTTTATATACAAAAAACATTTTGATAGCTAAGATGTCATGTTTCAAAATTACCAAAGAAAGCAGATTTCATATCATAAATAAATCTAATTCAGGGGTCTACAAGGGCAATGAAAGTTTATTTGATTATATGCTAACAATTTAAAAACTATTGAAAACATATGAAATTCAGTAAATCAATCAAAATATAAGTTCTGTGATCTCTCTCTAGGTGGTTGGGAATCAAACTACTTATCAATTTGTAGATAAGAACCTTGAACGTTTAAAATTGACTTTAAGGAGAATTTTTTTTTCTATTAGATTAGAAACTATTAAATATGGACATGGAAGGACTTATGCGAAGAATAAAGGAGGAATTCAGCAACTTTTTCATTGAACTGTTAGAACAACCACAATGCGTAAAATAAATGATCTTTGATAATGGGCCAATAATCTGAAACTTCAGACTAAAGAAAAAAAAAAATGTAACAGATGCATTTCATTCATAAAACCTGATAAGCAATGGTACAGAGCCCTTTTTATCGATTTATTAACACCCGCCTGAAACTTCGTAAATAGTTTCATCTCATCGTAACCTACAACTATTTTATTTACGAAAACTCTTGGAATTGGGATCGTTTTCAATCTGGAGGGGGCAAACTTTGTCTATTAATTAGGTACTTAAAACTCGTAAATAAACATTTGCCTTCTACTTGAATCGTAACAAGTTGATCACCAAATGGACAAAAAAGATGGACTACAAAAATATTGGGCCGTTTGTCCTGTATGACCTCGTTATTTGAAAATTTGGGAGTGTAGGTCACGCCAAACGGCTTAATATTTTTTATTATTCTTTATTGATTTTATGATCAAATTATCTCACGATCAAATTAGAAAGCAAGTGTGTATTTTCGAGTTTTAAGCACCTACTTAAATAAACAATGTTGTCCCCCTCTAGATTGAAAACGCCCCAACTCCAACAGTTAATAAAATAGTTGTAGGTTACGACGATATGAAACTATTTACGAAGTTTCAGGTGGTTGTTAATAATTCGATAAAAAGGAGTCTGTATCACGGACTGTGAGTTTACAACAACATTTATTCTGTGAGTTATATTTCTTAGACAACTGAAGTTTCATTTATAGAACAATATTTTTTAAGTACAAACTTCATTAGGCCCATTTTGCACTTTTTTTTTTTTGGAAGAGTGAGTGAAACTTAGCCGTCAGACTAGAATGTGTAACGGCCATTCGGGTAAAGTCGGCTCGAGTCGATTAATTGAAGTATTTTTGGATATGGATTAAAATATCTCAGAAACTAACAATCGGATCTGCATATTGTAAGAAAGAAAAATGTTCAGAATTTCATACTCTTTATAATGAGATATATATCAAAATTGTATTTTAATGTGACGTCCAGTCAGAGAGCCGGAAAGGGAAGCCGATAGACTCGAAAAATCAAATATGAAAGACTGTTTCGAACATTTGGACTAAAATATCTCAACATTTTAATATCGTGTAGAATTCAGCCCGAAAGCTTTTTTTTCATAAAAATAATGATAATTACTTTGGAAAAAAAGAAAGTAACTAACTACGTATATGAAATAGTGTTTAAGTGATTCCTAAAGTCCTTTTAAATGTAATTACACGAACAAAAATACTTTAAGATATAATTTTTTTAATATTTTTTTTTCATAAAACATGGTTATATTTTACGATTTTGAGGGGGCGGGGGTGATTCAGCCCAAAGACCCCCCATAGATCCTCCCGTGCTAGTATCCTAATATTTGTTTTGTTTTTTCTGCCTTTAATTAATGTATCATATATATTGGAGTTCTGGCTCTTGATCAATCTCCACTGGCTTTAGTACCAGTGATGCGTTTGAGAGAGTAGCGCAGGGTTCTCCTGGAGTTCCCTCGCCTGATTGTATATAGTGTATATAGGTAGGCATGTGTTTTTGGTTTTTTTGTATAGTTTTAATTTTCTTATTTTTAGGTTATTTTCTTTTATTATTTATTGTATATACTTTTGATTATTATTTTGTGTCTATTTATTTTATATGTTTTCTACATATAGTGTGAATGTTATCCTACCTCACTATAACCAATGTCCAAAAGCCAGATTGTTGTAATACTCAATAAATAAATAAATAAATAAAATTAATGTATCAAGATATTTCTTCGCCCATTAACCAATTAACAGGACGTTTTCCATCTTAGTCCTTACTGAAGTCTATCCCCTCCCCTCGGTTACAACATCCTGACAAGATATGGCAGAGCTCTCCAGGATCGGAGTTCCATAACGGATTCCTGGACAAGCGGCCATCCTGGCTCGATCTAGGGTTAGCCAGGTCATTGCCTTTTTTACTTCGTAGTCGCCCGAGAACCGGCTTGTTTTCTTTGTCTGGAAAAGGGATTTTAACCGACTAACGGGAAAACGGAGATCCTGCAGAGTACGTCTGGAATACCAGCTAAAGGGCACGTATCTCCGCATACCTGCTCAACTGTCTTGAACTTGATTAAAGGATCGTTTACTAAAAAGGGTTGATTAAAGGGTGACAGTTACTATCGTGGTAGTATTAAGACAGTGATAATTTCCTTGTCTACACCATAATAGTAAATCTTAATAATTATAAATCATAATAATACTACCAATACTCCACTTTAACGAAAACTGTTTCGTTTAATAAGTTTTAAGTCCATATTAAATAAGTTGAGATTTATTAGGAAAAATTTGAGATTCAGTTTAAGCTGTGTAAAAAAAAATGTCATTTTTTATCCTGTCAAATAAAAACACCCCTGTTTTCAAAAATTATTATTAAAAAAATTACTTCAATTAATCATTGTTGGTAAATGGTTAACTGTCGTGAATAATGAAGAGAAGAATAGTTGGGGTGATCATAATACAATAAATAAGAATAACATAACCTAAAAATAAATAAATAAAAAGAACACATACACACCTATATACAATATTTACGATTTGGCGAGAGAACTCCAAACCAGAATTGTCCCTCCAACTGTGGAGGGAAAAGTATGACTCCAGGAGTTCCCTGCAGTCCTCTCTCAACCGCGTCACTAGGGCTAAACCCAGTGGAGATTGAGCAAGAGTGCTGATTATATGAATTAAAAAAAAAAGATATATATATATATATATATATATATATATATATATATATATATATATATATATATAACACATGTTAAGTTATAACCCTGTTTTTACTTTCACTTACGTATATATGAAATATATAGTAAGTGTAAGTATTGCGATCGAGAAAATTTTCAAGTATGAGTTTTCAACGAAAATACAAGTTTTGAGGTAACCTGTGTCCAAATAACCAAGTCCCTTAAAATGGTCTGTGTGTTTGTATGTTAGCAGTCTAGCTCAAAAACGAATAGTCGTACGAAACTGATATTACATATTTGAGATAGGTATATACCTCAGATGTGACAGCAAATTTTTTCTTAAAATCGGCAAACCGAAGTGCCACTTTATATCAACGCTGAAACACATTTATTTCATTAATTGTGTTGTTAGTTTAATAAGGATTGATTTCCTTAGTTTAAAAAAAAATCTTGTTGTTTATTCAATGTTTTGCACTTGATAAAAAAACCCATAAACCATTTATAAAATCAACATAGAAGAGATTATTTTTAAAACGTAACTTCTTAACAAAATACAAAACAACCAAGGTGTGTGCTTTAGATCACA
Organism: Nezara viridula; assembly: GCA_928085145.1. NCBI lineage: Eukaryota > Metazoa > Arthropoda > Insecta > Hemiptera > Pentatomidae > Nezara > Nezara viridula. The sequence continues at coordinate 138,734,277 of OV725081.1, read as the reverse complement.
TGATAGAAATTAAAACATCAATAAGGCGAGATTAATAATATGAAATATAAATTATAAATAATAGCTCATTATAAAGAGGATGGAATAATGAACACTTTCCTCGCTTATGTTATGCAGGTCCGGTTTTTAGTTTCTGAGATATTTTAATTCATATCTTCAATAAAACTCGTTATCGTTTGAGTTTCAACACTATTTTTCTCTTTTCGACCCTCTAACACGGCGTCGCGTTATGATACACTTTTGAATAATAACCCATTACAAATAGGATAAAATGCCGAACAATTTCCTCATTTACTTGGTCTCCCACATGATTTTTTTTTTGAAAATTATAAAAAAACGTTATAATTTCAATACGATTTTAGCTATCTATACGAAATTTAGCAGGAATTTAGGGCCATATAAACTACCCAAAATGACAACAACAGGACCTTCGTAAACAAATTAAAAATAGAGATAAAAAATAAAAATCTATAAGGAGTTTTTCTTTATTTATTCTTTATTATGTAGGCATTAAATAAAAACAAAACATTCATACGGCTTTGAAGAGCAAAAATTCAGCTTTCCAACGGATATAGTAACCTCGAATTTGGAGAACATCCTGAAGAGTTATGAATGATCGGAAGGGTGTTGTGTTCCACCAAGACAACGCTAGGCCCTACACCTCATTGGTCACTTGCAATAAATTATTGAGCCTTGGATGGGACCTTTTGCCCCACCTTTCCTATTCACCAGACCTAGCTCCAAGTGACTACCACTTATTCCGGTATCTTCAGAACTTCATGAATGGAAAGAAATTCCAAAAGGAAGAGGACATCAAAAACCACTTGGATCATTTTTTTAAGAATAAACTCCAGACTTTCTATGGGTACGGACTGAAAAACCGAAAGGACTTATTTGCCAACCCAATATACTGAGTTGCTTCAAACAAAGGATATTTATCAATCATTATGGACAATTTTTTAAAACATACATATATAGTATCAATAATAATATAGTACAGAATATTTTATATATCAAACAATCAATCAATCATTATTTGTTTTGAGGGAAGAATCCTATACAAATGGAGTCTATCACAAAATAATAAAACATTATTATCCTTATGGAAATAAAAATTCCTTTTTATACTACATAACAGATATTACTACACTCTTAAGCATAAATTAAAAATCATATTCAGTAAAGGTCAGACAGTTAAAATAGTTTCAATTATCAAATTAATATAAAATCTAAACTTGTCAACAATATACATAAATAGATACACATAAAACAATAAAGACACATTTAAAAAAAATTAATATCAAACTGTTTTAAAATTAAATTAAAAGATTTAATTTTACCTAAGAGAACAAACAAGAAAAATACCCGGTCAGATAACATACCGATGTACAATATGGATTTTTTGCCATAATATGCGGAGGACAATATTCAAGATTACCCTACCAATTCTCTATAATTTGATATACTTGAAATAAAAAAAATATAATTTTCTCATATCATCTGCACATCAGGTAAATTCTTAACCTTAAACTACTATAAATCGGGCATTTAAAAATATATGATGAGGTGTTTCCTTTTGTTTAGTGTTGCACATTTTGCACTCAAGTTGTGGAGTAATTTTCACAATTTTATTATTAACAGAAATCTTGATCATATATTTTCTCGAGAGTCGGATCTGCATTATAAGTCTCGTATATTTGAAATTAGTCGGCATCAATAAATACTGGGTGATCTGATCATTATTAAGAAAAAGGTTTTAATGTTCAATATAAGATGAGCTATGCAATGTTATCCTGTCTCCGTCCTGCAAATGTTGTTTGTATTTATTTAATATTCTGTTAATATTAGAATATTTTATATATATATATATATATATATATATATATATATATATATATATATATATATATATATATATGTATTATTTTTTATTTTATTTGCTTTTGATGATTTCTTTTATTCATTCATTAACATTCTATTTTCCTTTCCTTCACTTCTCTCTCCTTATACATTTCTCTTATTCCTCATCATATTTTCTTCTCTCTTATTTGTTTATTTAGGCTTTAAGGCATAAAACCCTAACGTCATCAACGCCTGTGAGTCAGATATGTTTGTAAACTCTTTAGAGGAGAAATAGAAAAAAAAAAAGAACAATCAAAAATTAATAATAGATAGATATAGTGGTATATGAAAAGGATTTTTAAAAAATGAAATATATTAAAATAAATATAAAAAAAAGAACAATAAAATACAAATTATATCTATTTTTATATTTTATTTAATAGTATATGGATTTTAAGAAATTTTATCACGGTTTGATTCGTTGTTGCTTAATACTGCTGATATATCCGGTTTTAGAGATAATCGATTTAGGCTTGAAGTATAATAAGTGCATTCTTGGAAAATATGGTTGACTGTGAGAAGGCTATTGCAGTGCTGACAATTTGGTGGTGGCTGCTTAGTGATGAGATGTACATGAGTTAGGTTCGTGTGTCCTATTCTTAACCTGGTCACGGCGACTTCCCTTTTCTTCTCTCTTTTCCCAACTTAATTCATAAAATTATCCGTTCCTATCTTACTGATAGATCCTTCAAAGTAAATCATAATAATGCCTATTCATCCCTTTTTTCCCAGTCCGCTGGTGTTCCTCAAGGTAGTATCCTAGGTCCTATCCTTTACACAGTTTATACAGCTGATATCCCAACCCATCCTAACACAGTCATTACCACGTATGCCGATGATACATGTGTCCTATCAGTTAATAACGACCCAACAATTGCATCCCAAACCCTTCAATCACACATCACAAACCTTGAAGAATGGTTTCAAAACTGGAGAATAAAAATAAATTCCAATAAATCCCATCAAATCACCTTTACCCTTCGTCATAAACCTATGTCCTCTTGTCCTACAGTATCCTTTAATAATACCCCACTTATCCCTGTTGAACAAATTCGATACCTTGGACTCCACTTAGACAAACGTCTAACTTGGAATCCTCATACCAGACTGAAACGACAAGAAACAGCTCGACGTTTCCGACTACTCCAGCACTTACTAGACAAACGCTCTAAGCTCCCAGTCAATTACAAAAGACTCATATACATGACTACAATAAGACCTATTTGGACTTACGGAGTTGAGCTCTGGGGCTCCACTAAGCCATCGAATTCCTCTCGTATTCAATCCTTACAATCCAAAATCCTTCGTAAATTCCTCACTGCTCCTTACTTTGTCACAAACAAAATCATCCATAACGACCTTAATGATCCTTATGTTTCTGACCTGGCCCAATCCAGATACCTATCCTTCCATAACAAACTTCAGAACCATCCAAACCCTCTCGTTTCTAACCTTGCTTCCTCTTCGATCCCTGACAACCCTCAGAGGCGTCTGAAAAGAAGATGGCCTCGAGATCTCCTTTTGTAAATACATTTTTAGAGTGCTACCAATGGGTAGTTTCTCAACATGTGATTTCATGCTATTTTATTCCTTTGTTCACATTTACTGAATGTATTTTTACTTGTAATACAGTTGTAAATATCATCAATAAATAAAAAAAAAATTCATAAAATACGTGTTCAATAAATGATATAAAGCGTGTGTTCGAACTTGAACTGCAACTATTCGACCTGAATGATAACACAGATGAGATTGTAGCATCATGATGGAGCCAACCAATTAGCTAATTAAAAATGTGGCAAGAGCGTGTTATTGAGGTTGATATAATAATCAACAAGAGCGTATTATTAAGGCAGATATAATAATCAACATAATTTCCACAATTGCTGCAATACAGGAGCGATCACCCGCTAGTGTCATCAATAGTCATTAATGTCATTATCAGGAGATAAATGTCTCAAGAGATTGTCTAGGATTCCCGACCTCGGCAATAGTCTTCAGTCGAGCCTTGAGATATCACGTGACGCCGTAGTCATCAAATAATCGATATTTTAAACACGGGAAAGATATTATTGAATAATTTCAAACGAAAATTTTGAACTTCGCTGGAGGACACCGAAAGAAATATAATAGTATACTAGTATGCCCGTGCGAAAAATTCGAATTGTTTTCAAATGCCAAATTAATAAGAAAATATAATAATGCAACGTATCAAAAGATAAAGAAATCAATTGTTACCTTATCGATAACTATAATCGACAAAGGGAACCAATATGTTTACAAATTTCAATAAGCTGTATCTTTGTTAAAAATTGTCCGATTTCGATGATTTTTTTTCTTTTTGTAGGAAATTTAGTAATCTTTTATATAATCATGGGCATAACGGAAAAAGTGTGTAATTTTTTAGTTATTATCAAATAAAGTTTTTTTTTCATTCATAACTTGTTTGCCTAAATTTTCGGGGTGATTAGACTATTTCGCCAGAAGGAGAAGGAAGCCTTCGAAATTGGTGGCTCAATCTTGAGATTTGGTGAAAAATGAACGATGATATAGCTTGCCGATCAAAAACACCATCGATAAATAATATAAACTCCTTCTCTCTCGATCATAGAGGCCTCAAGTCGACGAAATGAGACATGTATTCAATGACAGTACTACAATTAAGCAAGGTTGTGTGGATTCGAACCCTATGCCTTGCGTTATCTCGAAAATAGTACGTTTTTGGGGCTTAAAACCGTGAGGAACTATCCGGGTCTTGCTGTACGCATCAATATCAAAATCTTCAAGGCCCAATTTGTCCCGTATCGATCTACAGACCTACCACCGTTCCAGTATTGAAGCCTAGCAAAAAGTTTGTATCGACTTTATTTATTTTAGAAAGAAAAACAAAAATGGAGAATACGATTTGCTGACCCCCCGGGAAATTCTGAATCCAACGGTACCCCATTCATGGTATTTGGGCATGACAGGAGCTTATATTTGGTACAAAACCGATTTCGAGCCATACTGTGATAATATATGTGGGGATATTTGAATGGAGAACTGATTATTACAGTCTGTACATACAATTATTTAGGTGTTCACTTTTGTAGGTCGTAAACCTACAACTTCTTGTCCTACAATATCCTTCATTGATCTTCCACTTGTCCCTGCTGAACAAATCCGATACCTAGGACTCCACTTGGATAAACGTCTCACTTGGAATCCGCATACTAGATTGAAACGACAAGAAACTGATTGGCGTTTCAGACTGCTCCGACACTTACTAGACAAAAGCTCTAAACTTTCAATTAATTACAAAGACTCATCTACTTAACCATAATAAGACCTATATGGACATACGGAGTTGAGCTTTGGGCTCTACCAAACCATCGAATTCATCTCGTATCCAATCCTTACAATCCAAAATCCTTCGTAAAATCCTTAATGCTCCATATTTTGTCACAAATAAAACCATTCATAAAGACTTTAATGTCCCATAGGCCGCTGATTTAGCCCGAGCCAGATACCTATCCTTTCATGATAAACTCCAGTCCCATCCGAATCCACTTGTTTCCAGCCTTGCTTCTTCCTCGATTCCTGATAATCCTCCTAGGCATCTGAAAAGAAGATGGCCTCATGATCTTCTCACCGAGAATTAAATAGGGAGTGCTACCACTGGGCAGTATCTCTTCAAGTCTGTTCATGTCATGATTACTGAAGTGCGCATTTTTACTAGTTGTATTGTTTATACAGTTGTACATTTCATTAAATAAAAGAAAAAAAAAGAAAAACTTTTGTAGGTTTGATTTCGCAAGCAGTCAACAGGGTAATCTCAAAGTCCAACTCGACAATAGGTAGTGTAATAAACATTTGTTCTAAAACAAAAACGAACTCTTGGAATGCGAGAGAAAAGTTGAAAAAAGCCATTGTTAATAAATCTTTGCTATATTGTGCCCAGGTTTGGAGTCTCCTTCTTACAGCTATTTGTCTACTTTTCTATGTAATTTTTTAAAATACATTTGCTAAAATATAATATAATATTAAATTAGGATGATAACTGAAAGTTGGATTTTTAAAAAATAATTAACCATATTTTTAAAAATGAAAAAGAGAAGAAAAAGTTTTTTTTCCATATACGATTAATGCTCCTTACAAAACTTTCTAGTCAGATAAAGCTTCCAAAATTTTGCCTGACTCAATTAAATCTGTTACCTATCGAGTGGTTTGAAACTATTCCAATTGGTTTTTAGCTTGCTGCTGATAACATCATTTTTAGTGTTGCCCAAAAGTCGGTCTTGGTCTTGCACTTTGTAAGACCAAGTCCAAGAACGCCTAACTGTTGCAAGACAAAGACCAAGACTGGTAAAAAAAAAGAAAAAAGCGTAGTTTCACTGATATAAGCGAAAAACCGAAAAAAAAGTAAATTTTTGAACTGTAAATTCAATTTTTCGACTTAAAATCCAACTGACTATTATTTCATGTCTTAAGACTGTAAATACTATAAATTGAAAGGGTTGGTAGCTTTATATATCTTTCAGCCCTTTCTATATTCTTACAACCACGGGCGGATCTAGGGGGGGGGGCTTTTGGGCTGAAGCCCCCTCCCAAAATGGAAAAATATAACCATGTTTTATGGGAAAAGAAATTAAAAAATACCTCTTAAAGTATTACTGTTCGTGTAATTACATTTAAAAGTACTTAAGGAATAACTTAAACACCATTTCATATAGGTAGTTAGTTTCTTTCTGTTTTTCCAAAGTAATTATCGTAATTATTTAGTAATCCAAAGTAATTATTTTATTTTATGAAAAAAAAAAGGTTTCGGGCTGAAGCCCCCCAAAATTAAATCCTGGATCCGCTAGTGCTTACAACCTATGAATAGTGTTGCCCAAAATCGCACTTTGCTAGACGAAGACCAAGGCCGCCTAACTGTTGCAAGACCAAGACCAGGACTGGTAAAAAAAATTGATTTTTTGAATACAAATTAAGGCAAAATTATTACTAATACTTGACAATTTGAGTTAGTATCTATAAAGAATTGGTATAATCAATATACTTTTGCATTTAACTCTTCTAATTTTTCATTAGTTCATTAGGGATTAGTTACGTTTCTTCTACCTAAAAAAATACAGTAATATCTCTATAGTAATAAGCTAATAGGAAACTGCAAGACTGTTGCGAGACTATTGCTAGCAAGACCAAGACACAAGACTGGGTGCATTTCGGCAACACTAGTCTTTTGGACTCTTTTTGCGATTTTTGAAGCTCTCAGATTTATATAAAGCTTGCAAAATTTTATCTGACTTTATTAAATCTGTTATCTACTAAATGATCTGAAACACTAGTCAGGATTTCAGAGAAGATCCAGGATTTCATTTTGGAGGAAGGGGGCTTCAGTCCGAAAGCTTTTTTTTTTAAATTTAAATAAAACGAAAATTACTTAGGAAGAAAAATAAAGTAACTATCTAAACAAAAAGATGTTTAAATGATTCTTGAAGTCCTATTAAATGTAATTACACGAACAATAATACTTTTGGAGAACATATTTTTATATTTTTTTCATAAGACATGGTAATATTATACCTTCAGCTCGAAAGCCCCCCTTCCCATTCGTAGATCCACCTGAGGTCTGGAACTATTTTTTTCTGTTGATTTTTTTTTCTGCTGCTGATCACGTAATTTTTGGCAGTTTTTTCACCTTTTGAAATTCGACCAAAACCAAATACTACCTAAAAAGCGTCTGACTCGAGGAATTTTGGTATTAGCGTGTTCATCTCTAATGTTTCCAATTTTTCTTCTGCCGCTGATAATATTGTTGATCTTCGGTAGATCCTGGTCTAAATACGCAAGAAATAAAGAAGAGGATGTTAAAAAAAAAAACTTGAATAATTGGATTTAGTTCGGAACGAATGAGGTCGACAGTTTGCAATGCCTCATTCAACAGATGTTCGAATTGAGGGTCAACGGAAATAAATTTTGGGCATGTGTGAACTCTGTAACCTTGACGACAGCACACCCTGACAAACTTCATAGTGAATTTGAGTTGACAAAATACAAATCCTGTTGTGATTTTCATGAAGAATATAATTATTAATCATCTATTAATATTATATATACATATATTTAATATTTAATATTTATACAGAAATATTTAATCTAAGTAATTAACAATTGCTTCGCTGTAAACTAGACAAAATGTATTTTGAATAAAAATACATTTTGTCATTGTTAAAAGTCTTTAAAGAGAACATTTGAACGGCTAAACTAAATTAAGCTCTGTTTTGAAAAAAATCATAAATTATTTGTAATTTTTTTTTTTTTTATCATTATCCAAACATACTACCAATACTCCACGTTAACGAAAACTTTTTCGTTTAATAAGTTTTTAAAGTCCATATTAAATAAGTTGAGATTTATTAGGAAAAATTTGAGATTCAATTCAAGTTGTGTAAAAAAATATGTCATTTTTTATGCTGTCAAATAAAAACACCCATGTTTTCAAAAATTATTATTAAAAAAATTACTACAATTAATCATTGTTGGTAAATGGTTGACTGTCGTGAATAATGAAGAGAAGAATAGTTGGGCTGTCAGTCAAATAAGAAGGCAAAAATAATAAATATTATCATAATAAATATTATCATTAATTAATAATAAATATTATCATTTATTTTTGCCTTTTTATTTGACTGATCACCCCAACTGTTCTTCTCTTCATTACTACAATTAATAGTTGGAAAGTTGTAATTTCTTGTTTTTGTATGTATCTGGGATGTATTATAATAACTATAAAGTCGTATTTTATTTATAAAAAAATTAATTTGAAAAATACTGATTTTTCACAATTTTTTTCGGTAAATTAGTTATAAGCTTTGTTTTTCACCTACATCTATGTTATAGAAATTGATATATATTTATAAAGTCTAAAGAAATGATGTGATTTTCTATCTAGTCACCTAAAACTTTTTATTTCTTGTTTTTTTCATGATCTGGGATGTATTTTAAGAAACATGTTTGCCTAAATACACTTTTTATTTATAAAAATAAAGAATTAAATAGTAAGGATTTTTCAAATATTTTTTATGTAAATTGATTAACTATGTTTTTACTTTCACTTACGTATATATGTAATATTTAGTAAGGGTAAGTATTGCGATCAAGAAAATTTTGAATCTGAGTTTTCAACGGAAATACGCGTGTTGGTGTATCCTGAGTCCAAATAACCAAGTACCGAAAAATGATCTGTGTGTTTGTGAGTCTGTGTGTGTGTATGTTAGCAGTATAGCTCAAAAACGAAAAGTCGTACGAAACTGATATTACGTACTTAAGATAGGTATATGCCTTAGATGTGACAGCAACTTTTTCCTTAAAATCGGCTAACCGGAAGTGCCACTTTATATCAACGGTGAAACACATTTTTACAATTTTCTCAAAAACGGCTCTAACGATTATAATTAAGTGGTCTTTAATATCATTGAGGTCTTATCCCCGTTGAAGTCACTTTATAGGGCTTAAATGCTCCAACAGTATCCACTTACAATTAGTGTGACAACTTTTGACCTGTCTATGACAGACAATGCAAATCTCTGATTTCTGTTTTGGTAAACTTTGCAATGGAAAATAACAGTTTAATAACTAATATTGGTACAATCCATAATCAACCGATATAATAAATACGACTTTTGTTATTTTAATGGTATTTATGATTTGTTAGCTGTAAGCTTTAGCTCGGTTAAAAATGCAATTCAAAAATTTGATAATAGCACAACATGGGCAAAAAAAAGTTTCTATTTAAAGTTGAGCGATAAGTGAAAGTTGTGTGTTGCGCGCACCAGATTTTTAATATATTGATCTCTGCTGATCCAGAGAATTATTTTGAAAGGACAAGTTTTTTCGTTTTTTTTTTAGATCGACTTAAATACATTCAATTTGGAAAGACTTCTTAAGTCTAATATATATGAAGAAAAAAGCATAAGTTACTGGTTGAGTTTCGTATTTTCCTTCATTTTCGTTTGGAAAACAAATAAAACCAGATTTATTTCATTAATGCTTGCTTGAGGAAATGAAATGTAATTTCTAAAACAATTGATCTGTTGAAATTATTTCTCAGAGATTACTTTTTTATAATTTACGAATTTAATTAAATTCAAAGGAAAAACAGATGAAATTGGAAAAGACATATTTCTAACACCAATTTGCTTCGTAAACAAATTTTCAAATATCTATGTCAATTGCTGTAGAACTCAAGCCATGTATGTCTGGTCATAGTGTCTCTGCTCAGCCTCCATTGGTAATACCAGTGATGAGGCTGGGATCTCCTAGAGTTCTGCCTTTCCCTCCACGAGTGTGGGGAAAGGCTAGGCTCGGAGATCTTGAGTGAATGAATATTTTATAAAAGGATGTATCTTTTTAAGTATTTATTTTGTTAGATTAGTTTATTTTTGTTTAGCTTAGTATCTTTTTGTTTATATACATTTACGTTTTAGTATTATTTTATTGCTGTTTATTACTTTTATTTATTGTTCATAGTATGAATGAGCTACTTTTTATCATTATTACCATAGTTCTTGAATGTGACAGACTGTAATATATCTCAATAAAGTAATAAAATAAAAATTGCTGTAGAAAGTCCACAAATACATAAAAATGGAAAATACTGCAAAAAAAAAAAAAAATATAGTGAATGTTGAGACTCCCAAAAAGCAATACTCTAATCTATATTTATAGTGTATTTCCAAAACACGAGAACTACGAAAAGGCATAAAAAAAATAAATAAAAAAAATAGGGATTTTGTATTTGTTTGAAATCAAATTTATCCTAACCTATTGTAATTTTTAAAGGAAAAAAAAAATCATTTAAGTCGTATCAAGAACCATTCAATTCAAAATAGCACCTCTTAAGCTACAAAAATCGTAAACAAATGTCAAAAAGCTATAGTAGTGATTTTCCTTTCTTCCTCACCTTATGGGCTATATGGTTTTTTCCCCAGGTCAGGGGAAAAGATGCAGAAAGCCTCTGGCACCGGGATTCGAACTCTTCGGTTTATTAGGTTGCTAGGCAATAAGTATTTTGCATATGCATTATCTCCACATCTCCCCCCCCCCTCCTCGAGACATAAATAGGGGCACAAATATAAATATAAATCCCACATTTATTTTCGGAAGTGAAGAAGAAAAAAATAATCTTCTTAAGACAATTATTTTTATATGTATATGCAACACACCATGCTAACCAAAGAAGTACTATTATGATCAAGGGCTGAACAATAACTGACACGACATATTGCGTGTCGCAAAACAATTACTTTAATTTCAGAAAAAAATAAAATATTCCTAATGATTTTATTCTGAATATTCCTCGAAATTTATAATATGTCCCTCGAATGTTTCTCATAATATAAGTAAACGCATGTTTAATCAGTCGCTTGGTTTTATTAATAGCTTATTAGATGTCTAAGTGTAATTGTAATAATATATAATATTGTTATGGAAAACGGATACATAAATAATGCTTGATTTTTTTATTTCTTAATGATATTTACAACTGTATTAAAGAAATACATTTAGTTAATTTCAACATATGGATATAATGACGTGAAAACACTTGTTGAGAAACTACCCAATTGTAGCACTCTAATAATATGTCTACATTAGGAGGTCACGGGGCATTGAAGAGGAAGCAAGGTTAGAAACGAGAGGGTTGGGATGATTCTGACATTTATTATGGAAGGATAGATATCTGGATTGGGCCAGATCTGAAACATAAGAAACATTAGGGTCATTATGGATGGTTTTATTTGTAACAAAGTAAGGAGCATTGAGGATTTTGGATTGTAAGGATTCGATACGAGAGGAATTAGGTGGTTTAGTGGAGCCCCATAAATCTACTCCGTAAGTCCAAATAGGCCTTATAGTCATGTATATGAGTCTTTTGGAATTAATTGGAAGTTTAGAGCGTTTGTCTAGTAAGTGCTGAAGTGATCGGAATCGTTGGGCGGTTTCTTGTCGTTTCAGTGTGGTATGAGGATTCCAAGTGAGTCGTTTGTCCAAGTGGAGTCCTAGGTATCGAATTTATTCAACAGGGATATGTGGGGAATTGTTAAAGAACATTGTAGGAAATGAAGTCATATGTTTACGTCGAAGAGTGAAGGGGATAATTTTTAAATTTATTTTGGCGCGTTTTGCACTGTTTTCTTGTGTAAAGTGAATTAGATTGAACCGTCAGATTTCCAAAGCTCTGGTAAAGTCCGCTGGAGGTGACTAATTGAAATGTTTTCGCATACGGATTAAAAATCTCAAAATCTAAAAATCGGACCTGCATATATAAGCAAGAAGAATGTTCATCATTCCATCCTTTTTATAATGAGCTGTTGTTCAAAATTGTATCTTAACGCCACACAGTAGTCGGAAAAGGCATGAAAATGGCAAAAACCCTGAGAAACTTTCAATTTAAGCAAGATATTTGAAAAACTGAACTTATTATAGCATGTCGGCCATTGTAAATTAATATACAATAAAACGTTTTTGGTAAGACCAACCGTTGTTATTATTGTTATTTTTTTTCAATTATAAATAAAATATATTTTGCATGTAATATGTTATAATGATTACTTCAGATTTGTAAACGTCGAGCGGTTTCTTATTGTTTCAGTCTGGTATGATGCTTGATTGATGAGAAAATATATTTGAATTGTAAAATATATTTCAATTTAAATATTATTATTTTCGTCTTAAGATTGTACATTTTGCCATTTTATTGAATTGGCTCAGTTTTGGAATATGGCGATCTTGTGAATCTCTAGAGCTGGTGAAATTTTAAGAGGTATACTTTCATTTGATACTGACCATCGCTGGATAAGAAACAGGAAAGGATAGAAAGTGGAGTTGGCATTTACCAACTGAGAATTGAACCTCGCTCCACGTACTTTTACCGCATAATCTGTGCTACATTTATTCCAATTTATTAAAAACCTGTCATTTTTATTAAATTTTAAATGTCAACAACTTGGGTCATTATCACCTTATTTTTATTAAGAATTAAATTCTATTGTCAAATTTTGAATTAACTTGAAATCCTCATACCAGACTGAAACGACAAGAAACCGCTCGACGTTTCCGACTACTCCAACACTTACTAGACAAACGCTCTAAACTTCCAATTAATTACAAAAAGACTCATATACATGACTACAATAAGGCCTATTTGGACTTACGGAGTTGAGCAATGGGGATTCACTATACCATCAAATTCCTCTCGTATCCAATCCTTACAATCCCAAAATCCTTCGTGAAATCCTCAATGTTTCCTACTTTGTTACAAATAAAACAATCCATAATGACCTTAATGTTTCTTATGTTTCAAATCTGGCCCAATCCAGATACCTATCCTTCCATAATAAACTTCAGAATCATCCGAATCCTCTCGTTTCTAACCAGGCTTCCTCTTCAATTCCTGATGACCCTCCGAGGCGTCTGAAAAGAATATGGCCCCGTGATATCCTAATGTAGACATATTATTAGTGTGCTATCATTGGGTAGTTTCTCAACAAGATATTTCATTTTATTATATTCCTGAGTGCACATTTACTAGTTGTATTTATTTTTTATAATACAGTTGTAAATATCGATGAATAAAAAATAAAAAAAGTACTAAAAAATCGGTAATAAAACTTATGATAAAAATGATGACAGGCATATTTATATTTTTTTTACATAAATATATTAATGTTCGTTATGATCTAACCGTGAAGATAATAATGAAATATTGCTGCCATGTATACTCTTTAAAAATATTAACTCGTTATAATAACAAATTAATTAATTATTAAATATATAAATTAAATTATATAAAATAATTAATATGACATCAAATATAACTAACAAGTTCCAGTAAAAATGATAATTATTATTAAATTTACAAGGATTGGTTATATTAAGTTTGTGCTTCAATCTCCTTTAGGTTATTTCTTTAGTCAGCTGATTCAGCGAGGTTACGTGATTTTAAAACATAAGCAACGATTTTGAAAATATGATTAGGTGAGCATTATAGACAATATATCGGTGAGTCAGGGGAAAGAGGGAACCTCTTTGGAAGCGATAAACTTGCAGGCGTCAACATTCTAATCTGTTGACGATGTTTTGGTATAAAAAAAAATATATATGTGTGTTTATATTTTTTTCTTAGAAATCTTGAAGCTCAATCGATAAATATACAACTATATTTATACTCTACTGCGTAAAAAATGTATACGTTTATAGAAAATTAAAAAAAAAGAATACTTAAACACTAAAATCTTTAGTATTTTAAGTTAAGGTGTAAACTCTTTTTAAATATTAAAATTGTTTAGACTGGTCAAAATTGTCTAAACCTAAATAATATCAACAGTATGAATTGATTCCCTTATTTCCAAAGTGATCCAGATATCTATCCTTCCATCATAATTTTCAGAAACATCCGAACCTTCTCGTTTCTAACCTTAATTCCTCTTCGATCCCTGATAACCACTCCAGGTTTCTGAAAAGAAGATGGCCTCGCGATCTTCGAATGTAGACATATTATTAGAGCGCTACCAGAGGGTAGTTTATCAACAAGTGTTTTCATGCCATCATATTTAATATATTTCATTTACTAGATGTTTATTTATTTTTATATAGTTGTAAATTTCATAAAAAAAATCGAGTTCCATATATAAGAGAAATGATTCGATAGTAAATTTTTTTTTTAGCTGACGTAAATGATATGGAAATAAATTTATTTCCAAAACCATTTTTTTACAGCATGTTATCATAATAAATCACAAAAAAAAAAAATCAAAAGATTTTATGCTTTTTATTCGAATGAAAATTAAATTGATTTTAATTATACCAATATTGTAAAAAGAAAGTTTGATAGTACGATTTTAATAAACCATACCCTATTTTTCGCTCTAAGTCGAACTCCAATCAACCTTTTTGTTCCAAAAACGGGCTATGAATTTTAATTCGTTTTAAAAGAGGCCCTATTATTTTATTTATTTTCCACAAAACAATACGAAATAATTAAATAAAAACTAATATAATATTTTTAAAATTTATACAAAAGTAATTCTAATGGAATTTTAGAACTTAGTAATGAATATATTTTTGCCTCAGTTCATTACATAACATATTATCAATTGTGTTGGTCAAATTTTAAGTATAAAAACCGAATTTCGTGCCATCTGTCTGTATGTCTATGCCTTGAACAGATAGACCGAATCTATTTTTTTTTTTTTACTTTACTACTAACTAGTAACAAGTATTGCTGATCCGGTCAAATTTTCGACGGTATAGTGATACTTTCAGACCCCTGAGTTCGAAAAACACATTTTTAGCCATTGTCTGTCTGTCTGTGCCAAGATTTTCTAGGGAACTATTCCTTCTTTTTTTATTTTGTAGGGTTTTGAATACTGATTCCTGTGACATGAATTGGATATTCCATGCGCAATGGCTACTGCGCAATAAATTAAAAACATGTTTTTCTATAGACTGTAGCGCGAAAACGGTTTTAACGATTTTTATGAAACTTTCCTATAATGTTCTAATAATTGTCGTTTCAATTTTAGTATATGGACTAAATTCCCGAAAAAATTCAGGAAAAAAAGTTATAAAGAAAAGAAAAATGTCCCTAAGTATATATTATACGGTAAAATTTATAATAAAACTTTTTAAAGATAATTAAATTACCAACAAACAAAAAAAAAAAACATCGGATATGAGGGTTTCATATGTTTCAGAGGCCACTAAAAAAAAAACCGTTTAGCCTGTTTTTTTGACAGATAATGAAATTCCCTACGAAACTACATAAAAAATCATTTATTTCGGACAACTATTAATGAAGTTAAAGCTATTCAATTTCCAATGTAAGATTATGGGTTCATATCCTGGTGTCAGAAGGGAATGAATGAGAGAAAAAAGGTAACTAAGTGAAAGTAAGCAACAGACTTCTTGCATGCATCACACAAGCTTCAGTATTTCTGCTACTTTTAACAGAAATTATCGTTTGACAAAATTAGGCTATGACAAAAAGTTTTTGATCAGCAATATTAGAGGGTATTGAAATTTTTACACTGATCTACCTTAAGCCGGTTTACATTGATTTAGTTTATCAAATAACTCTTACTCATCTTTTCTTTGATCAATTTTCAGGAAAATAAATCTAATTCAATTTTTTTTTGTTTCTTGATGGACATATGTAAAGATATAATTACTTTTCTGAAATAGGTAGGAATGTCGTGTGTGTGGACACATTAGATTTTTTTTTAGTTTCGGTTCTGTATTGTTTTTCCACAAGTGTACCATTTCGACATTCTACAGACTAAGAGTCTTTTTTGTCTATTAACAGTAGCTCAAAAAACGGCTTAACATTTTGATAAATTATTAGTGCTAACTATAGATTAACAAATACAATTTTAATCAAGCAATATTTGTTGATTAGGCCTAAATATCAATCTTATAAAAATTGTCACTATTGGAATTGATGCCTAGGATTAGGAGAGCTATCGATTGGCGAACTATGGATTGTTTTGGCCGGCCCGGCACGAAACCATTTAAACATTCACGAACTGGCGAGACGATGAAACAGTAACAGATGATTGCACTGTGTTGCTCGACAAGGATTTTTTCAACATGGGTCATTAACTCCCAGATTACGAGATATTAACTTAACTAAAAGATGACTTTTTCCCAAAGTCGTTTAAAAGTCAGCTTACTATTGCAGAATAAAATTATCTCATAAAATCAAAATGTCTTCAAAATCAGCATAAAACTTTTTGTGCAAACTCAAAAAAAGGACATGAATTAAATTCTTGGATATAATTGTGAAATTCTAACCTTAATATTCGAGTCTCTAGAATGCAAGTAAAAACAAATTCTCCCATTAAAGTTTCAACATTTTTTTTTTGTCTTCCCTCACCTCGCCTTTTTAGCCCTGGAGCCAGTGCCCAAAAATCGACCTGATCGCAGGCGAAAGTTCAAATGTAAATTATGAAAGTGTATATTATTCTGAGTAAAGTACAACTTTGTCTGACGTTCCAGAACCGTTCCTTTCGAAAATGGAGGCTGATTTAAAGAATATTAGGCCAGTAATTTGAGGTTCGAAAAGGAAATCCATTGCGAAAAAACGTGAGAAAAGTTTTTATTTTTTAAGCTGATTTATATATAGGTTTAGACATGTAAAAAACGAAATTGCTAAAAAGGTTTTTATTCTCTTCATTCCTTCATTTGGATCTTTCATGAATGTGACTATCAAAAAGCGGGTTCTAAAATTTGATTTTCGCATTTCAGAAACGAGGAGCTGGTCTTCCTTTTAGGGCTTTGTTTCCTGGTCTTATTTTTAGATCCTGAATTCAGGAAAGAGGATCTCTCATCCAGCTCCTTTTGCTTTCTCTTCTGATAGGCATGTCAGCCATAGTCATGTCCTTTCTGAGTTTGTTATCCCTCTGAAGTTTAGTATGGATGCATGAAAAAAGAGTACGAATGTTGATAGTTGGTTGTTGTAAATAGGTATGTTGAGTTTTGTAATTTACGTACCAAGGGGCGTCTGCTATTAATCTTAAGATTTTCAATTGAAAATATTGCACTTTTTTTAAGTGCGTCTTTTGTACTGGACCACAAATCTGTAAAGCACGTGTTCATACGGGTCTAAGTAAAAAAAAAAAAAAAAAATACAATAATCTGGTGTTTATTTTAAAGACATTCATTGCATTCAGGTCATCTTTCTATCGAATGTCAGTTCAAGGCAATGTACTCGCTTTGAGGAAGTTGGTTGTCGCCGATAAAAGCTTGTGGACACGTGTCTCGTTGACTCGCGAACGATATATACTGTGATCTGTCGTGATCTAATTTCATTTTCTAGAATGATTTATCAATTTGATCACGAAGTTGAGAAAAAAGGTGGCCTTCAAAAATAGTGAGCAGTTTAGCGTGACCTACACCCCCAAATTTTCAAAATAACGAGATTATACTCACAATTGCACAATATTTTTGTAGGCCATCTTGTTTGTCGATTTTGTGATCAACATATCGTACAATCCAAGTAAGAAACAAATGGATATTTACGAGTTTTTAGTACTTATTTAAATATACAAAACGCCTAAATACCAAGAACTTTTGTAAATAAAATAGTTGTAAGTTACGATGAGATGAGACTATTTACGAAGTTTCAAGGAGATGTTAATAATTCGATAAAAAGGTGTCTGTACCACTGACTATAAGTATTGCGATCGTAAAAATTTTCGAATCGGAGTTTTCAACGGAAATTCACGTTTTGAGGTCTCCTGAGTCAAAATAATTTTTTCTGTTGGCGTTACAGACCATGTAGTTCTTTTGATGCCTTAACAAGCCTGCTACATCTCTGCCTGTCTTGGGCTATTTCTTCCCTCCTATACCTCAATAAATAACACCTATATACAATCAAAAGAGACATACAGAACTATAATTGGCGTGCTAATAATGCGTAGTTTCTCTTCAAGTCTGTCCATGTCATATTACAATTCACATTTACTTGTTTGGGGGTCCACAAAGCCATCGAATTCCTCACGTATCCAATCCTTACAATCCAAAATACTTCGTAAAATCCTCAATACTCATTACTTTGTCACTAATAAAATCATCCATAAAGACCTTAATGATTCTTATATTTCCGAATTGGCCCAATCCAGATACCTATCCTTCCATAATAAACTTCAGAACCATCCGAACCCTCTAGTTTCTAACCTTGCTTCTTATTCGATCCCTGATAATCCTCCGACTGAAAAGAAGATGGCCTCGAGATCTTTTATTGTAAATACCTATTTTTTTTTTTTAGAGTGCTAGTGGGTAATTTCTCAACAAGTGTTTTCATGTTTTTATTTTCTGTTTTCACATTTACTTAATGTATTCTTTCTTAATACAGTTGTAAATATAATAAAAAAATAAAAAAAAACATTTACTTGTATTTTTATTTAATTCAATTTATTTGATCAAAAAATTAATATAAAAAAGTTTATACTTTTTAAAATACTTCCAGATATTTTTGCTGGATTCGCTGAGGATCGGGACAGTTTTATCAGCACGTGGTTTTAAAGCTATCATCGTATTGAGCAATACTCGTTCCGATAAAGACGTATCTATTATGGCTATCCTTACTACAATTACTTAATTTGGAGTGTCGGTAGCGAGATAACTGATTACACAATCCAGAGAGCACTCCGAATGATTTGTCTGCCGTTATAGAATGAAAAAAAAAATTAAAAAACTGTGGCCTTCAATAATAAGTGATTTTTTTATTTTATTTTATTTATTTTAATAAAATTTACATTTAACTTTATTACATGAAAAATACAACAAGTAAATGTGACATTGGTAACACGACATGTACAACATGAAGAGAAACTACCCATTGCTAGAACTTCTTTTCAGACGCCTCGGAGGGTTATCAGGGATCGAGGAGGAGGCAAGGTTTGAAACGAGAGGGTTCGGATGGTTCTGCAGTTTATTATGGAAGGATAGGTATCTGGATTGGGCCAAATCGGAAACATATGGAACATTAAGGTCTTTATTTGTGACAAAGTAAGGAGCATTGAGGATTTTACGAAGGATTTTGGATTGTAAGGATTGGATACGAGAGGAATTCGATGGTTTAGTGGAGCCCCAAAGCTCGATTCCGTAAGTTCAAATACCTCTTATTATTGTCATATATATGAGTCGTTTGTAATTGATTGAAAGCTTAGAGCGTTTGTCTAGTAAGTGCTGCAGTAGTCGAAAGTCGGGCGGTTTCTAGTCGTTTCAGTCTGGTATGGGGGTCCAAGTGACTCCAGGTGGAATCCTAGGTATCAGATTTGTTCGACAGGGATAAGAGGGCTATTGTTAAAGGATACTGTAGGACAGGAAGTCATAGGTTTACGACGAAGAGTGAAGGTAATTTGATGGGATTTATTGGAATTTATTTAATCCTCCAGTTTTGACACCATTTTTCAAGGCTTGTGGTGTGTGATTAAAGAGTTCGGGATGCAATTCATGGATCGTTATTAACTGATAGGATACACGTATCATCGGCATAATAAGTGATATAAAGTATAAAGTAAAGCCTTTCGATAAGGATCCTTCTCTTTAAGGGACACTTCTATTTACAGGACAGTTTTACTAAGACAAGGAGTATATTTGTAACAGAACCTCTACATTAAGGACACCTCTTGTTAAAGGACAACAAAATATGTATCACTAACACTGTCCAGTATCCAGAGATGGGCAAATGTTACTGAGAAACAAGTATTTTACTGATTATAGTAACGAAAACTGACATGTCAGGCATGGGGAAGGATAGCACTCAGTAGTACCTCTTCTCTGATCAATTGCAATGGTTTGTTAAGGAAGGAGGTTTCTCATCCAGCGCCTTTTCAGTCTCTTTCTCGGTTTGAAGAGATTTTTTTTTTTAAGTTTTGAGTGGTCCTTGAAGGACTATTGAAAAAAAATATAATTATAGATTTTATTTAATTACAGAATTATGGTAACAAATGGTTTTAGAGATATTTTTTAAAATCTTAATAAGTATATTTAATTGTAAATTTGGCTGTATTAGCATTTTAATTAAAAAAAGAGAACAACAGGAACTTGTTTAAATATTTAACTCAGATTGCTCACAGAAATCAGTAAGGACCAATAAAAAAACAAACATAAATATATATATCTTAGGGAACATATGTATATCATTATTTTTTTTCCTTACATATTAACAGTTATTATTATTTTTTTAATTTTTATATTCCATCACTACAATGCTTTAACTATAAAATAGATTTTGCTTTCCTTTCTAATTTCATTCAGTGATTATTATGCAATTATTTTAGCTCCAATATTGTAGTACTGAACCCCTATTACCCAACTGTCCTCGTTAATTTATTCTAAGAGGTTAATTAATACTTTATTTATTACAAGTATTTTGTTATTATTCATTGTAATAGGTTTTTGGCCAGATTTATGATTAATATATATGAACAATACTGTTATTCTAAAGGGAGCTAGTCCCAGAATAAAGATGATTTTTCTATTCTATATATATATAACTTAAGTTCACGTTAAAGAACAGGAATAAAAATAAAAAGAGGAAGCGGAAATAACACGCAATATTGTAGTATAACGACTAATTTATTCTTCTTCTTGCTCCTCAATATATATATATATATATACATACATCTATCGGCTGATTTTACCTAACAGCTGATATTAAATCTAACAGCTGTTATTCCGGTCCTTAACTTATATACATATATATATATATTTTTTTTTTTTTATTCAATACATTTTAGGCCACAGTTTACCAATAAAATACGTTTTTATTATATTTCTTTATTCACCAAAGTTTCGGCTTCTTGAGCCATTTACAAGGATCTGTCAATTTTTAATTTTATGTAAATACATTGTCCTTATTCTATATATTTAAAATTTAATCTTTAATATAATACATTTTGATTTAAATTAATTTAAATTATCTATCTATTACCAGACCAAAATATATAAAAATAATATAAAAAATATACAGGTAATTTTTATCGTATATTAAGTTTTAAATATAATACTATTATAGAATAAGAACAGTGCATTCAGAGAAAATTTAAAAATTGATAAAAACATTTTATTTTATTATATTTTTATTGAAAAATTACAGAATCGTGACGAAATTAAAAGAAATTACAGATTCTTTAGGATGGCTCAATAAACCGATTTTTCTCCTCCTCTTCGCTTTAGCCCGCTGGGAACGTATATCTGTGAGAGTGTAAAAGCATTCGACACTGTAACACCTGATTCACTGATGTTTAAATTAATAAATCTTATTATACCTAGATATCTGATATTACTGATATCATTTTTATCTAATAGATCCTTTATCGTTTCAGCAAGTAATGTTTCTTTTCCAATTTACAATACTATTACTTGTCCCTCTCAAGGATCTTGTCTAATTGTAAGTCCATTATCATTTAACCTATTTATTAATGATTTTTTAGTATTTACGTATGTGTATATATATATATATATATATATATATATATATATATATATATATATATATATATATACATATACGTTTATATATATATATATATATTTCTAATTTTGGAGGCTTTAGACATTAACCCTTTCCCTCATGAATTTGCTAGTAATGAGTAATAAATATTGGAAAAGAAAGTGAACTAAGAACCGATATAGATAAAAATGCTCTTTCTAATTTGCGTTTCACCTCTCTTGAAGATTAATGTTTTTTTTTCTTTAATGTAGAAAATAACGTAGATGAAAGCAGTTACTTTCTAATTTTCTGTTGCATTTATATCTTTTTATGTCTTTCTCGAGCTCTGTAATGACAGCAACATTAGTTTGTGCATTTCTTATGTAGGAACATTTAATGCTGCATTAGTCTCTGCAATGTAATACTGCAATTTAGTTTCAGACAAAAACAACTCAAGATGTCGTAAGCCACAATAATATGTCATCTGGATTTTACTTTGGTTAAAATTACTTTACCAGTAAAATAAGTAAAGAACTACGTGATTTTTTAGCAAGAATAATCAAAAAGTAAACAGATTCCTGGAAATAAAAAAAGGTAGAAGTCTTTTTGAAACAACCGACCCGTAAAGTAAATTGTAAGTGAAGGCAAATTTCACATTTTATTTTCAATAATAAACAGTTATAATCGATCAAGATATTTTTTTATTATTTGACAATTTCAAAACTATAATATTTACAATTGCTTCGGTCTGTACCCTTGTACAATACATTTTTTATATATACAATATATTACAAATAAAATGTATTGGTACAAAATCTGGTGTGTCCACTCACACGACTTTCCTACCTATTTCAGAAAAGTAATTATATCTTTACATATGTCCATCAAGAAAAGGATATTGAATTAGATTTATTTTTCTGAAAATTGATCAAACACAAGACTTGAGTAGGATTTATTTGATAAACTAAAGCAATGTAGACCGGCTTACTGTAGATCAGTGTAAACATTTCAATACCCTCTAATATTGTTAATCAAAATCAATAAAAAAGATGGTCTACAAAAATATCGGGCCGTTTGTCCTATATAACCTCATTATTTTGACAATGTGGGTGTAGGTCACGCCAAACGGCTCAATATTTTTGAAGGCCATCTTTTTTCTCGACTTTGTGCTCAAGTTATCTTACGGCTCAAGTGAAAAGCAAATGGGTATTTACGAGTTTTTAGTACTTAATTAAATTGACAAAGTTTGCCGACGTACAGACTGAAAACGCTCCAATTTCGAGAATTTTTGTAAATAAAATATTTGTGGGTTACGATGAGATGAAGCTATTTACGAAGTTTCAGATAATTTGATAAAAATGGGTCTGTACCACGGAATATATGTTTTTACATTCGAATATTAATTTTTTATTTTACATTATATTTGTAACTGCGTTTCAACACATCCAGCAAATGTGCTATCGTTCATTTTGCCTAATATTTCTTGAAAATTATTTATCTTGCGAGCAGATCTCGAGGCCATTGCCTTTTTAGTCTTCTTTGAGTCTCTCGTGGTAACAGGGAGGAAGAAAAAAATATATGACAAGTGGATTAGAGTGATTAATAGTTGAAGAGTGGAATGTTTTGTATTTGTATAAATTTACTGTTGATATGTTCATGTCGTTGTATGGTGTCGTTTGAATTTAAACCAGGATGCATTTACGATTTTTCGAAGTATTTTAGACAGTACGGTTTGAATTTTGTTTATGTGGACGTGTTTTGCAGAACCCTTAAGTTCTGAACCGTGTGTCCAAATAGGTCTTAGTATTTTGGTGTAGATTAGTCGCTTGTTTTGTTAAGTTGAGTGGAGATCTATAGTTCAAAAGAAGTGGTAGTTTTTTGTATTGCCTGGTGAGTTATATATATATATATATATATATATATATATATATATATATATATATATATATATATATATATTATATATATATATATATATATATATATATATATATATATATATATATATATATATATATATATATATATAAGATTTTTCTAAAATAGAGCGTTATTCTGATCCTCTTACCTAATAGATACCATTATCAACAAACTAAATTAATCATTCAGCAAAACATCTAAATACCTTTAAAATAGTGTTTAAACCTCAACGTAGACAAAACTGAAGTTATTATTTTAACAACTATAACTTATTTATTGAAAAATATTACAATCTGTCTCTAGGACATTTATAATAGAGTTCACAGATCACATTCACACTCTATGTACAATAAATAAAATAAATTATACAGAAAAATAATATATATACAATAAATAAGAATAAAATAACCTAAAAATAAATAAATAAAAAGAACACATACACACCTATATATAATATTTACAATTTGGCTAGAGAACTCCAAACCAGACTTGTCCCTCCAACTGTGGAGGGAAAAGTATGACTCCAGGAGTTCCCTGCACTCCTCTCTCAACCGCGTCACTAGGGCTAAACCCAGTGGAGATTGAGCAAGAGTGATTATTTTAACAAAACGGACTATAGTCCTGCCAAACATAATCTTAAATAATTCTATAATTCTTTGGTGTAATACCCGATAATAAACTCCTATTTAATCAGCAAATCAATTCAAAATTATATATATATATATATATATATATATTTTTTTTTTTTAATTTGTTGTGTATGTTCCAGGTGAGTTTTCTGTCCAAGTACAGTCCGAGATACCTTACATGATTTTTTGAGGGAACTAGTTTGTTGTCTATTGTTACAGCTGATACATAAAATCAAATAATCGATTTATAAAAATAATACGTCGGTCTGCCATTCACGATTTTTCTTCCAGGATACTGGGTCAATTGTTTTGAAATTTTGGATCAATCATATCAAAGTCTGTACGTATGATGATTATTATTACTCGTTATAGTATTTTAGCGTTAATATTTTTAAACAATTATTTATATTTGTGTATACAAAAATGAAATTTAATATAAAATACTAAACTATTTTACTCTCTTTTTTTTCTAAATCTTCAAAACTAAAACAGAAACTGGATACATATACATATACGTATATTATAGACTTATATATTCCCTCCCATAAAACTTCCTCCTTTAGCAAATCCTTCGTCATTCGTGCTGCTCCGTTATGGAACTCACTTCCTACCCCCATGCGTCAATACTCATCCACAAATTCCTTCAAACAACTCCTATTCCAACACCTACTCCACATTCAAACTTCCCCTAACATGTAAAATTACTTGCATCTATACAATGTTTAATTTCAATCCATTGCACAATTGAAATAATAATTAACAATAAATTAGTTGGTATTTTTATTATGTCAGACTAAGATACATAAATTTGTAACTCTGTTATTATTCTTAGGGGACAGTAGTCCCCGAGTAAAATTATTTTTTCATTTCATTTCATTTCATACATACTTACTCAAGCCCATATGGACTTATTCATCACAAATATACAGTATCGCTAAAATGAGCTACCTAAAAAAACTTCAAACGTTCCAATCAAAATTATTGCGACTCATAACAAAAGCACCTTGGTACGTGACTAATAAAACTCTACATACTGACCTCCACCTTCCAACAGTTGACCGACATATAACTACTCTTTATCAACGATTTTACACTAATTTAAACGGACATAATAAGAGACATGGCCACAGCTGACATACCTTAGAACATGAGGAGGAGACAAAAATAAAAAAATAGAGGAGACTAAAAAGGCGTTGGATGAGGGATCTCCTTCCTTAAGACAACCTAAGTAATTGGAACAAGTTAGGGAAGAGGTACTGCTGAGTACTTTCCTTTTCCATGCCTGTCATGCCATACAATAAGTTGAGATGCGCAAATACATTTTTAGACAAAAAAAAAAAAAAAAAATATATATATATATAGTAATTATTATATAGTAATGTATTAGTAATTATGTTTGAATTCCCTCTTTTTCCTTGTATTTTATTTCTTTTTATTGTAGATAGTATTAATTCTGTAAATATCTCTTTTTGTAAATAGATCTGTTAAACTTTTTTGCTGCTTTATAAAAAAATATCCAACCTAACCTTTCTCATCTGAGCTAGCTAGCATGGTAGAATAAATGATTAACCATGGGTAAGTACCTTATATTCTCTATAATTATCTCTTTAGAGATGAAAGGCTAGTAAAGCCAGGCGCCCAACAAATAAAAATTCTTGTGGAAAATTATACTTATTAAAAATTATTTTATTAACTTTTATTTATCCTTTTTTTTGTTCATAATATATATATATATATATATATATAATAATGTCTAGGAAAAGAAATAATAATTATAGTGAGCATTGACCGTAGATAATTGTTTAAAGTATTACAAGTACAATGGAGATTGCAGGCGGGAATGGCCATCAGACAGAAGATAATAAAAACCACAGACGGCATGACTCAGCCCATGCTCAGATAGGCTGCAATGGGGAGTTCGTTAGCTATATAATGAGCGAAGGGTGGATGCACTCTTCTATCTTCTCATTTCGACTTTATAATATATATATATATATTATATATATATATTATTGAATATTGAATATTTAATAGTTGACCGTTGCATTATAAAGGAAGGAGATGGTCCCGGGTGGCGATCATAAATAGTCTAAATAGTTAGAACTAGTTCTAAGTGAAACTCCTAGCAGAAAACACCTCCCTGAAGAAGACCTGCAAAACAGGATCGAAACGTTGGCTTTTAATAAAATAGTTTTGCCACTATTTAGCCTATTTATGACAGTCCGGACCTTATATCCTCCCATAATATATTTTTATTCAAATTTACAACTGTTTAAATACACCTGGAATCTAGGCCGAAAAAGAGGCATTTGAACCAATCAAATAATTCAAAATTTTGGGTCAATTTAAGAAAATTGTCTCTTCGTCGCGTTAAGATACAATTTTGAATAATACTCCATTACAAAGAGGATGGAATGATTAACATTGTTTTCACTTACATGATACAGGTCCGAATTTCAGTTTCTGAGATATTTTCATTCATATATTCCATAAAAGTCGTTATCATTTGATTAAACACTCTATTTTTTCCATTTTTGTCCCTCTCACAAGGCGTCGTTTTAAGGTACAATTTTAATAATAGCTCAATGCAAAGAGGATGAAATGCTAAACATTTTTTTAACTTACATCATACAGGTCCGAATTTTAGTTTCTGAGATATTTTAATCCATATCTTCGATAAAACTCGTTATCATTTGGTTATATACTGTATTTTTTCCCTTTTCGTCTCTTTAACAAGGCATCGTTTTAAGACACAATTTTGATTAATACCTCATTACAAAGAGGATGAAATGGTAAACATTTTTTTAACGTACATCATACAGGTCCGAATTTTAGTTTCTGAAATATTTTAATCCATATCTTCATAAAACTCGATATAATTTTGTTTTCGATTCTATTTTTTCCTTTTTGCTCCTCCAACAAGGCGTCGTTTTAAGATACAATTTTGAATAATAGCGCATTACAAAGTAGATGAAATGCTGAACATTTTACTTGCTTACAATATATAGGTACCAATTTTATTTTCTGATATATTTTAATCCATATCTTCGATAAGACTCGTTATAATTTTGTTTTCGATTCTATTTTTTCCTTTTCCCCCTCTCTGATACGGCGTTGTTTTAAGATACAATTTTGAATAATAGCTCATTACAAGGAGGATGAAATACTGAACATTTTATTTGCTTACAGTATACAGGTCCCAATTTTAGTTTCTGATATATTTTAATTCATATTTTCAATAAATCTCGTTATCAGTTGATTTTCGACACTATTTTTTCACTTTTCGCCTCTCTAACACGGCGTCGTTTTAGAATACTATTTTGAATTATAGCTCAATGCAAAAAGGATGAAATGCTGAACATTTTACTTGCTTACAATATATAGGTACCAATTTTATTTTCTGATATATTTTAATTCATATCTTCGATAATAATCTTTTTAATTTATTTATCGATTCTATGCTTTCCCTTTTCGTCCCTGTAACAAGACGTCGTTTTAAGATAAAACTTTGAATAATACCGCATTATAAAGAAGATGAAATGCTGAACATTTTACTTACTTACAGTATAAAGGTCCGAATTTTAGTTTCTGAGATATTTTAATTCATATTTTCAATAAAACTCATGATCAGTTGATTTTCGACACTATTTTTTCACTTTTTGCCTATCTAACACGGCGTCGTTTTAAGTTACTGTTTTGAATAATAGCCGATTACAAATAGGATGAAATGCTGAATATTTTACTTGCTTACAGTATACAGGTCTCAATTTTAGATTCTGAGATGTTTTAATCCATATCTTCGATAAAACTGGTTATAATTTGGTTTTAGACTCTATTTTTCCCCTTTCCGTCCCTCTAGCAAGGCATCGTTTTAAGATACAATTTTGAATAATAGCGCATTACAAAGTGGATGAAATGGTGAACATTTTACTTGCTTACAGCATGCAGGTCCGATTTTTGGTTTCTGAGATATTTTTAAATTTAAAATTATTAAAATACGTGTTCATAGGTGTGTAAGTCAACCAATTGAAGTTTTTTGTATATGGATTAAAATATCTCAGAAACTAAAATTCAGACCTGCATACTGTAAGCGAGGGAAATGTTCAGCATTTCATACTCTCTGTAATTGGCTATTATTCAAAACTGTATCTTAAGACAACGCCGTTTTAGGGAGAGGAAAAGGAAAAAATAGTGTCCAAAATTATAACGAGTTTCATTCAATATATTGATTAAAATATCCTAAAAACTAAAAATCGGACCTGTATACTGTAAGTGAAGGAAATATTCAACATTCCATCTTCTTTGGAATGAGCTATTATTTATAATTTATATTTTGTATTATTAATCTCGCCTTGATTGATTTTTTCACTTATACCATGTGGTCTAAAGCACACACCTTAGTTTTTTATTCTGTTTCTTTAATTGTTGTTATATGTGTAGAAATAGAGTAACGAATGTTCTTCCTCGTTGTATGTTAAACATTAGTTGATAATAAGCAGTGATAAATGTACCTAGATATTTTCGGTTTTTGTGAAAGAGTGCGTAGGATACGTTTTATTTATTTATTTTTTTTTTATTTTATATTTTTTTTATTTTAGGTACCGAAGAAACGCTTGAGAAAGAACGAAAGTTGATTCTTACACACATATTTATGCCTTATTAGCTATAAGTGATTAAATTGTATTAATTTGCTTCTAAGAGAAGCATTGTACTTACGGTCAACATTTTAGTATTTATACGTTAACAAATGTACACTTTACTAAAAGAAAAAACACATTTCTTCTATCTAATTGGCATACTAAAAAAATTGAGAACGATTAAATAAAAATTGTGAAAACCGTACGCAGTCTTCTCTACCCTGCTCTGAACGCTTTGGGTTCGATCCCCGACTGGGTCGGTTATGTTTCATTTCTGCGTGGCCCCAAGAAATGAATCTTGATATTCCCACTCTAGTAAGTACACTGCGGCAACCTTTAAGACAGTTCCCTCCACCAATATCAGTACTAGAACCAGTACGGCTGAGGCAACAGAATTAATAATTACCTGCCAAAGTGGTACTCAAATCTGGAGCACGGAGCATAGGTGCCTTACTCAATGACCTACCTCGCTCTCTTGTATTGTATTATATATATTATTAAATCTATTATTATTTTATTAATTCCTTCCGGTTCTCGCCATTGTAGCCAGTGATATTGAAACACAGTTGTGAAATATTGGTTAAGTCGTTAATGTGTTCATTGCCGCCCTTGAAACAATATTGTCACCCGTACAATGGAAGTCTAATGTCGCCCATGAATCAAAGGATAATGTTGTAATAGGTTTTGAAACTGTTGGACCATTAGCAGCTGATGGTCCATGATTTCACTTCGGGCAGGTAAGAGTGCAATACAATGACAAATGGGGCTTGAGACTGTAGGACAATACAGAGTCGAGCTAAAATAAAAATGAATTTTTTCCTGACTTGGGCGAAGCTAGGAGCGTAATGGTGCTTGATATAACTGGAGTTGGGTACCGAATTTAAAAAACGGCTCGAAACTGGGTACTGACATAACTTTTTGGGAGCTCGAAGTGGGTCCCGAACCTATTCCAGGTAGTGTTGCCCAAAATCGTTCTTGGTCTTGCACTTTGCACTTTGCAAGACCAAGACCAAGACCGCCTATCTGTTGCAAGACCAAGGTCTTGACCAAGAATGGTAAAAAAAAAACAAACGATTTTTTAAATAAAAATTGAGGCAAAATAGTTACTCCATAATATCTCTCTAGTAATAAGCTAATAAATAACTACAAGACTGTTACGACAGTCTTGCGCAAGACCAAGACCTACACCAAGACAGAGTTTGCAAGACCAAGATTCGCCTCGGTCTCGCATTTGGTCAACACTAATTCTAGGTACTCAAAAGCAAGAGAAATTTTCAGCATTTCATACTCTTTGTAATGATACAGCACTCAAAATTGTATCAACGTGACGCCGAGTTAGAGAGTCAAAAAGGGAAAAAATCAAATAATAATGGCTGTTTTGAACAGTTGGGCTAAACTATCTCTCTCTCTCTCTCTCTCTCTCTCTCTCTCTCTCTATATATATATATATATATATATATATATATATATTTTTTTTTTTTTTAATTCAGACATAAAAATAAGTAATCGTGTGCATCTATGCAATTTTCTGTTGCACTCGATAAAGTTCTACAAATTACTGAGCCCCGTTAAAAGAATTATATTTGAATAATGACGGAGTTTTTGTTAGATATTTAGGTAATTTCAATAAAAAGTATTTCTCACATATCTTAGTAAACATAAACTTATTGTACCTTTTTTAGAATATGCAATTTTCTGTTGCACTCAATAAAATTTCGACAAATTACTGAGCCCGGTTACAAAAGTTATATTTGAATAATGACGGAGTTTTTGTTAGATATTTAGGTAATTTCAATCAAAAGTATTTCTCACATATCTTAGTAAACATAAACTTATTGTACCTTTTTTAGAATATGCAATTTTCTGTTGCACTCGATAAAGTTTCGACAAATTACTGAGCCCGGTTACAAAAGTTATATTTGAATAATGACGGAGTTTTAGTTAGATATTTAGCTTATTTCAATCAAAAGTATTTATCATATATCTTAGTAAACATAAACTTATTGTATCTTTTTTAGAATATAATACAAATGCCGATAAGTCAGAGCTCAGTTTGCCGGAGTAATTTATACACAATTATAATTGTACAATTGTCATTTTGTTGTTCATTATAGTTATTCTGAGAGAACTAAATGTCCCAGAATAAAATTCATTTTCTTTCTTCCCTTTTATTTTGTAAATGTTACTTCTTTGTGAATATAGAGCAAAAAAAAAAAATGTATATTTCATATTAATAAACTCGCCTTATTGATGTTTTTATTTCTATCGCAAGGTCTAAAGCACATTTTTTTTAATATTAAAAAAATAGTAGAATCCCATTTAAGTTACAATAATTATAATAAAATAAAGTATTTAATGATTGAGTGACGTTTACTAGATTAAAATACTGACTTATAATTGTTGCAGTTAATAATCATTTATTATTGATTATAATATTATTGTTTACTAGTTGCCCCTTGCGAATTATTCGCAGACAATTTTCATTAGGGAAGGAATAGCAAAACAATATAGAAATAAGTAGATTCTATGTGTTATGTAAGAGAGGGATTAATTGTCGATAACAATATTCCATTAAACATAACAAACCAAAATATTTGTACACATTGCTTTGCTATGTTATAAACGTTGACTGAAAAGATTACATTAAAAAAAAACAACCTAAATAATGGTATTTTATAAATTATTAAAAAATATAAAATATACAAACAAAAAAATGCCTTTAAGAAATTATAATAATAGAATAGTAAATGCAGTATCTTTAAAGAGAAAGAAATTGTTAAGTATACCAAAACTAATGGACTTGTATGTCCATTTTTACTGTCCGATTTTTACAATAATTTTTTATTTTGTAGGTAATTTATTAATCTTTCTAATTATCATGGGTACAATCGAGAAAAAATCTGTAATGGGTACAATCTTTTTTGAGTTATTTACAAATAAAGCTTCTTTTTTTTCATAATTTTTTTTTCCAAAAATTTCGGGAGGGTTGACTATTTTTTACATTTGAAGGAGAAGAATATCTTCAAAATGAGTGGTCAATCATTGGATTTGATGAAGAATTGACGAAGTTATGGCGTACCGACAAAAAAACACCTTTTAGAAATAATACATATGATAGAAGAGCTGTGCTGAGATAGTCGTCATGGCAACGACTTCACTTTTCCTTATGATATTTTTGCATGCCGTTAACTAAAACATTTATAACTCCTCAGGATTTTATCCTAATTATATGTTTCTACAACCATTGGAAAGCTGAATTATTGCTCTTCAAGACCGTATAAATAACTTGTTGATTTAACATTCCTATAGAGAGTAAATAAATAAAAACTCCTTATAGGTTTTTCTTTTATAACTTGAGTTCTAAATTATTAAGGAAGGTACAGTTTGTGTCATTTCGTGTAGTTAATAAGGCCCTTTACCCTGCGAAAATTCGTGTGAATAGGTGGCAGCATATTGATGAAGTTATACAGTCTTAGATACACTTTGTAGACATTTTTTTTTTATTTTTCGATCGCAATGAAAATTTGTATTCGGGGGTCTTTCGAGCTGCAAAATACAAATCTCAAATCTGTTTCTATTTAAAAAATATTTCAACACACTTTACTCCTTCCATCAATACAAATTGTTTAAATTATACATATTTCTAATCGATTTTTACGATTTGTTTTTGTTTTGTAGGTAATTTATTAATCTTTCTAATTATCATCGGCGCAATCGAGAAAAAAAAATCATATTTTTTTAGTTTGAGTTGACAATTTTTTACATGTGGAGGAGAAGAATATCTTCAAAATGAGTGGTCAATCATTGGATTTGATAAAGAATTGACGAAGTTTGGCGTACCGACAAAAAAATACCTTTCAGAAATAATATATAAAATAAATATTTTTATTATTGTTATGTTTATATAACCGTTATCTCATTTTGTACGTTACACCCTTTTCTTCTGTTACACTTTTATATTTATCAGTTCTAATGCTATTTTGTATTTTATAATTTTTATTCCTGATGATGACCAATATGTTGGCTTTGAAACGTCGAAAAACTTTTTAACTACAAGTCCTTAATATTTTTCACCTTAACAGTTTAAAAAAAAACGTATTACATAATATTGAAATTTATCTATCAACATCATGTGCTCTATTGTAATAATATATTCGTCTAATTAGAGGTCAGTAATGAAGACCTCATCTACTTGTTGATATGACTTGTTGATATTGCGAGTGTTAATCACGAACGATACGTTCAATTAACTTGAGGTAATTAACTTCGCTTATGTAAACACTACAGAATACATTGGAGATACATTAGCCATACTGTCAGAATACATAAAGTGTCTAAAACCCTCACGTGCCTACAGAAGCACCCTCGGGGTTCCCACGCCAGTGCTTTCATCATCTAGTACCTGTTGGATTGAGTTGTCAGCTATCGATTTCTGACGTAATTTCCTAAAGATCGAGTCAGCCCTGTATTGAC
Source organism: Nezara viridula (assembly GCA_928085145.1). Classification (NCBI taxonomy): domain Eukaryota; kingdom Metazoa; phylum Arthropoda; class Insecta; order Hemiptera; family Pentatomidae; genus Nezara; species Nezara viridula. Next base: position 138,700,735 of record OV725081.1, on the reverse strand, counting down.
CAAACAATTTTCTTGTCAACGGGCTGTGTACTTGACCTAAGGAATAAAGAATTACAATATGCAAATTTATTTTATTTGGCTACAAAAATTATTAACTATTTTGTGATCAATTTTTAGTAGAATGAAAACGTCTTTACAATATACATAAGATACAAAACTGGCATCAAGTCATATATTGTAAAACTTGAATATAAATATTTTTCAAGATTATTTTGCTTTTCCACTTCATCTATTCTATGTTTGACTGCGTTAAACTATACAGGCAGATCGGTGACATTTAAAATATCTAGCTTAATTTGATAATATTCCTTGATTTTCACCCACTTACAGTACCAAAACATATTCTTTTTAATTACTTCTTTTGCTATGATATGTGGCACATCAAAATCACACATCTTCAGAACTTTTAAAATATAATTACAATGTATTTTTAGTATGTAAGCTCATAGAGGTAACGCCATTTTCATGTGCTAAAATATATTTAAGTGCATATTTCGGGAGAAGTAACAATTTTATTATGAAATACCTTCTGAATTTTTTCAAAATATCATACTGCTCGAAGCGCTCACTTCTAATTAGAAATAAAAAAATACAAAAATAATTAATTTTAGCCTATCAATTAAGCAGCTGTATTAGAGAAATATTTAATGAAATAAAATTTAAATATTACATAATATATAACAGCTTAAAAAATAACTTTAATTTTTGGTGATGATGTTGCCGTTGCCTGGGGGCGCCGAATGTCTAAGGTCAGCATTTTGTGTATTTGTGAACAGTCTAGTTCAGAAATAAAATTAGCTTAAATTATAAATTATAAAAATGTTCAAGGGGCGAGAATATCGTTTCACTCCCTCCCCCTCCAATAATTTGAAGTAAAAGAAAAATTTAAATTTATAACGAAGCATACATAAATGAAACAAATCTGTAAAATAAAATAGTTTAAGAAAAGTCAAATAGCCTTTGGCTATAATAATAAGTACGTATGTAACTACTTTATCACGACCTAAATATTCCTATTATTTAAATTTTCATTATATTCAGGAAAATTTATATAGAAACATATCCTAGGATTTTATGATTTATTCATGTCTCATGAGTACTCGTCAATTTTCACCTGATTTTCTTATAAATTTTCTACAATAAAGTATAAATATATTTTATAGCAAATGTTTTAATAGACATTTTTATATAATTAGTTATACTGTGAAAGCATTGTTTCTTTTAATGTTTTGCTAGCTAAGAAACAAAAATATTTTTCAGTTTTTTAACAATATTTTAGCCGGAAAAGTTATAAAAATGTACGTTATTAAGTCTACCCTCTGTTCGTTTTACGATATTTATATTTAGTTTTCACAAATAATATAAACTACCATCGTGTTTTTTTGCCCTAGTCGAAAATTGGATTTTTCTTGTAAATAATTGGTGAAAAACTTGTCTTCGATTTTGGGCACAGAATATTGAAAACGTTATAGTATTTTGGCCAATATATAAGCTGAATTATAGTATAACAAATTTTGAAGCATAAAGATAGGTATTTTTTTAACTTTTTACTTTCCTACCTATACTAGATAAAGAAAGTATTGAGATCTCAAATTTCCGATATGCGGTTTTCGACGGATTTCAGAGCCCCCTGAGTCCGAAAAACACATTTTTAGCCATTGGTCTGTCTGTCTGTCTCTGTGCCAAGATTTTCTCGGGAACTACTGAACCGATTTTGTTTCTTTTTTTATTTTGTAGGATTTTGACTACTGATGACTGTGACAGAAATTGATAATAACTTAGTGAAAGTAAGTAAATCTGTTGCCCGCATCACATAAGCTTCACTATTTCCTCTACTTTTAGCAGAAATTATTGTTTGACAATACTAAGCTATGCCAAAAAGTTTTTGATCAGCAATATTAGAGGGTATTGAAATTTTTACACTGATCTACCTTAAGCCGGTTTACATTGTTTAGTATATCAAATAAATCGTCCTCAAATCTTTTCTTAGATCAATTTTCAAGAAAATAAATCTAATTATTTTTTTTTTTTTTTAATGGACATATGTATATGGTCATATGGTACCAAAATTCTCCAATTTATTAATTGTTAAATTCACTGGTGAGCATTATTCTATAGGAGAAAGCAGACTTGCAGTAATTTACCAATGCTATCCAATTGTTTCCATATAATAAATCAATAACTTGATCCCGAGATAAATTTCTAGATTTTAACCATTTAATTCTAAATTCAGAGAGTATCGGACAAGCACCTAGGAAGAGATAGAGAACATTATTTGTTTGCTTGAAGTGTTTATAATTTAAGTTCAAAACATCAGCTCTAATATTAATTACCCATCTGATCACCTTCAATGAGATTTTGTCATCAATATAATTTACTGAAGTTAAATGAATATTGTTTAAATGGGCTTAAGTGAATATGCAAACCGATCATCGATATGGCATTAATTTAAGAATTAATGCGGCCGACGATACGGCCAGCTATACAGACTACTAAACAGAAAATCCAAACTTTCTATTGAAAACAAATTACTTATCTACAAGACAATACTGAAACCTATATGGACATACGGACTTGAACTGTGGGGGACAGCAAAAGCTTCTAAACATCAAACGTATTCAATTCTTTCAATCTAAAGTCCTTCGAACAATAGTTGATGCTCCGTTCTATGTAAATAACAAAATCCTACACCATGACCTTAATATCCCATTTGTCCTAGACCTTATTCCAGAAAAATTCTCTAAATTTCACCAGAACCTTACCTATCATCCAAATCACCTTGGACAATCTCTATCCAGCACCACCCATCCTTACAATCCTCCTCGAAGTTTGAAGCGGCAGTGGCCCAGAGACCTTTTGTAAATAAGCATCTATTGGAGTTTTGGCAATGGCCAGATCCTCCACTCAAGCCCGAGTGTGTATGATTAGGTTAGTTCTTTTGTTTATATACATTTATTTTATTTTATTGTATTTATTTTTATTTTATTTTATTGTATTTATTTTTATTTTATTTTATTGTATTTATTATTATTAAGTTTCTGCATTATTTTTTTTATTTTTATTGTAAATAGAGTGTGAGTGTGCTTTCTCTGAGCACTATTATAAATGTCCTTGATGTGACAGAATGTAATATTTCTAAATAAACAAATATAAAAAAAATAATTTAAGAATATATATATATATATATATATATATATAATTTTTATATTACACTTGGTAAAATATATAGCAACCATCAAAAAAATAAATTAAATAATGTAAAACTTAAAATAATTTCCATACTATAATATAAGTTGCAGGGGACCAGGTATTGACCAGACTGGGCCAAATAGTCGCTGACCTCAATCCTGAGTCATATCAAGTCGCTCGATGACTCAGCGCTTCGCTAAGTCCTCGAGAGTTAAGGACGGATGACTTGGTATGCCAATAACAAGTATGATATAGAAGATTTAATATGCCAATAATAAGTATGATCTGTACGATTTAATATGCCAATAAACAAGTATGATCTGTATGATTTGATATGCCAATAAACAAGTATGATCTATACGGCTAAAAAATCTACTGTGGATGAATAAGTCTTTCCGGATAAGATATCACATTTAGAATTTATCTGTTTGTGTCATATGTCAGTTGCTTGTATCCTATTCGAATTGTTTAGGTTAAGGCATTTCATACTAAGGAAAATTTCTAACAAAAATAAAACGATCCTTCAAACAAAAATGCTAAAATTCGTAATTAAAATTGAATATAAATTCTAATTTCAAACTGATAGATAAGAAGGAAATAGATATGCTAATAAAATGTGTATAGAAATAATAAAATAGTGTAAAAATTCATATCGTCGTAATTATTGTTATTCATCTTAGATTGAAATCCTACTAATTATATTTATTTAAATATTTTAACAATTATTATCAATTTTATAAGTGTGTATAAAATTCTCTCTTAAAATGGTTGGTTCTATGTAACCAACAAAACCCTACACCATGACCTTAAAATTCCATTTTCCCTGAACCTTATCCCAGAAAATCCCTATAATCCTTCAAGAAAGTTAAAACGGCAGTGGCCCCGCGACCATTTGTGATATGTACGTATTTGAGTTCTGGTACTGGCTAGAATAAAATCTCTGGGAGAAGCCTTTTTGGGAAATTCAGTAATCCCTCAACGTATATGCGTTTGATATTTACGAGCTTTGTTCATCAGTGAATACTAAAATGCGAAAAAAGTTCCGCATATGCAGATTGGATATTTGATGACTCGGGATTAAAAAAAAAAACGCTACAAATTATTTCACAATGGTTTATTATTTCCAAAAAATTATACATCTAAAGTAACATTACCTTCCTAGTTACAAAGAAAAACAAAACAAAAGGTGATTCCAATTATTGGACTAAACTGTTTTTCTTTAATCATTAGTAATATGCAAAAAAAAAAAAAAATAGCATTAGTTCAGTAACACATTCAAAATTTGTTTTTTTTATTATTTTAATGGAATTTACAACTGTAGAAATATTCAGAATTTAAAAACCAAACCAAGGATATAACATTTGGAGTAGAACATATAAAATAAAAACCGGAGACCATATCTTTGCTCCTAATTGTCCGATTTTAACGATTTTTTTTTTAGGAATTTTCGTAAACGTTAAAAAAACTATATACAATATCAACAAAAAAGTAAAAACTTTACGAGTTATTCGGAATTTAATTTTACCATCCCTCGTAACTTTTTTTCCAGCTTCTTTTCGTGAAGTATGTATATAGATAAATTTAAAGGGCGTCGAGAAAATGACTTTAGCTAAGTTTCATTGAAATCTGTACATTCGTTTAGGAGCTACAGTCTATAGCAACGCAGGTTTTTCGGCCGCCATTTTGAAAGTTAAAGGCGGAGAGTAATGTCGATGAAGGAGGATCATCCTCGGGTGACCTCTGATTTTATATCAAAATTTGAAAAAAAAAAAACGGTCCAGTAGTTTAGGAGAAAATGCGCGGACGGCGGACGGACAAAAAATTTTTATTCGTTTTTCGAATTCTACGCGTCCTGAAACGTGAAACTTCAAGTTTTTGAATTTTTTGGTCGATCACAATGGTTGATTATTGAAAATAATAAACCAAGATCGATTGCGTACTGAACATGAGCATCACTTCTGTTAGTGCAAACAATGAGTGTTTTACAGGAAAGCGTGACAACCAATTGTTTCGTTATGATTTATTAGTATAATTTCATAATTTATTGCCTTCTGCTATTTTTCATTGTAGGAGAATGCTTACGATCTTTTGCTCTAACATTAGTAATATGAACTTAATCGGCATGTTTTCACTCATTATTCAATGGAATTCAATGAAATTGATAACAAGTAATTTCTATACTATTCTCCAAATTCTATCCAAGTTCGGGTCAAATCGAACGCGCAGTTTTCAAACTATAGGCTTTCCAAATAATACGTTTGCTGATCCGAAAACGAAATTATTTTTTCTAAGAGGAGTGGATAGATGTTGATAAAATTCATACCTATTTGATTATCTGTTTACCAATCCCTAACTTCCCTCTACATTTGAGTCAAATCGAAAATGTGGTTTTGGAGATATAGACATATCAAGGAAAACACGTTTGCGCATATACACAAGAAATTAGTGGACAGAATTCAATAAAATTGACATTACGTTATTTTTTCACCATTACCTACATTTTATCTAATAATGAGCAAAATCGAAACAGCATATATAAAAAAATACGTTTGCGCGTGCGTAAGCGGAAGTGCTGGATGGGATTTGATAAAATTGATGTGGGACCACCTAGACATCAACCCGCATAATCTCTGAAATTTTCATGAAAATTGGATGAATGGTACTAGGTGATATGCCCGTCACATCGATTGGACTACAGACAGACAGACACCGAGCCAAATTTGATCCTTGATGTCTGAAACGTAAAACGCGAGTGGAAATTTTCGATTCTGAGCACATTTTTTTTTTTACCTCTCACACGAACACAATGCTTCCCTACCTTTGGTAGTGAGGATGCAAAATGTTTTTGGTAAGTTCTCACTGGTTATATTACTATATAATGAACGACCAGAGTTGTAAACTATCTTTGTTTAATTGTTATTTAGAGATGAATTGATAATGAGCTAATCAGCTCGAAACTTCGTTGGAAGTAAAATAAAAAAATTGAAAGTATAAGGACTTATATATTCCTTGAAGATACCATATATAAGAAATTTATTTCCTCTGCCTAATAATACTTATATCTTATATATATGATAATATTACTAACTAGTGATAGTAAAACGTGTAAAATTTACACACCCCCTCAACCCAAAAAGATTTTAAAAAAATTGCCACGTTAGTGAAGATTAGTCACTGATTATAGTAAAAAAAAACTTGATGAGGCAGTTCAAAGTATAAGGCCTTCATTGTGAATCTTCAAGGACTCCATCTCTTATCGACAGAACAAGATCGGGGCATTGAAGATAATGGCTGTTAAATAATTCGGCTCAATTCAACTCTAAATGTATCACTGCTTGTGTAAGATCACTCACGATTAGTGTATCAGGTATTGTTGCAAGATGTTACTCAACGTCAGTAGTGGATTTAGGATTCAATTTGTTTTTTTGGGGGGGGGGAAGGTAGCGGTTAAGTGTTTAATTACTTTCAATACTTTACCGTGCTTACTTTTGGTGGATGAAATATAGAAATAGAAATAGAAAAATAACTTTATTCTGGGACACAGTCCCTTGAGAATAACAAAATAGAACAAAATTAAAATATTACATCTGGCCAAAATAAAATAAATCGAAAAAAAGAAATAATGTAAAAAAAATATAAGGTAAAAATTCTATATACAAAACAAACTAAACTATATACAAAACCATTAATACTATGACAAGAAACTTAAAGCTATTTGCTCTTATAGACCAGTATACACTTTTCCGAAAAAAATAAAGAATTAAAAAATAAAAATGTATCAAATTCTCTATTGAAATCCGCTCGAATTGTTAGCAAGTATCTGACTGTTTTTGTGATAGGAATTGGAATAGGAGGGATTTGAATGTGGATATAGAGGGGGAATGTCGAATTTTGATAGGGAGGGAATTCCAGAAATTGACAGAGCGAACAATAAAGGAATTTTGGAATGAGGCAGATCTGTGAGAAGGCATGTAAAGGTCAGAAGGTCGAGATCTTGTGGACAGGGAATGGACTGAGGATTTGAACTGGAGAAGGTTGTAGGCGTAAGAATGACGGTGGTTGTTGATGATTTGGTAGAGGAACGTACCTAGAAAGTATTGTCTTCGGAAGGAGGGGAAGAGCCACCTTAACTCAGTGTAGTGGTGGGAGACATGGGAGTACCAATAACAAATCTTACGCAGCTATTCATTAATCTTTTCAGTGATTATTATATGCGTTATAATTTAAAAAAATTCTAGTGTGCGCATCACACACCTTTCACTGACCGCTCTACTTTGAATAGAAATTATATTTTGGCAATGTTGGGCTATTATACAATTTTCGAAGCAAAAATAAACCATATATTGGCAATAGGCAATAAAAACTTCGTAACTCTATTTGTTTTTCTAAACTATTGGGTTGGCAAATAAGTCCTTTCGGTTAGTCTGTTTATTTCACTATGATACACTCCTTATCTGATGAATTAATCCCTAAGGTGCATTGTTTATCTTGTTAGTAATATGTCAACAACTATATCTGTTAACTGTTGTCGAAACTTGCTTAATATTGCGTGTTTGATATTCCACTTTGAATATAGAGAAAAATATCATTCATTACTGGCATATTTTGTTGTATCATTATAAAAAAGGTAAGCAAAAATAGCAGTGTATTTGGGTATGATACCTTAACCGAACACACGTGTCAAAATTGGTTTGCCGAATTTCATTCAGAAAATTTTGACACCAATGATGCTCAACGGTCTGGTCGCCCACATGAAATTGAAACGAGCAATGTCAAGGCCATTGTTGATAAAAATCTTACCCAATCAGATTGCGAGAGATTGCTATGGCCTAGGAAAACGCCCACGCCTCATTGTTCATTCCCAATAAATTATTGAGCCTTGGATGGGACCTGTTGCCCCACCCTCCCTATTCACTAGACCTAGCTCCAAGTGACTACCACTTATTCTGATCTCTGCAGAACTCCATGAATGGAAAGAAATTCCGAAAGGAAGAGATCAAAAACCACTTCGATCAGTTTTTTAACAATAAAATGCAGATATTCTATGAGCACCATGGCATTATTCACTTAGTGGAAAGATGGGAATAAGTCATATTAAATAATGGTCAATATATTATAGATTAAAATAAATTTATGTCTATAATACATTGAGTTTTATTTCACACCGAAAGGACTTATTTGTCAACCCAATACATAACTCCAGTTGCTGAGCTATATATGCCTAGTGAGATTTGAAAGTATATCTATATATTTTACAAATAAATGATTATGGATTGTACTACTCTTAGTTATTAAACTCTTATTTTTCTATTATAAAGTTTACTAAAATGGAGTAAAAAGTCGTCACAGTAATTGTAAGTGGATAATATTGTGATTTCACAAAAGTAAAAATTCTTCTTAATTATTCATTAATTTCATTTTACATGACAGACTTTAAAAAAAAATGTAGGAAGTGAAAATAAAATTGGGAAGATATTGTGATCAGTTGGGGATGCAGGACTTAATTTTGGAAGTATTGATTTTTTTTTTTTTTATAACGGAAAAAAAAGAAAGAAACTATATAAAAGTATATACAATGATGTTTTGAGTTGTACTTAAACGCAAATTAAAAAAAAAAAGTCACTGAAAATATTTAGACAGGTTAATAGAGATTAATTGAAAAAAAAGTTATATATTAAGCAAAATATTTTTTTTATTAAAACTATATATTTAAATATTATAATAGTTATTATATATGCAATAAGCAATTTCTAATGATTACATTAGATAGTAAATCTCTTGACCACCGCCATAAAAGTCGTGGTGGGATGTACGGGTTCTTGGTGGAATTAAGTGCTTGGGATAGTTTATTCATGTGGAAGTTTTTATAGTATTTTGTTGCAGTATCTGAAACCGTTTGGATGTCCAGGTCTTTGTGTATAGGAATTCATTTGTTACATAAAATGGTGCGTCTACTATTTTCCTTAAAATATTTTATTGAAATGTCTGAATTTTGAGGATGTTTAAAGTTTACGCAGTGCCTCATAGCTTTATCCCGTTAGTTCATAAAGGTTTTTATTAGTAACTTGTAAATGTTAAGTTTGTTAGTTAATGATAATGTGAAACGGTTAATTATTTCAAATAAAAAAAAATAAATGTAATTTAGAGGAAGAAATATTGAAAATTAGCTATTTAAGCCCTGTTAGAAAACATCAATGAGAATAAAACCTATATTATTTTAAAAACTAGTTAATTTTACACTGATATAATGAATTTAATGAATACCATTATAGAGTTTTTTTTAAAGAAAATTGTAAGATCAATGAAATAATGTGTCGCTTCCGGTTAGTTGATTTTAGTGAAAAAGTTACATTCATAAACATAAACCGTTTTGCGAAAATTGATTATTTGAACTCAAGGTATCTCAAAGCGTATACTTCCCATGGATACTCGGTTTCAAAATTTGTTATCATCAGTAAAAACAAAGATAAGTGGGAGTAAAAATATGGAAAAAAATTCATCAAAAATATATTTTTAAAATACTAATAAAAATAATAATAATTATAAGGCTTAGCGAACCCGAAGGTTCGATTCCGACACCACCAATCGATGTCCACATTCTTCCACCACCGGGCTCCGTCTAAACCCAACCCAGCCAAATCAGCCTTAACGCAATCTTCCCACCTTCGCTTTGGTCTACCCCTCGGACGCTTGCCAGTCGGTACAGGGCATATTAATTTTTTAGGAAATCTTTCGTTGCTAATTCCAGAGATTTTACATAGCCATTTTATTCACCTCACATTTATTCCCTCCATTATATTAACCGGATATAGTTCACACAGTTCAGCGTTGTGTAACCGGCAAAATTCTCAGGTTGACTCGTCCTTTTTCGGTTCGAATATTCTGCGCAAAACTTTATTTTCAAAAACTTTAAGACGTTACTCATCCCTTACTGTAAGCGGTCACGTTTCGCATCCATAAAGAACCGTAGGAAGGATAATGCTTTTGTAAAGTTTCGGGCCAGGAGGTGAAAACTAAGTAATTTTGACAATGAAATTTAACAAGCATTTCCTGCCTTAGTCTAACCTTAATCTCCTCTTCAATTTCGTTTTTTCTAGTTGTCGTAGACCCTAGATACCTAAAATTCTGTACATATTCAAACACATTGCCTTCTATATCGATATCATCGAAATTGTCACTTTTTTTTTGCAGCTTACCACATACTTTTTTTTTTAAATACAGATAAAATTAATATAATTTTATAATAGATAATAAATAAGTAAGATAAAGGAATAAATGGATCAACGGCCTATTACATTAAGAGCAAAACAAAACAAATTCGCACTATTTCAGTACCCCACTTGCCCGATTTTCGTTTGCTGCTAAAAATAATTTTGCTGTTAACAGATCGAGGTTGACATCCACATTCAAAATGTCACTAACCTCAAGGCCCCATTTTTAACTCCACTAACAAACTATCTGCCTCTTTCATATGGAAATCAGCTCTTGATTATATGCAAAGTTTTTCCTCAACAAGGAAACTTAAAAGGAAATGTAAAATTTTTAGAGCAATTAGCCTTATAATAGAAATCTATGAAAATAATACATAACATAAAAATTGTTATAATATTTGTATACTTCAGTACAATAATTTTTATGGTATATTTTACAAAATAACTTCAGAGGACCCAATTCCCAAAAGAGGCCAACAAATATTATTTTCCATCCAAAGACCCAAAGTTGTGAAAACGTCTGCCAAGTATTTCGGCAAACTTTCTCAAATTTTTATTGGGTACATAACAAAGTTGGCATATATTCATATACTAATGATTAAATAAAAGCAAATAAATAAATAAAAAGAAAAGGTGGGGATACAATTTTTGACTGGGGCATTGTTTGGGCTTGTTAGGAGGTAGGTAAACATACAAAAAGCCCCCACTCCTATGTGGTGAGCCAGATGTGACATTAGCCAAGGTCACTTTTTTCAGGTTTTCGCTTATATCAGGAAAACTATCCATCACATCGACAAAGACGTTTAATACAAAATTAAAGCTGATAAAATTTTAAATATCATTGATTCTATACTTTTTTTCACTACCTCGCTTAATTTCCGAGATATCCGTCCTCAACTATAACTAATTTGGAAAAAAAAAAAATACCTCATGTTTTTAATGTATTTGACTAGCTCTTGATTGCTTCGTTCTAAGATTATATCATGAGGAAAAAATCTTTTAATAATTAAATTTTCTTCAAGAATATATATTATTTTACTAGTGTATCTTCAACGGTTCAAAATTTAGATCTATTATAATTTTAAAAAGGAAGGAGATGGTCCGGGATGGCGGTCATAAATAAGCTAAATAGTGGCAAAAATATTTTATTAAAAGAAAACGTTTCGACCCTATTTTGCAGGTCTTCTTCAGGGAGGTGTGTTCAGCTAGGAGTTTCACTTAAAACTCAATTCAGTTTTAAATGAAACTCCTAGCTGAACAGAAAAAAAGAAAACCTCCAGAAAAGAAAAAGTATCAAAAGTACGTTAGTAAATATTATTATAATATTATCTCTATCTTAGTTATTATTTATTGTGTGTATTTGAGTAGTTATTTTCATTAGCTTAGTTTCTTTTATTTTATACACATCTATTTTTAAGATTATTATTTTTCGATATTATTTATTTTTATTTATTGTGTATGGAGTATGTATGAAATAGTGCTGAAATAGCACTATGATAGTATGAAATAGTGAAATATGTAGTATAATAGTGCTAGTGCTAGTGCTCTTTGAGCACTATTATAAATATCCTTAATTGTGACAGATTGTAATATCTCTCAATACATATGTTAAAAAAAAAGTTATTATTTGATTGGACATATTATATGAATGATTAATGTAGCCTTAATATTAATGCTTTTCAATGTGGCAGAATGTATAAATACACAATAAAAAAAATATTAACATTATATGTATAATTGAACTAAAATTATTAAGAATGGTGTAGAGATGGTTGACCGTGATATAATATAAGGGATAGGTCGGGGGAGGGGGGGGGGTGCGGTCAAATAAATATTAAATTGTTACAATAGTATTTTTTTATTGTTACGCCGACGTATTGTATCTTTGTATCTTTTGTAGCCCTGATGAAGACCTACAAAGTGGGTCGAAACGTCACCGTAACAATAAAATGACTATTATAAAAATTTATTATCTATGTGAACTTACTTGATAAACGCCCTAAACTTACAATATTCTACAAAAAACTCATTTTCACTACCATCATCAGGCCCATTTGGTCATACGGTATTGAGCTTTGGGGCTCTACAAAAACATCAAATTCTTCCCGTATCCAATCCTTACAATCCAAAATCCTCCATAAAATCCTAGATGCTCCTTATTATGTAACAAATAAAATTATCCATACAGACCTCAACATTCCTCTTGTGGAAGACATGGCCCGAACTATATATACCTCTTTTCATTCCGAATTCTTTGGTCACCCCAATCCTATAGTTTGTAACCTTTCATCCAACTGAATTCCTGACAACCCTCCGAGGCGCCTGAAAAGAAGATGGCTAAGGGAACTCCTAAATTAATTTATCTTTGAAGTGTTACCATTGGGCACGGGCGGATCTACGGGGAGGTGGCCCCCCAAAATGGTAAAATATAACCATGTTTTATGGAAAAAAATTATCTCCTAAATTATTATTGTTCGTGTAATTACATTTAAAAAGGACTTTAGGAATCACTTAAACACCATTTCATGTACTTAGTTAGTTTCTTTCTTTTTTTCAAAAGTAATTATCGTTATTTTTATGAAAAAAAAAAGGTTTCGGGCTGAAGCCTCCTCCCCAGAATTAAATCCCGGATCCGCTAGTGCCAATGGGTAGCTTCTTCACAGGTACATTTATGTTATATATCCATATAGCAGATTTACTAGTTGTATGCATGTTTACATTTGTAAATTTCAATAAAAGAATAAAAAAAAAAAAGCATTTATTTGACTGCAGCCCCCTGACCAACTCTTTCTCATAATATTATTAAGGTTTATTAACAAAAAAAGAAAATGATTGAAAGTGGGGTATTCGTTGAGTGAAAGTTGAATACACTACATCAATTTTATTAAAAATCATTAAAAAATATCTGATAAAAAAATATATATATTAATTTTATAAATATAATCAGCAATGGTATGTTTATCATACCATCTAATGATGCATGATTCAAGGGGAAACCCAATCGTTGGAAATTTCCAGCCTAAAATAAGGCAAGAGAAACCGGCTGACGAAAATATTCCCAATCGGACCAGTAATATGACTTCATATTGAATTATTAAATGAGAGTAAAAAACAAAAACAAAACTGGATTTAATTTACGTAATTACTTCCAGGAATCAATTCATTATTTTTCCAACTAAAACATTAAAAATATGTTTCGAAACCCTTTTACAAACATAAATAAACTCTACAACAAACAGCAACTCAGTCTTTTCACTTGGCTTTGGCATTTTAATAATAAATATAAAGGTTCTTAGATCAATTAAGTACTCACAAACTTTGTTTACAGTACAGCCATAACTATAAGTAATAGGTTGTATAAAAAAAATGGCCGCTTTTTTTCAACCAAATATTTGTATTATTATTTCTTTGATATAAAATACAAACCAAGTATTATTGTTATCCACCGTCATTAGCCATCTGCTAGACCAATTGCTCGATCCCGCGCTGATTCTATTCTTTGGAATGGCTGTCAAAGAACTCTTGGATTCCAATTTCAACTTCTGCAAAATTACCAACTTTCTTTTTTGTTGAAGAAAATAGACCATGGATTTAAATAAGTAGTAATCCGATGGTATGAGGTCTGGACTACATGGTGAATGAGGCAGGAGTTTTTTAAATAAATATTTACAAATTTCTAATCTCTTTTTCATCTGCCCTATGGATAGTAGATGGCAACAAACAGAATTTTTTTAATTTTTCACACAGTACACTCACAAGTTCGAGAGTACTTATGGACATATTTGAGTCAACAGCTTCAGAACCTCATCATTATCCATTATTGGTTGCCAGGAACCCCCCTTCCTTCCCAACGTCGTATCTCCAATGCAAATTTTTCAAACCAACGCCGCGCAGTGCGCTGGTCAAGGTCACCTTCCATATCATATTTAATAATTTCTCGGGTTGCTTTACCGGCTGTGAATTTTTTTTTTCCAGTAATGCCTTAAAATTACGAGAATTTCGTACGACACTATCATGTTCCTTCTTTGAAACAAATAATTAAACTGAGGCTTTTTTTTTAAAGAAGTTGAATAAGCTTAGAGAAAGCTCTAAAGGGATTATTAAGTATTGGTAAGTATTAAATAGGATTAAAAAATTTACAATCCTTTGAAACCTTAAATTTGATAAAACGGTCATTTTTGGATTATTATTTTCAATAATGAACCATTGTGATCGACCGAAAAATTCATAAACTTAAACCACTCTCAAAATTTGAGGTTTCACGTTTCAGGATACGTAGAATTCGAAAAACGAATACAAATTTTTTTGTCCGTCTGCCGTCCGCCGTCCGCGCATTTTCTCCGAAACTACTGGACCGATTTTTTTTTGTCAAATTCGGATATAAATTCATAGCTCACTCGAGTATGATCCTCCTTCATCGTCATTACTATCCGCCTTTTACTTTCAAAATGGCGGCCGAAAACCCTATGTTGCTATAGACTGTAGCGCCTAAACGAATGTTTCGATTTCAATGTAACTTAGCTAAAGTCATTTTCTCGACGCCTTTTAAATTTATCTATTTAACGGAAAAAAAGTTACGAGGGATGGTAAAATCAAATCCGAATAACTCAAAAAGTTTATGTTTTTTTCTGAATATCGTGAAAAGATGTTTCGAAGGTATTTAAATTCCCTAAAAAATGAAGGAAGTTTCATCGAAATCAAAGCACTATTAGTAGAGATATCGCTATTTCAATATATTTTTGGTTTGTTATTTTCAATAATGAACCATTGTGATCTAACAAAAAATTCAAAAACTTAACCCCCTCTCACAAATTTTTTTTTATACACCCTATTAATAACACTTTAGCACAGACAGGAGGTTATTTACGATTCATTCAATTTTTTTTTTTAACTGCTTAGCATAATAGCACATTAAGCACTTACAAGTGTATGAATACTTCAATTATTATGTAAGTGGTAAATTAACTTGAAATATTTATAATTTCATACTATCTTACTTCGTTCGTTGGCATTTCGAAAACGATTTGGACGATTAATGTTGAAGGTATTTTGAATAATGTACAGATGGTTTACTACCAATGTATTCAAATTATTTTGTTGATATAGTATGAGTTGGAATGAGTAGTCATACAGTACTCTTGTTGTACAAATATAGTTAGCCTCAGTTATAAGTGTTGATTCTGTTGAAACAAAATCAACAAAATTAAATCAGGTTGAGCAGACAGTTGTACAGTCAGAGACGAGAGTTCATTGGCCGGATGTCTACCTGCGTTTCAAATTTTGGGGCCATTCGCCTTGGTTCGTCTGAAGGTCTTCCTCAAGTTTGTTTCCGTAACAGGGGACCGTTACATATCCTGTCGTGGCAGGAAACGAGAAACTTCAAAACCCGGTTTTACATTTATATAATGTATTTATATATTTCAAACCAGGTTCCAATGACCCCTACCTAAAAGAAACCACAGAATTGAATAAATAATTAATTAAATGACTAACAATTCTAACTATAAAGCCATGAGTCTCTAGCATTCAAGTGAACAGTTATCTTGCCAACGTTTCGTCAATTCAGGTATCATCAGGGCAAAAAAAAAAAAACAAGATCACAATTGTAGGTAAATGGTTGACTGTCGTGAATAATGAAGAGAAGAATAGTTGGGGTGATCAGTCAAATAAGAAGGCAAAAATAAATGATAATATTTATTTTGACATTTGCCGACGTTTCGACCTGAAGTTCAGGCCATCATCAGGGCTAAGAAAAGAACCAGATAACAAGATTTGAGAAACATAAGTAGTGTAGGTAAAAAAAAAAAATATAGTAAAATGCAGTTGTTAGAATAATGACAATAGTAAGAACTAAGAGATAAATAATAATAACCGTTACAAAGTGTGGAATGATGAAGTAAACATGAACAAAAAAGGTGACATAAGTATTAAAATAGGAATCTTTCTTAGCCCTGATGAAGGCCTGAACTCCAGGTCGAAACGTCGGCAAATGTCAAAATAAATATTATCATTTATTTTTGCCTTCTTATTTGACTGATCACTCCAACTATTCTTCTCTTCAAAACAAGATTACATTTAAGAAGAAAGAAAGAGAGAGAGAAGAAAAAAAAAAACCATTTGCTATTCACATCTCATCAAGACATCCAAAAACATAAAGTCTATATAAAACAGCTGAATAAATTAGCAGAGATACAGAAAAATACTCATACTTGAAATATAATAATACTTAAAAGGTGTAAATGAAATTAAATAGAAAGAAAAATTAATAAACACATACAAAAGCTCGATATGTATCTCGGATAATCAGCTGTTTTTTATAACCTTACTCTCATGTTTCCTTCAGTATGTTTTTGGATGGCTTGATGAGATGTCAATTGAAAATGTTTTTTTTAAATGAAAACTTCTTTTGGTGCATTTTGCACTCTTTTTTTTTGTGGAGAGTGAATTATATTGAAGCGTCAGATTTCCGATGTGTAACGTTCGGGTAAAGTCGGGTGGAGTAAACTAATTGAAGTGTTTTTGCTTATGGATTAAAGTATAGCAAAAACTAAAAATCGGACCTGCATATTGTTAGCGAGGGAAATATTCATCATTTCATCCTCTTTGTAATAAGCTATTATTCAAAATTGTATCTTAACATGTCGCCGTGTTAGAGAGCTGAAAAAAAATAGTGTCGAAAAACCAAATGATAACGAGGTTTATTGAAGATATGGATTAAAATATCTAAGAAACTAAAAATCAAACCTGCATACTGTAAGTGATAAATTACTGGTCTAAATTGTCGCTTATGCCATCAACATCAACATCAACATCTCAATGTCGATTAGTGTATGAGTGAATATGTGTATCACCAAATAATTTTTAAAAAATGTGACAAATATTTAATTTTTGACAAATGATGCCACATAAACAAAAAAAGAATGTAAAAATAAAAATATTACTCTGATGATGGGAAAATTAATGTAAGAGACAAAAAGCATAAATAAAAAAAATATGAAGACAATTGGAAGTTTTATTGCCTAAAATATGAAAACATAAAAATTTCAAAACGCGCCTAAAGAAATTTTCACTTCAAAATATTTCCGACATTTTTCACAATATATTTACTTTTACAATCCTCATGTTACTGGCCTGCATTCTTTAAATAAGCTGCCATTTTTGAAAGCAGCTGCTTTGGAATGACAGATTAGGTTTATTTTACTTAGAACACACGATTTCGTGAATTACATTCAAACCTTCGTCTGCCTTTTCGGTCTGGTTTGTTTCTGGTCTGCTTTCACATATTGGTATTTTAGATACTTGAAGCTTTGTTTTTTGACAACTTTTCCACTTATAGGCTAGTATATCTTACAATAGCCCAGACAGCTGTCCAAAGAGGTAGGTGGGACTCAACAGAGCGAATATACAACCATAGTTCGACTTCCTTGCCGGCCACTTACGTAATTGTCACATAAGAGCTCGGGGCGCGGTTCTTACTACACTTTCCCCAGCGTGGCTCATGAGAAAAGCCATTTAAAAACAGGATTCGAATCCGCCAATTCAGGAACAGGTTCCTCGAGGAGAAATCTAAAAATCGGATAGCTATGGTATATTTAGTGCAACAAAACGTTTCGGCGCAATGAACACTTCATTCGACGAAAACGAGTCCTCGTAAACAAAATAAAATGAGAAACATCCACTTGAAACCGACATTAAAAAATAATTAACTGGCAATAAATAGCATATCGGAAGCTACTAGTTATTTTTATGGCGGTCTCAAGGCAATATTAATGGTTTATAACTTCTTTTTTCAACTGATAAGTACGAATTATATTGTACCAAATATAAGTACTTTATATGTTTGTCAATATTTTTATTTATTTTACAAACAAGTATATAAATTCTGCTTGTTCGAAATATGCCATCTACAATTTTTTTTCAATAAGAAAATAGGTACATATTACATATTATAGTCCGTGGCAAAAACCCCTTTTAATTAAATTATTAACATCCGCCTGAAACTTTGTAAATAGCTTCATTTCATAGTACGCTACAACTATTATATTTACGAAAATTCTCAGAATTGGGGCGTTTTCAATCTGGAGATCGGCAAACTTTGTCTTTTAAATTAGACACTGGTGTTACCCAAACTTGGTCTTGGTCTTGCAAAGTGCAATACCAAGACCAGGACTGGTAAAAAAAGATTTTTTGAATAAAAATTAAGGCAAAATAATTACTAATACTTGAAAATCTTAGTTATTATATGTAAATAATTGATATATCCAATATACTTTTGCATTTAACTCCTCTAATTTTTCATTGGGGCTTAGTTAGGTTTCTCCTATCTAAACAATTACAATAATATCTCTATAGTGATAAGCTAATAAGTGACTGCAAGACTGTTGTAAGACTCTTGCGCAAGACCAAGACTTACTTTTCAAGACCAAGACTCGTCTCAGTTCCGTATTTAGCCAACACTATTAGGTACTAAAAACTCGTAAATACACATTTACTTCCACTTGAATCGTAAGATAATTTGAGCACGAATTCGAGAAAAAAGTAGGTCAAAAAAAATATTGACCTGAATCTCCAACATGTCAAAATAACCATGATATTTCGGCCAAACGGCCCAATATTTTTTTGGCCACCCTTTTTCTAGATTTTTCAAATTATCTCACGATCCAACTGGAAACCAAATAGGTATTAACGAGTATTTAGTATCTAATTAAATAGACAAAGTTAGCCGATATCCAGAATGAAAACGCCTAAATTCCAAAAGTTTTAGTAAATAAAATATTTGTAGGTTACGATGAGATTAACACAAAGTTTCAGATGGATGTTTTAATGATTTGATATAAAGAAGTCTGTACCACGGACTATTATGGAAGAAAATCTCTTAGCCATCGTAAAATCTCGTAAAAGTCTTCGTGGTAGGATGTAGGGATTGCTGAAGGAAATAAGTTCTAGGACTAATGAGTTTGTATTGTAAGTCTGGTGGATGTTTTTGTAGTACTGTGTTGTAGTCTATCAAAGTATTTGGATGTCCAAGTCTTTGTGTAGCAAGTCGCTCGTACTTAGAACGTCTGTTATTTTTCTCAATACTTTTTGTTGAAAAGTTTGGATTTAAAGGAAGTTAGCAGTTTTCGCAGTGTTCCATAGATATATTCCGCAAGTTCATAAAGGTTTATGCATCATAAGTTATAAAGTATTATAAATAAAATAATAATAAATAAGTAACTAGGATTTATAGGCAGGATTTTTAGTCTGTTTTTATTCTTACAACCAACGCATAGAGGTATGTTTTTGCAATCTAGCAGTTAAAAAGTCAAAAGTAATATTTAAATGAAAAGAAATATTTACAAAATAACTGATTATTAATAATAAAATATTATTTATTAAAATTTTGACTTATTATATTATTCTTAATACTTGTTAATAACAAATTTTGATTACGTCTTTTTACTATATTAAAACAAGTTTATAAACTAAACTAATTTTTTAGTAAAACCTCAAGACTTTGTAGGTCATATTAATTATACCAATATTTTTTCTTTCATTTGAATTACAGACTATGTTGATCTTTTGCCTCCGTAACAAGCTTGCTCCATCTCTGCCTGTATTCGACTATTTCTTTCCATTTATCTGCAGGCAGCTCTGTTGTATCTTTGTTGATTCTATCTATCCATCTGCTTTTTGGACTTCCACGTGGTCTTCCAGATTACTACGAGCTGTCCAGCCCATCTTAACCTCTGTGCCTTCATATCATAATATTGATTGACCAGTTTCTGTAAGCAGTTCTTTATTTTTTTTTCTACTCCATATGTACTCGGATCCCAGATCACTACAGTTATCGTATGGAGGATTTTTCTCCCAAATCTTTCAATATTTTTCTCTAGGGTGCTGGTTAGTGTCCAGGTCTCACAGCCATATATTAGAACTGGCTTTATCGTAGCATTGTACATCCTTAATTAATATATAAAATATATTGAACTATTAAGCAAGCTATAAAGTAATTAAGTTTATAATTTCACTAACAACCCATCAATATGTTTAAGTATTTGTTTCATCTATTTGTTATCGTGTGTTACCCAGATATCTGTTTATTTAAGAATGCAAGTATATTTCTTAGAACAGATACGGAATTTCGGAAGTTTTTTAATTATTTTTTTCTCAATAATTCTTTTTGATAGAATTTCTTTTTAAAGTTATTTTAATGCTCTGAAGTATTTGCTCTTGAAATTCAATATCCACTGATGACTGATGCCTGATAAGACCTTATCAAAAACATTTTTTTTTTGTTTAAACATTCATGATATACACTAAGAAAATTTAAGTGTACTTCATACGTACCTTAACGATAAACCTAGGATATTATGTAGGCGCCATTGGATGAATTGTTATATAAAATGATATATCTAAGATTACTATTGTTGTAGTTTATGAGAATATCTTGTTTTTTCTCAGCAATACCTCAAGTTATTTGAACTTTTCAAGGGCAAAAATGATTGATTACAAAATTAATACAATAATAATAAATATTCCATGAGATAGAAGTGGAATTATCAATGCGCAAACAAACATCTTACTTTTAAGATGTTTTTATTATTTTCAATTTAAGAAATTTATAAAATATGTATATTAGCAGGCAGGCTCCTATGTCGTTGTGATTTCTTTTGCTATTTACGTAGTCAATGAAAAGTCTGGTGTGTCCACTCACACGACTTTCCTACCTATTTCAGAAAAGTCTTTATATCTTTACATATGTTCATGAAGAAACAAAAAAAAAAAATTGAACTAGATTTATTTTCCTGAAAATTGATCAAAGAAAAGATTTGAGAACGATTTATAACTATACGGACAGACCAATGGCTAAAAATGTGTTTTTCGGACTCAGGGGCTCTGAAACGTATAGATCCGTCGAAAACCGCATATCGGAAATTTGACCCGATCGCAATACTTTTCTTACCTAGTATAGGTAGGAAAGTAATGAATTAAAATATGTGTAGAAAATAGAATAAGCTGTATCATCGTTAAAACTGGTTCGATTCCGATGATATTTTTATTGTTTTGTTGGTAATTTAATCAAAAGTTTTATTACAAATTTTACCGTATAATATATACTTAGCGAGTTAGGCCCCAAAACATTTTCATTTTCTTTATAAATTTTTTTCCTGAATTTTCTCGGAAATTTAGTCCATAGACAGAAATTGAAAGGACAATTATTAGAACATTATAGGAAAGTTTCATTAAAATCGTTAGGCCGTTTTCGCGCTAAACGCTACTTTACAGTATAGTAGGAAAGTAATGAATTAAAATATGTGTAGAAAATAGAATAAGCTGTATCATCATTAAAACTGGTTCGATTCCGATGATATTTTTTTGTTTTGTTGGTAATTTAATCAAAAGTTTTAGTACAAATTTTACCGTATAATATATACTTAGCGAGTCAGACCTCAAAACATTTTCATTTTCTTTATAAATTTTTTTTCCTGATTTTTTTCGGGAATTTAGTCCATACAAAAATTGAAAGGACAATTATTAGAACATCATAGGAAAGTTTAATTAAAATCGTTAGCCGTTTTCGCGCTACAGTCTATAGCAAAACATATTTTTCATTTATTGCGCAGCAGATATTGAGCATCTTATTTGTGTTACAAGCATCAGTAGTCAAAACACCACAAAATAAAAAAGAAGCAACAAAATCGGTTCACTGATTCCCGAGAAAATCTTGGCACAGACAGACAGAGCAATTGCTAAAAATGTGTTTTTCGAATTCAGGGGGATCTGAAAAGTATAGATCCGTCGACAACCGCATATGGGAAATTTTATCCGAACGCAATATTATCCTTACCTAGTATAGGTAGGAAAGTAAAAAAGATAATTAATAATAAATATAAAAAATAAAAATTGCAAGCGCTACCCGATTATTTCGACCACTACTACGGTGCGTGTTCGATTCCCGCATGAGGACGGTATAACGTTCCCACCCAGAGATTCACAGGAGGGTGAGCGACCCCTGTGTCTTACACCATAACTCCTGGTCCTCCAGGTTGAGGGTTGGGCATAGGGCTGATAACTCTATCCCAGAAAAAACAACTTATTACAAAACTAAACTAAGCTTCGAAAAATCGGACTGTCTAAATAGTAATAACACAGAGAGAAGAAAGACCAATAAAGAACTGCTTACAGACACTGGTAAATCAATATCCCATGATATAAAGGCAGAGAGGTTAAGATGGACGGAGGCATGCAGCTCGTAGCAATCCATCTACGTAACAATGAATGCCTCAATACAAGCCAAAAGACCACGTGGAAGGCCAAAAAGCAGATGGATAGATAGAATCAACAAAGATGCAATAGAGCTGCGTGCAGATAAATGGAAAGAAATATCCCAAGACAGGCAGAGATGGAGCAGGCTTTTGTTAAGGCGGCAAAAAATCAACATGGTATGTAATGCTAACAGAAAAAAAAATCGAAATATTTATAGAATAGAAATAGAATAGAATAGAAAATTAAACTTTATTCTGAGACTAAGTCCCTTTAGAATAACAATGATGAGTTAATACAAAGTAAAGTACAAATCTGGCCAAAAACTAACTTATAAAAATTTTAATATTATATACATTATTTAAAAAGTATGTAACCAATGAAAAATAAAAAATAAAATATATATACAAATGAACATAAAATCTTCTTAAAATTACTTAATTGAGATGAAAAAAAAAAAAAAAGAAGAAAAATTACATATTTATATATACATAACTACACAATTTATAAACAACAGGCTATCTAATAGAAAACTAACTTAATACAAAATGTAATAATATCTACAGTGGTTTATATAATAATATGCAGACACTAAGATAAAATAAAATCTTAGGATACTTGTGGTGTAATGGAAAAAAAAAAATAAGTAAAATAAATAAAAGGAACTATTTATACGTACATTCTCATATTAGCACACATAAAGACAAAAATATAAAATATAAGCATATATACCCGAAAGAAAAAGCACAACCTAAGGAGAAGAGAAAAATACATAAATAGTAAAAATAATAGTCAAACTAGGTGACAAAGATCATTGCTGTTTTATGTTAAAACTTAAACAGTAGGCACCACTATTTACTTCACGCAAATTCAGTTCATAAAATGAAATTTATGGTGGTAAATCTTCTGTTTGGGATGTAAGGAGATATTGGAAAAGGAGGTATTTGAAAGTTGACAGTGAAGAGGCATGACGGATGTTATGTGGCAAAGAATTCCAGTAGGAGACGGAACGGGCTAAGAAGGAACGTTCATAGGTTTTTGTCCTGTGGATAGAGGCCAGAAACACGGGATCTCGTTTTTATTGAGTGGACTAAGGGTTTAGGCTGGAGGAGACAACAGATATAGGAAGGGTGCTGGGAGTTGATCGTTTGGTATAAGAAATTTCCAAGGAAGTATAGGCGGCGGGAAGAGGGAAAGAGCCACCTTGACTCGGCATATAGGTGGGACACATGAGACCATCTCGAAGTGCCGAAGACGAATCTTAAAAAACAGTTCATGATTCTCTTCAGTCTGTCCTCAAGCTCCAACGAGAGGCCACCGTATACCACACAGCCATAGTCAAAGTAGAGGAAAATCAATGAGGAAACGAGGAGCCTGCGGATAGGTTGTGGGAGATGCTGACGAGAACGATGAAATAATTTAAGAGTACCAATTGACCTTCTGGAGATTTATATATCGAAGAAAGACATCGAGTTCGTGTCGATAGGTGTTAAACATCTTTGGTATTGTTTTTCCTTGTTTACTTCTCATTGGTTGTTGTAGATGACATGTTCCTGTAGCCTTCCTGAACATTGACCTTAACAAAAAGAACTGCGCTGTCTCGAGGAGTTCAACGATATTGTCACTTAATATCGATAAAGGTTATTAGCATTTTTCATTTCCTTGTTAAGAATAAACAGTAGAGTTTACGAGCCGATATTGCTTTAACCTTTTTAAAGTGTATTATGATAATTAATAAATATCTAGACTACGGATAATATGGTATTGTAATTCTCCTCTTAGGCTTTCAGAACTGATGTTCTTTGAAGAATGAAACTGAAAGTGAATGAATGAAACCGAAAGTGAACGAATGAAACTGAAAGTGAATGAATGAAACTGAAAGTGGATGAATGAAACTGAAAGTGAATGAATGAAACTGAAAGTGAATAAATGAAAATGAAAAGTAAATCATGATTTCGATCCCTAAATTCAAACAAAAACTTCGATAAAATTCATTGATAAAATTTGGAAGTTCAATACTCAGATAGTTTAAAAAGTGGACGGATCGAGACGAGATTCATTGTGTTTTAATTGAATTGGACATCAACATCCTTTATAGTCTTCTTTGGTTGAAATGGAATGAAAAAATAATTTTATTCTGGGCACTAGCGGATTCAGGATGCAATTTTTTTTTTGGGGGGGGGAGGCAGCTTCAGTCCGAAAGATTTTTTAAAAAAATATATAACGATAATTAATTTGAAAAAAAAAAAGAAATTAACCACCTATAAGAAATGGTGTTTAAGTGATTCTTGAAGTCCTAATGAACGTAATTACACGAACAATAATACTTTAAGGGATAGTTTTTAATATTTTTTTATATAAAACATGGTTATATTTTACCTCTTTGGAGAGGGAGAGGGGAAGAAGGAGGACTTCAGTAGTTTTTAATATCATGTAAGTTTTATTCTGATTAATGTTCTCTAACAGGGATTAAATGGCAAATTTTCAATATTATGTTCCTCTAAAGTACCTTCAATTTTTTTTTTTTTTGAAACAATTAACCATTTCACATTGATCTCTAATATAAAAAAATAGTTTTAAAATATGAAAGAATTTGATAATTAACTAAAAGAGAAATAAGAGATCGTTATAGAGAATAGTTGTAATGAAGGAACCACAGGGATATAAGCTAGCCCGAAGATTATAACAAGGTTCCATATGTAAGATGAGCTTAATATAATAAGCACTCCGACAATATTATGTACATATAAACAAGCGGTTTTCCTAAATGTTTGTGTTGATATTATTTAATATTTAATTGTATATTCCTATGGACTTGAACTTTGGGGCAGCAAAATTTTCTAACATCAAACGCATCCAATCCTTTCAGTCTAAAGTCCTCCGAACAATAGTCGATGCTCCCTTTTATGTAACCAACAAAACCCTACATCGTGACCTTAATATCCCATTTGTCCTTGACCTTATCCCTGAACATTTTTCCAAATTCCATCAGAATCTTATAAATCATCCAAATCCCCTAGCACAACCCTATCTAGTTCCACTCATCCCTACAATCCTCCTCGAAAGTTGAAGCGGCAGTGACCCAGAGATCTTTTGTTGTATATATCTTGGAGTTCTGGCAATGGCCAGATTCTCCACTCAAGACATGAGTGTATGTGGCTATAGCGCTCTCGCTCAAACTCCACTGGCTTTAGCACCAGTGATGTGATTGAGAGATGATCCTGCTTTTCTTTCTATAGTTGGAGAGAGAAGCCTTGCTTGGGATTCGCTGCCTGATTGTATATAGGTATGACTCTGTTTTTATATTTTTACTTAGTTATTTTTATATTTGTTAATTTTATATTTTCTGTATATATGGTGTGAATGTGTACATATATCACTTTAATTATTGTCCACGCGACAGATTATTATATTTCTAAATAAATAAATAAAAAGAAATTGTATAGATAACAACGATATGAATATTAAAATTAGTAAATATTTGCGAACAGTTGCGTGAGATTTGTAATTGGTGCCCCGAGATACTACCATGTCTCTCACCACTACACTGAGTTAGGGTGGCTCTTCCCCTCCATTCGAAGACAATATATCCTAGGTACATTCCTCTATCATATCATCAACAATTATCGTCCTTCCTACGCCTACAACCTTCTCCAATTCAAGTCCTCAGTCCACTCCCTCTCCACAAGATCTCGACCTTCCGACCTTTACATTCCTTCTCACAGATCTGCCTCGGTTCCAAAACTCCTTTATTGCACGTTCTGTTAGTTTCTGGAATTCCCTTCCTATCAAAATTCGACATTCTTCATCCTTATCTACATTCAAAACCCTCCTATTCCAATTCCTGTCCCAAAAACAGTCAGGCACCAGCTAATCTTTTATGTAAAATTACATATTATCTATAAGACCATATTCACATATAGCTCATGACCTGAATACTTATTATAGATTCGACTTTCTTTTTCTCTTTTTTTTTTTTTTTCAACAGAAACAGATTTTACTGTTAAGAAGAATATACATTTATTTTTTCTGTATTTTTTATTTTTTCTAAAAGGGTTCATTTATATTTTAACATTGTACATAGTTTTAAGCATCTTAGTATGGTTTCAAGAGTTTTGTATATAGATTTTTTTATTTTATTTTGTATATAGTATGTATAACCAATATTTTTTTCTTTTCTTTTCTTTAATGACCTATCTTTATCTTAATTTGTTATGTTTGTTTTTATCTGGCCAGATGTAAAATTTTAATTTCTGTACTTTTTTGTTATTCTGAAGGAACTTCGTCCCAGAATAAAATTATTTTTCTATTTTTCTATTCTATTTCTATTCTAAATATAAGGGTACTTAAACAAATAAAAATATCCACAATGATATTTATAGCAAAAATCAATATTGAGTTTATAATTTTTACTTTCACTTCTCCAGCTCAGAAGAGGGTGGTAAGTGAAAGTTTTGTGATGCACGCACCGCACCAGATTTGATTTTTTTTCGCTTATCACGATCCTTCCAATAAAAATGGAAAGTCTGCGTCTAGGAGGGCAGACATATCTAAAGGCGGTCCAATACGAAGATAATTTCATAATTACCTATGGTTAAAGCAATTAGCTGCTTGAATTTTAACAACCTACGAAATTGGCTACGAAGAATACAGGCATATTGTTTCATATAGGCCGAACGAAAGTATATTCCAAGAAGCGAATTGTGAGCGATTTTATAAGAAACGATACACGTGACGTCGAACACGATCATCTTTCTTTTCAACTTTGTTGCGTTTTTGATGGTTCAGTTTTGTTGAAAACAAAGAAATAATTACAGATAATAACCTGAGCAACAGGTGTCCGAAGGCCGCTTCTAAATTTAAGTTTGCCGGTCCAACGTAAATTACTTCATCGCATAATTATCTCGTCATGGTTATTTACGATTGGTTTTGGTTTTCTGAATTATATATTTTTTTTTTCAGTACTTTGCAGCTTGCTTTATGTAATATTTTCTTGTTTTTTTTTATTTCACGAGGAAATGGTTTCACCGATGATTTTATTTTTTTTTTTGTTAATTATCTTCGGTTGAATATGTTGGAGGGGCATCCATTATTCTTTTTACTTAAAAGACAGTTTCTTAATATATTTTTTTTTACTAGTATTAAATCATTGACTAAAGTCTCCTTAACGTGGTAATAGCAAACCTTACGGCATGCGCGGTACTTACAGGTTTTATCACTACAAAGCAATGGTTTATTAATTATTTACTACATTTTTAATTAATAGTGTTTATAATCAGGTTCTAACGAATCTTTAAAATAATTAGTTAATTTACATATTTAATACATGATGTTTATAAAAATAACCATATGATACAGTTTGCAATTAGATCAAATTATTAAGTGTTTATTGTTGTGTTTCATTGTACTAAAGACTATAAAAACTGATTTATAATCTTGTTCAATGTTAACTGTTAATAAACTATAAACTTGTTCTGCTTCTACAAAACAAAATCTTTATCAATAAAAATTTTAGATTAAATCTTAAAACTAACCCCATACCAGACTGAAACGATTAGAAACCGCCCGACATTTTCGACTACTGCAGCATTTGCTAGACAAACACTCTAAACTTCCAACTATTTACAAAAGACTCATATATATTTCTATAAGGCCTATTTGGAATTACGGAATCGAGCTTTGGGGCTCTACTAAACCCTAAAATTTCACTCGTATCCAATCCAAAATCCTTCGTAAAATCGTCAATGCTTCCTACTTTGTTACAAATAAAATCATCCATAATGACCTTAATGTTCCATATGTTTCCGATTTAGCTCAATACAGATACCTATCCTTCCATAATAAACTTCTGAACCATCCAAACTCTCTTGTTTCCAATGTTGCTTCCTCTTCTATTCCTGATAACCCTCCGAGGCATCTGAAAAGAAGATGGCCTCGGGACCTTCTAATATAGAAATATAATTGGAATGCTACCAATGGGTAGTTTCTCTTCATGTTGTACAAACCATGTCACTTGTTTCATATTTGCTTGTTGTATTTATCATTTAATACCTTTGTAAATTTCAATAATAAAAAAATAAAAAAAATAAAATCTTAAAACTATACCTACCTACAAAATAAAATAAGTGTTTGTATGTAATATATATACATATATATATATATATATACAGTGGCTCACAGTCAAAATGATATACCTAGATATTGATAGAAATTTTGAAAAAATAAATAGTTCAATTTATATTGCATTAAAAACAATAATTTATTGTAATCAATAACCATCCTAGTATATTGTTATTTTCTTATGTTCTTTTTCTTGTTCTCGTGTTATGTTATGTTTATTGGTGTGGAGTTTTTGGCGGCTTTTGGTGTAAAAAATCTTCACTTTATAGTGGAAATATTCACATGGAATAGTGAATAAACATGTTTAAATTTTGAGAAGAAAATTGATAGAAATTGCGGATAATCTAGGCCAAAAATCTTTTTGTTTTTTTTAAAAGATTTTATTGAGAAATATTACAATCTGTCTCAGTTAAGGACAATTATAATAGAGTTCAGAGAGTACATTCATACCGTATATACAGAAACATAAATAAATAAAGTAATAACAAAAGAATAAGAACAAAAGAACAAATATATATATATAATATATATATATATATATATACACATAAGTAAAAATAGAAATAAAAGTAAAATAAACATCTTAGATACAAGCATACCTATATACACTATTTACAATCAGCCAGGGAAACTCCGAACCAATCTTGTCCCCCCCCCACGTGTGGAGGGAAAAGCGAGGCTTAGGAGATCCCTACCTGTAGGAGGTACCTAGGACTGTAGATTTTCCTTTTTTTATTTTCGGATTGTCAAACCCAAGATATACATAGTCTAGAATTGTTATAATTTATATTCAATATTGTAAATTGTTTTTATAATTAAAATGCTATTATTAAAGTATATTTACTTAAAAAAAATAATTTATGCTAAAAGTTGTGCGGTAATGGAAAGTTGCATTGCACCAGAACTTTTTTATATTGAAGTTTTTTAGGCATCTCATTCGTTCCCTTCTTCAGGGAAACAGGAAATCAATACTTGTTTTAATTTTATAATGTTTGTAATTTGAAAAAAATAATAATAAAAAAGCTATTTGAAAGTTGTGTACTTAAGATAAAAAATCATTTCCGGTATTTTATTTACATGTAATTACTCTTTTTATTTTAATGTAAAAAAAAAAGTTTCCCAAATAGGAGAAATGATTACTCATAAATGATT
The DNA here is from genome assembly GCA_928085145.1 of Nezara viridula. NCBI lineage: Eukaryota > Metazoa > Arthropoda > Insecta > Hemiptera > Pentatomidae > Nezara > Nezara viridula. The sequence continues at coordinate 138,670,817 of OV725081.1, read as the reverse complement.
TATTGGTTTAATTGATTAATATGATAATTTATTGACTTAAATAACATTAATAATACTATTAAAGCTCTTATTCAACTTTTACAAATTACGTTAAACCAAGAGACTGAAGAGAAACGTACTGATTACTTGAATTATTTTAATAAAAATGGAAATATTAGGGGTTCGTAATATAAATATCTTAGTTTAAAAAACACAGTTCATTATCGCTTTAGATCATAAATTTTCTAAATTAATTATCAAATTCTTTCATATTTTATATTTAACTATCTTTTATATTAGAGATTAATTTGAAATGGTCAATTGCTTCAAATAAAAAAAATTAAAGGTACTTTAGAGGAAGCTAATATTGAAAATTAGCCATTTAAGCCCTGTTAGAGAACATCAATCAGAATAAAAACTACATTTTATTTAAAACTGCCTAATTTTACAATGATATAATGAATTTAATCAAAATCGTTAGAGCCGTTTCCAAGAAAATTGTAAAAATGTGTTTAGCCCACGATGTAAAGTGCCACTTCCGGTCAGTCGATTTTGACGAAAAAGTTACTGTAACATACCTAGCTTATAAAAATCTTAAATATGCAATTTCACTTTCGTACGACTTTTCGTTTTTGAACTAGACTGTTAACAAACGCACACACAGATTATTTTGCGGGACTTGGTTATTTGGTCTCAGGGGACCTTAAAACGTGTATTTCCGTTGAATACTCAGATTCAAAAATTTTCACGATCGCAATACTTTCCTTTACTATATATTTCATATATATGATAAAGGGGGTGATAAAGGGTGATATCATATTATATCCTTTTTCCTTTTCTTTCAATCTCTCCTGTAGATCTGTAGAAGTATATTCACATTTGCATATATTATATATTACACTATAACAATTGTTACCTTCTATTTACTTCAGTTTAGGATCTTGTTATTTAGCTTACTCTGTTCATATTTTAATGTACTTACTGTTTATTATTTTAATAACCTTATTCACATTGTTTATAATTTTTTTTGTCTAAATATTATTTAACTTCCACAATTCTCTATATCTTTTTCGTATATTGTCCTTTCTAGCCCTGAAGAAGACCTATAAAGTCGAGTCGAAACGTTGGCTTTTAAATAAAATAGTTTTGCCATTATTTAGCCTATTTATGACCGCCACTCCTTCCTTTATAATCATAACAACAAAAATATAGAAATGTATGAAAATTTACATCAAAGGAAGGTTATCAAAAACAGCTAATCATGCAGAGAGATTAAAAAACAATTACAATGATACTTGTTAATGCCACATGACATTAAATGTTTTTTCATCTGTCATTTTTTTTCCCTGCTGTTCGATTATAATCTTTCTCAGACCATTATTTATATAAACTTTTTTGTACTTCATGATGTCTGTTTTTAAATATCCACGCCTACTTATAGCACACTTTGTGTATTTAAATCATAATTATTTTGATCTATATAAATAAATTATAAATTTACCTGTAAAGAGTTTCTCCACAATAAGCTGACACCGACTGAACACTAAACGCTATGGATTGAATCGGGGTCTTGACTGTCTATATATATAAAGCCAACGGAAGGACGGCATTTCTCAGGGTTCTAACACAAACTGATGTGAAAATAACCGATCGCATATTTTTGAAATATGCTTTTCAATTCACAAAAACTATTGAAGTTTACCCACAAAAAAGAAATATACGCTCCTTAACTAATTTGGTACACCTTTCTCTCAAAGTGATTAAACATTTCAGATATAATTATAAAAGGATGCAGAGATAAAAGAGAAAAAATGATGTGCCACAAACAGACGGATCTATGGGGGGAGGGCTTTCGAACTGAAGCCCCCCAAAATGGTAAAATGTAGCCATGTCTTATGGAAACAAAATCTCTAAAAGTATTATTGTTCTTATAATTACATTCAATAGGACTTAAAGAAATCACTTAAATACTATTTTATATTAGTCCGTAGTACAGAACCCTTTTTATCAAATTATTAACATCCGCTTGAAACTATGTAAATAGCTTCTTTTCATCATAACCTACAAATATTTTATTTACCAAAATTTTCGTTATTGGAGCGTTTTCAATCTGGAGGTCGGCAAACTTTGTCTGTTAACTAATCAGGTTATAAAAACTCGTAAATACCCATTTGCTTTCCTCTTGGGATTGTGAGATAAAAAAGTCACAAAATCGATAAAAAAAAGTGGCCTACAAAAACATTGGGCTGTTTAGATTTTACAACCTCTTTATTTTGAAATTTTGGGAGAGTAGGTCACGCCAAACGGCTCAATATTTTTGAAGGTATCTTTTTTCCCCACTTTGTGCTCAAGTTATGTTATGATTCAAGTGGAATGATAATGGATATTTACGAGTTTTTAGTACCTAATTAAACAAAGAAAGTTTGCCGACCTCCAGATTGAAAACGCCCTAATTCCGAGAATTTTCGTAAATAAAATATTTGTATGTTACGATGAGATGAAGCTATTTATGAAGTTTCAGCCGGATGTTAATAATTTGATAAAAAGGAGTCTGTACCACGGACTATATAGGTAGTTAGTTCTTTGTTCTTTTTCCAAAGTAATAATCGTTATATATTACACATACTAGACTGGAACGACTAGAAACCGCCCGACGTTTTCGACTACTGCAGCACTTACTAGACAAATGCTCTAAGCTTTCAATCAATTACAAACGACTCATATATATGACAATAATAAGACCTATTTGGAGTTACGGAATTGAACTTTGGGGCTCCACTAAACCATCGAATTCCTCTCGAATCCAATCCTTGCCATCCAAAATCCTTCGGAAAATCCTCAACGCTCCATACTTTGTCACAAATAAAACCATCCATAATGACCTTAATGTTCCATATGTTTCCGATTTGGCCCAATCCAGATACCTATCCTTCCATAACAAACTTCAGAACCATCCGAATCCTCTCGTTTCAAACCTTGCTTCCTCCTCGATCCCTGATAACCCTCCGAGGCGTCTGAAAAGAAGATGGACTCGGGGACTTTAATTTGAGTTCTACCAATGGGTAGTTTCTCTTCATGTTGTATATGTCATGTTGCCAATGTCACATTTACTTGTTGTATTTTTCATGTAATACAGTTGTAAATTTCATTAAAATAAAAAAAAAAATTATATATTACAATAAAAACCCTTCAAGTTGAAGGCTCTCCCTCTCAAAAATTTTTAAATCCTGGATCCGTTAGTGGTGCCACAGGTTATATACGAGTATGACGGATAATTTAATCCGAAAATCAGTGGAGTGCATTATCAGTAATTTTTTACACAGATTTGGTAAAAATATCGTCGGTTTATTACAAAAAAATATTTACAAGAGAGAGTCCCATTCAATGGGTCACTGATTTCAACCAATTTCTTTTATCGATTTTTCGTAAAAAATCTTTTTTTCTCCAAAAAAGAAAAAAATCCTCCCGATTGATACGACGCCTGGTCATCTGGCAAATTTAATATTTTTTTATTTTTTAGAGAGAAGTAAAGTTTATATTAGTTTTTCGTACATTAAAATATCAAAAAATATGAACTATTTAGCAATCGACAAACTGACAACAAAATGCAAAAAAATATCTTATTGCACATGATATTTTTATTTTCTATTTCAATGCTTTTTTTAAGTGAATACTTCTTTAGGAGTTTTGTAAACTTCTTGAGTCGTCAGATTTCCGATGTGAAACGCTAGGGTAACGTCGGCTGGATTAGACTAATTGAAGAGTTTTTGCAAATCTATTAAAATGGGTCTAAGATTAAAAATCGGACCAACATACTGTATGCGGGAGAAATGTTCATCATTTCATCCTCTTTGTAATAAGCTATTATTCAAAATTGTATCTTAACGTTACGCGCTGTTAGAGAGGCAAAAAGGAACATAGTGTCGAAAAACAAAATGATAACGAGTTTTATGGAAAATATGGATTCAAATATTTTAAAAACTAAAAATCGGGCATGAATACTGTAAGCGAGGAAATTGTTCATCATTTCATTCTCTTGATAATGTGCTATTATTATTTACCCTCTTTGTAATGTACAGAACCTCAGACAATCACGCAATATATTTAATGTCTACAGAATGATAATAGCGACCTTCGTTGAATTTTATTCTAGTAGTAAAATGAAACAACAATACAGCAATCAAATTACTGAATCATAATTATATTTAGCTATTGAGAATAATTAGTTTTTAAATTATAATAACTCCGTTTAATTTTATTACTCATAGACTGTACTATCACCTTCACAAGCCAATGTAAACACGATCATAAATATCCCCAATAAACCGTAAGTGATAAGGTGTAAATAAAATGGATATCATCTATTGTGCTATATACCCAAGATGTAACACGGTAGTATATATATTTGTCTGGTCTCGGAAAGATGTATTCTGCCAAACGAGATATGAAAAGAAATTTGACCGAGAAAAGACAAATTCAAATATATCTTAAATAAAATAATACAAATTTATTGGTGGTGATTGAAAAAAGTACCTAATTTTAAAACCGCGACGTCAGAAGTGAACGGATTGGTGTTGCCCAAAATTGGTCGAAAAAAAAAAAGAAAAAAACTCTCGGGCTGAAATACCTCAAAATGGCAAACTATTACCATAAAGAAAAAATATATTAAATTTCTAATTGTCGTAAACCAACGACTTTCTGTCCTACAGTTTCTTTTAACAATACTCCACTTATCCCTGTTGAGCAAATCCGATACCTAGGACTCCACCTGGACAAACGACTAACTTGGAATCCTCATACTAGACTGAAACGACAAGAAACCGCTCGACGTTTCCGATTACTTCAGCACTTACTAGACAAACGCTCTAAACTTCCCATTAATTACAAAAGACTCATATACTTGACTATAATAAGATCTATTTGGACTTACGGAGTTGAGCTATGGGGCTCCACTAAACCATCGAATTCCTCTCGTATCCAATCCTTACAATCCAAAATCCTTCGTAAAATCCTCAATGTCCTTACTTTGTCACTAATAAAATTATCCATAAAGATCTTAATGTTCCTTATGTTTCAGATCTGGCCCAATCCAGATACCTATCCTTCCATAATAAACTTCAGAATCATCCCAACCCTCTTGTTTCTAACCTCGCTTCCTCTTCAATTCCTGATAACCCTCCGAGGCGTCTGAAAAGAAGATGGCCCCGTGATCTCCTAATGTAGTCATATCATTAGAGTGCTACCATTGGGTAGTTACTCAGCAAGTGTATTCATGCCATTATATCTATTATGTCCAAATTTATTTGATGTATTTATGTAATACAGTTGTAAATGTCATTAAGAAATAAAAAAAAAATAAAAAAAATTCTAATTATATTATTGCTCGTATAATTACATTTAACAGGACTTCAAGAATAACTTAAGCACCATTTCGTATAGGTACTAAGTCATTTCCTTTTTCTTCCAAAGTAATTATCTTTGTATTAAAAAAAAAACGCTTTCGGGCTTAACCCATCCCCCCCCAACAAAAAAAAATTAAATCCTAGATCCGTACATAAAACAATTTAGTAACTAAGAAACAATTTTTAATAGCTCAAAGTTATGAAAAATTGGTTTCACGAAAAAATACAAAAATGTGATGTGTATGTAGAATTTGACAATTTAACATATTTTAAATCAATTTGAACTTTGTTATAACCTTGTAACCATATGTTCGTGAACAATAAATCAGTTGTAGTTATGCCTTTGATAAGGAAGCATTGTACCCTTATTTCCTATTTATTTAGAATTTTACAGTTAGTGTTGCCCAAATGCGAGACCGAGACGAGTCTTGGTCTTACAAACTCAGTCTTGGTCTTACAAACTCAGTCTTGGTCATGGTCTTGGTCTTGTGCAAGAGTCTCGCAACAATCTTGCAGTTACTTATTAGCTTATTACTACAGAGATATTACTGTGATTTTTTAAATAGGAGAAACCTACTAACCTCGAATGAAAAATTAGAGGAGTTAAATGCAAAAGTATATTGGTTATACCAATTATTAACATATAGTAACTAAGACTGTCAAGTATTAGTAACTATTTTGCCTTAGTTTTATTAAAGAAATTAAACTGGAATTTTTACCAGTCCTGGTATTGGTCTTGCAACAGATAGGCCCCCTTGGTCTTGGTCTTGCAAAGTTCAAGTCCAAGACCGATTTTGGGCAACACTACTTACAGTGTACTTTACCTTCGAAGTACAGATTTATTAAACAAGAAAACAATTTTAATAGCACAAAATTATGGCTCTTTTGAAGAAATATAAAAATGGTCATGATGTTCTTTAACTCCGGGGCAAAGATATATAATATAGTTTTTAATAATTGAGATTTGGTTAAATGTCTGTTAGCTAATATAGAACTGTTGCGCAGTTATTCAGTTGAAAAACAAAATACAAAAATGGACTTTTCCTTGACACATATATTAACAGGATATAGACAATTAAAGTGATAGCCCACATTTACCGTTTTGAGCTGTAACAGAGCCATTAGTACCCTTGACATAGCTGGTAGAGACCAAAACAAAACACGTGGCCCGACATCTATAGAACGAGACAAGGCTTAAGAAATCGCTTGCTGCAATGTTGACTCGATACCTTTGGCTTTACAAAGGAGTTTTGTAGAATACTGATTATATAATAGCTCCATGATCATTTATGAGACCTGTTTTTAAAGATTATTAAACCTACGAAGCTAAATTTAAAAAAAAAATCTGGTGCGCGCAACAGACAACTTTCACTTACCGCTCTACTTTGAAAATAAATTATTTTCTGGCAATGCTGGGCTATTATAAAATTTTTTGAAGTGCATTTTAAACGGAGCTAAAGCTTATAGCTTGCAGATAACAACTCATTAAGACCATTATAATTACAAAATGTCTATTTAACATATCGACGGTAGGCAATAAAAATCTCGTCACTCCATCTGCTTTTATAAATCACACAACTTTCTTTGTTTTATAAACCAAAGAATGACTAACTCTAATTCAACATTTTTGAGTGATGTCATTTTAGTGATATTTTTAGTTGAAAAAGTTATCCATGCAGACAGTGAGTAAGTTGATTCCGGAGATTGCAGTGTTGAAATATAGAACTGAGAATAAAGGTATAAATTTAGGTACTTATTTCTTATGAAAAATGTTCTTAGGAAAGATACTTTATAAAATATCTGTAGAAAAAAGGTTTTTTTAGTCTCAAAAATTAAAAAAGTATATTTTAAATTTATCCAAATTTTCGCCTCTTCAGGAAAAAAACTAGAGACCATATCTTTCCTCCTAATTGTCCGATTTTAACAATTTTTGTTTGTTTTTTTTAGGAAATTCTATAAATTTTTAAAAAACCATTACCATATATTAAATACAATACAAAGTGATTATTTTTTGATTTATTCTTAATCAAATTTTACCATCCCTCGTAACTTTTTTTTCAGCTTCTTTTCGTTGAAGTATGTTACATAGATAAATTTAAAGGGTGTCGAGAAAATGACTTTAGCGAAGTTTCATTGAAATCAGTACATTGGTTTAGACGCTACAGTATATAGCAACGCAGGTTTTTCTGCATTTTTATTTTTTTTCTGGTTTATTAACTTATCAAATTCTTTCAAAAGTGATATGTAGCACTTTTTCTTAATTCTGAATAATGTGAAATGATTAACTTTTTAAAATAAACCATATCAAAGGTACTTTAGAGGTAGACATATCTGAACATTGGGCATTTAAGCCCTGTAAAGTGACATCAACGGAGATAAGACAAAAATAATATTAAAGACCACTTAATTATACTATGATACACCGAGTTTAATCAAAATCGTTAGAGCCGTTTATGAGAAAATTGTCAAAATGTGTTTCAGCGTTCATATAAAGTATGTAAAAGGCAACCCGGTTAGCCGATTTTAACAAAAAAGTTGCTGTCACATCTGGCCCATATACAAACCTTAAATAATTAATATCAGTTTCGTACTACTATTCGTTTATGAGCTAGACTGTTAACACACACACACACACACACACACAGATCATTTTGTGAAACTTGGTTATTTGGACTCAGGAGACCTCAAAATATGTATATCTGTTGAAAACTGAGATTCGAAAATTTTCACGATCGCAACACTTACCCCTACTATATATTACATATATATGTAAGTGAAAGTAAAAAAAGTATACTGTGCGTTTTAGACCACAAGATAGAATTGACATCAAGGTGAGATTAATAATATGAAATTTGTGGTTTGTTTTATGTTTACAAAGTAATAAAATGTAATTGGTTATACCAATTATTTCCATAAAGTAACTAAGATTGTTAAGTATTAGTAACTATTTTGCCTTAATTTTTATTCAAAAAATCGATTTCTTTTACCAGTCCTGGTCTCTTGGTCTTGCAACAGTTAGGCGGACTTGGTCTTGGTCTTCCAAGTGCAAGACCAAGACCGATTTTGGGCAACACTAATTGTTTATATGAACCTTTTTGTAGCTCTTGAGATCTGCTATCATTCATATAAAAATGTCTCTCTACATACGGGGCACACTGTATATACAGGATGTTTTATGGTTAAGTGGCTAAATTTCAAAAATGAACTAAGGACCTCAAAACAATAAAAAAATATTCTCTGAACATATGTCCGCAAACACTTTTTTTAGGAGATATTCACACCTAAAGATTTTCTTTGTTATGAATTATTTACGTTATATGAAATAAATAAAACCTGAAATATCCCACTACAACTGATATGTGGCCTCAATTAGATGGTTGTCCTGCACATTACGGAAGAGGTTCACGACAAGGGCTAAATGTTAACGATCGAAATCAATGGATTGGCCGTGCAAGACCAGTGGCTTGGCCTGCACGCCCTCCAGACCTGACACCACTGATTTTTTTGATTTGGGGTGATATTAAACAAAAAGTCTATGCAAATCCGGTCAATGACCTTAATTCCTTACGAAGAAGGATAATTGAATCTTGTTGAACAATAACACATATCCAGTGCCGTTCTGCCACTGCTGCTGTTGAAGAAAGATGCTCAATGTCTTAATGCTCAAGGAAATCAATTTGAACAACAATTAATATGAATTTGATGTTTACGTTTAATAAATAAAGTAGTTGGAACAAAATGTTTTTATTTTTTATCATTTCTTAATGATATTTACAACTGTATAAAAAAAAAAAAAATGCATCCAGTAAATTTGAACATATGGATATAATGACGTGAAACACTTGTTGAGTAGCACTCTAATGATATGTCTACATTAGGAGATCACGGGACCATCTTCTTTTCAGACGCTTCGGTGGGTTATCAGGAATTTAAAAGGAACCAAGGTTAGAAAAGAGAGGGTTGGGATGATTCTGAAGTTTATTATGGAAGGATTATTATTATCTGGATTGGGCCAGATCTGAAACTTAAGAAATATTAAGGTCATTATGGATGGTTTTCTTTTTAACAAAGTACGGAGTATTGAGGATTTTACGAAGGATTTTGGATTGTAAAGGTTCGATAAGAGAGGAATTCGATTGTTTAGTGGAGCCCCATAGCTCAACTCCGTAAGTCTAAATAGGTCTTATTATAGACATGTCTCGTTGGAACAAATAAATAAGTTTTATTTACTTAATATGACGTAAATAATTCATAACAATGAAAATCTTTAGGTGTGAATATCTACAAACAAACAACAATAAACAAAGCGTTTGTAGACATACCTTCATAGGATTTTTTTTGAGGTCCTTAGTTCATTTATGCAGTTTGGTCACATAACCCTGTATTATATATATATATTCGGTCGTTGGCCCCGTGTGGATAGATTTATAATTGGTAATTGGTTGACTGTCGTGGATAATGAAGAGAAGAATAGTTGGGGTGCTCAGTCAAAAAGGAAGGCAAAAAATAAATTATAATATTTATTTCTTACATATGCCGACGTTTCGACCTGAAGTTCAGGCCTTCATCAGGGCTTTCTCCTTAAGTGTCAAGGGGAGAATGTGTCAAGGATTCTCCCCTTGACACTTAAGGAGAAAGCCCTGATGAAGGCCTGAACTTCAGGTCGAAACGTCGGCATATGTAAGAAATAAATATTATAATTTATTTTTTGCCTTCCTTTTTGACTGAGCACCCCAACTATTCTTCTCTTCATTATCCACGACAGTCAACCAATTACCAATTATATATATATATTCCTTTGATTACACTTTTTCGGGAATCCTATTAGATAAAAATACTTTCATTCATTGGTGCGATAGGAAAATAATGGTAAGAATGGATGAGGATTGAGAGAAGGTGTTGAGTGTTATCTTTTACAAGACGCCTCACTAATTGATTACATTTCTCAGTCTGCTCCGTGACTTTCCACCGCCACTTAGAGTTAACTAAAAACCTTATCCTTGGCATATATTTCCTCCTTCGTAATTAGCGTAACTTGCTCATTAACAGATCTCGATGGCTCATACGATGCTTAAGGCTTTGGCTGATAATGCACGTGGTTAAATGGTAAATTTTTGTGAAAGCATTTGACACTTTTCCCTGTTTACTGATCCTAAATTATCAGGAAACGTGTTAAACAAAATGAGCCTACAATCTTTAATAATTTTCTTGCAGCTCTCCTTGATGCAACAACATACTGCATTATGATAACATAGTGATGAAAGGGTTAAGACATACTAAGAAAATAAAATAATTCTGCTACGTTGCTCGCATCATACGATTTTCACTTACCACCTTATCGTGAGTAGAAATTAATTTATTCTGAAAATATTTTTAATTTGATAACATTTCTCTTCTATAGCGGACTATTAGAGTTTCAGCCATTGGCTCCATATTAACTAGTTCTGCTATAAATACTGTTATAAAAGTTGAACTTTGTTTACATCCTTGGGCATTATTTGGATCACGATCTACGGGGGGGGAGGCTTTCGGGCTGAAGCCCCTCCCAAAATGGTAAAATATAACCATGTTTTATCGAAAAAAATCTTTAAAAAGTATCTCTTAAAGTATTATTGTTCGTGTAATTACGTTTAAAAGGACTTAAGGAATCACTTAAACACCATTTCATACAGGTAGTTAATTTCTTTCTTTTTTTCTAAAGTAATTATCGTTATTTTTATGAAAAAAACTACTTTCGGGCTGAAGCCCCTCCAAAATTAAATCCTGGATCCGCTAGTGATTTGGATAATCCTTACCTATATTGGTAATTTTCTTTACATGTCAGGATAATAATCTCAATTAGTTTGTATTTTTCTTTCGCTCAGATAACATGGAGTGGGGTGATAAAGAAAACCAAATAGTTGTGATCGTCTTACACAAAGTTGGAAAATGTATGTCAGAGATTTTCAATACTTTGAAACCTTTGGTATCAGCCTTTTGTTCGTGTACCAAACTATAAATAGATTTAATGAGACCATATCAACCATATGTGACGGACCTCGACCGGGACGTCCCCGCACTGTGAGAGCGGCAAATGCAGTGAGAGCATAGGCTGCTCGAATCAGAAGAAATCCCATTCGATAACAACAAATCATGTTTCGGGAAATGGGAATCTCTGTCAGATCAATGTCTCGCATAATAATAATTGACCTTAGGATGGCTGCATTTTGAAGAATGATAGAACAAAGGCTAACCACTTTCCTAAAAAAATTGGAGTGAATAAATGCAAAGTTCTCCTTGGCCATTACACCAATGGTCTTGTTTAATGATGAGAAAATTTTTACAACTGAAGAAAAATTTAACCGCCAAAATGATCGGCCACACAGCTCTAAAGAAGCCCAGGAAGTCATTGGAAAAGTGGAAAGAGGTCATCACCCTTTCTCAGTAATGGTTTGGTGGGGAGTTTGCTTTGATGGCACCACAAAGTTCCATTTTTGTGAAAAAGAAGTTAAAACAGCCACTAAAAACTGTCAGGATGATATTTTGGAACCTTTTGTCAAGCCTTTAGATGATGCTCTGTTTGCTTGAAGTCATTGAGTTTTCCTGCAGGATTTCGCTCCAGCTTACTAGGCCAGGACAGCAGTATCTGCAAAAGAACATTCCAGAGTTCATCTCTAACTCTGATTGGCCCTCAGGAAGCCCTGATCTCAACCCTCTAGATTATCGGCTTTGGTCCGAACTGGAGAGGATGGCATGCCACAGAGCACACCCTAATTTGGAAAGCCTCAAACAATCTCTGGTCCGAGCAGTTGAGCGCTTTCCTCAAGAAGTGCTGCGTGCTGCTATTGATGACTGGCCACGGAGATTAAATGGCTGTGTCAAGACAAAAGGGAGACATTTTGTTTATTAAATTCATTTTTCTGTTGAAATCTGTACGTATTTTCTTGTCACAATATTTATGACAGGAGTAGGTATTTTACGAATTCCCACCTTTTTTCCAACTTTGATCGATTCGGAAATATTGGCATATCTAAGAAAATACATTTGCGCGTGTGCAATCGAAAGTAGGGTATGAAATTTAAATAAATTAATATGGGACTGTCTAGTTTCTAACCAGCACAATCACTGAAAATTATGTAAAAAAACGGATAAACGATAGTAAGTGATATTCCGTAATAGTAATAGTAAGTGATATAGTAAGTGATATGTCCGTCACATCGTTTTGACTAGTCAGACTGACACCGTATCAAATTTTATACTTGATGTCTGAAACGTAATAGGCGAGTGAAAATTTTCGATTCTGAGCACATTTTATTTTTAATTTTCTGGACGAATACTAAGCTTCCCTACCAAGTAAAATAGTACAACTAACTTAGTCCGGACACGTCTCTCGAATTCCACAAGACAGATTGGCAAGACATACGAGACGTAGATGGGATGTAGAAGACCTAGAGGTCGACCAAGGAAGACCTGGGAAAGTGGAATATAGAAAGCCTTTGAAAGAAGAGGATTCGATTGGTCGAGAAGAAAGCAATGGATACAGAACGAGACGCGTGGATCTAGCTCTACAGACGGAAGCCTGGATTAAGTAAGCTATTTTCTGATCAACAGTTGTTCTTCGCGTGACTTTGAGTTAAAGAATAATTCATTTATATTTTAAATTGTAAATATGTTTATTTGAAACTAACCAAGGGACATTTTCTTCTCATGAATGATCTCCATCTTCAATCATCATTCATCTCCTCCAGGTTTCTTCATATTTTCTTTCATTTGTCGGATCAGCTGACCAATCTTCTCTACTCTCTCTTTCAGCTTCGCTATTTCGGCATCTACTTTTTCGCTATTTATGATTTTCTTCAGTTCCTCTAACTGCTTCAGATGTTCCTTGAGTTTATTTATATCAGAGGAGAAGTTTTTCGTACCAGTTTTCTGTACAGGGAGTCCACTAGTCCATATACTTGACCAGGGTCCGCTATTCAGAAATCTAAGCATCTTACGAGATAAATGGTTACAATTTAAAATATTTTCTTTTTTTTTGGTTAATTTTTTTTTTAGCGTTTGTTACATTTTAGTTTTAATTTTATTTTCATCATTTACATGATCATGAGGAAATTGTAAATGTTTTAAAAATTATTGTTGATTGCGTGAACCTATTGTCAAGGCCATATGATATAAATGTACATAAAACAAAAAATTTTGAATTGTTTCGAATTCGTCACGAATATTGTCTGACGGGAACGACAGGCGGATCCAGGGGGGAGGGGGGAAGATTGCTTTCGGGTTGAAGCGCCTCCAAATGGTAAAATGGAATAATATTTTATAGAAAACAACATTTTAAAATTATCTCTTAAAGTATTATTGTTCGTGTAATTACATTTAATAGGACTTCATGAATCGCATAAACGCCATTTCATATAGGTTATTAGTATCTTTTTTTTTTTTTTTTTCAAATTAATCATCGTTATATATATGAAAAAAAACAGCTACGTAAAATTATGAACAGCTTCGTAAGATTTGTTATTGGTGCGCCGAGACACTACCATGTCTCTCACCACTACACTGAGTTAGAGTGGCTCTTCCCCTCCATTCGAAGACTATATTTCCTAGGTACATTCCTCTATCACATCATCAACAATCATCGTCCTTACGCCTATAACCTTCTCCAATTCACGTCCTCAGTCCTTTCCACAAGATCTCGACCTTCTGATCTTTACATCCCTTCTCATATATCTGCCTCATTTCAAAAATCCTTTAGTACTCGCGCTGTCAATTTCTGAAATTCCCTATCTATCAAAATTCGGCATTTCCACATTCAAAACCCTCCTAAAATACAAGTAATATATCAGTAGTTTTTGTCTGGGTCCCTGGTCATTGCGGAATAGCTGGTAATGAACTGGTTGATCGAGTTGCCAAAAAAGCCATTACTGATGGAATACCTTATCGGGGAGTACCTGTAGAGGATTTTATAACTGTCATCAAACGGAGAATGAGGACAATATGGGAACAGGTATGGTCGAATGTAAACGAAAATAAATTGAGGGAGGTTAAGGGTGACGTTTCCTCTTGGGCATCGTCAAATAGGAATAACCGCAGAGAGGAAGTAATTCTTACGCTCCTGCGTATAGATCATACACGCCTTACCCATGGATACCTGATGGCCCGTGATTCTTCGCCAACATGTCAAACCTGTGGGACTCCTCTGACAGTGAAACACATCTTAACAGAATGCAGAGCTTACGAAACATTTAGACTCTCTAGTGACTTGACAAACGATCTACACTCCATTTTACAGGACAATGCGAATGAGGTTGATAAACTCTTTTCTTTTTTGAAATGTTCTGGACTTGAGAACATTTACAATTTAGCTCTCGATGAGAATAAGGCGATAATGACACTAGTGGTTGAAGCCTTATAAAAAAAAAAAAATGCTTGCTAAGCTTTTGATATTATACATTTCTATTATATCATTCATCATCAAATGACAGTACTATTCCGTAATGTAAACTTCACTAGGGATACTACAATAATATCTTCCTACTTTTAATGCCACTGAATGCCTCTATTGTTTGTTTTTTTATTCTTATACAACTAAATCTGTACATATAGTTACAATAAGATAATGATGTGTTAACATATTAAGCATTATTTAAATACTCTGACATTTTATATTGTTTAATTCGTTTTTCCTTTGTTAGCAGAAACACAGAGCTTATTTTAAAGAACTTAATGCATTTTTTTCCTCAAAAGTGTATAATTATAAATTTTCCTACTGTACATAGTTTTAAGTGTCTTGTCATAGTTTTGAGTGTTTTGTATATAGTTTTATTTATTTTTTGTATATAGATTGTTTAACTAATATTTTCTTTACTTTGTCTTTTTTTTTAATTATTGTTTTGTTTAGACTAGATGTAGTTTTTTAATTCTGTACTAATTTGTTGTTCTAAAGAGACTTTGTTCCAGAATAAAGTTATTTTCTATTAAAAAAAAAAAAAAAAAAAAAGCTTTATACGAATGTTACTAATTTGATAAAAAAAGCTTCAGATATCTCTGTTCAGCACAAGACGTTTTCGATCAATCTCTCCAACTCCATGAGGACTCATACAGCTCACTCAGGATTTTTCAAAGACAGTTCTTATCCACGTAATTTTTAGCTACTTCGAAATCGACGAACAAACTACTTTCCATAGTTTTAGGATAAAGATGCGATACCGCAATGTGCTAAAATGATAATTACAACATCAGATTAGCAGTTAAAGTAAGTTCAAAACTAATAAAAACAAACCGATTGGCCAAAACTATAAAAAAAAACTATTATGTAATCAAAACATTATAGTATAGTTGTGAAAATACTGAGTTGGTGTATTCCAAAAATAAACCCGCTGCTGTAATAGAATTTTAGAGATATATTTTGTGCTATGTAAGCACACCTCAGCTGGCGATAAGTGGTTATTTATCAGAGCCTTATATTTTAGTGTTTATTTGTTTTAGTTACAGAACTTGAAATATTTTGCAGTAAACAAATACTACAATTTTATTTTTCAGAAAGTTATTTTTAAGCTTTTGTTTTTTGATGATGTTAGAGTCTCACAGAATTGATTAATAACATAAATCCACTAACACGATAATTTATTCAATGACTTTAAACAGATATAAACAATAAAAAAATCTTTGAAAAGGAAATCCAATAAATTAATATTTTTTGGCTCTTCACTAAGTGAAAGTTTTGGATTTATGGCGAAAGTTTTTTTATTGTTTTTTTTTCATTGATAATTACAACTGTATTTTTAAAAAAATAAACAACTAGTAAATGTGTACTCATAAATACAATAACATGAAATCGTTTGATGAGAAACTAACCACTGATAGCACTTTAATAATAAATTTACACAAGAAGATCACGAAGCCACCTTCTTTTTAGACGCCTCGGAGGGTTATCAGGAATCGAGGTGGAAGCAAGGTTCGACGAGAGGATTCGGTTGGTTCTGGAGTTTGTTATGGAAGGATAGGTATCTGGATTGGACCAAATAGGAAACATATGGAACATTAAGGTCTTTATGGTTGATTTTATTTGTGACAGAGTAAGGAGAATTGAGGATTTTACGAAGGATTGTAAGGATTGGATATGAGAGGAATTCGATGTTTTAGTGGAACCCCAAAGCTCAATTTATTAAGTCCATATAGGCCTTATTATTGTCATATATATGAGTCCTTTGTAATTGATTGAAAGCTTAGAACGTTCGTCTAGTAAGTGCTGGAGTCGAGAGGTTTCTTGTCGTTTCAGTCATGTATGAGGATTCCAAGTTAGACGTTTGTCGAGGCGGAGTCCTAGGTAACGAATTTGTTCAACTGGGATAATTGAGGAATTATTAAAGGATACTGTAGGACAGGAAGTCATAGATTTACAACGAAGAGTAAAGTTAATTTGGTGGGATTTATTGGAATTTATTTTAATTCTTCAGTTTTTACACCATTCTTCAAGGTTTGTGATGAATGATTGAAGAATTTGGGATGCGATTGTTAGATCGTTATTTACTGATAAGACACATATGTCATCGGCATAGATTGTAATAACGGTATTTTTATTAAAAAATTAATATTGTATTTTATGGATAATAAAAGTCACATAATAATTGTATTCTATTTGTTACATTAAATACATATAATTATAAACTTCATTGTTACCACTCTCCTCAATAACTTCTTGATATTACACCTACAACGTTTTCATCAATTTGGACGTGGGGGTTTTGGCAAAAATTGTTCGTCCATGGCATCTTCACCCTCAGTAATGGTACACGGTGGGCCAGAATCCCCTACAGTGCATTTCCCCCACATCTCTATAGGTTGCATATCGTTATGTTCCTTGCAACAATTTATTTTAAAAAAAGCCAATTGTCCCTAAAAAAAGTGAACGTACTTTCCCAAAATGGCTTCTAGCATGGCAAAACGACTTTGCCTTGAGTTAGTTTTTCGGTCACTGAGATTAAGAAGATAAAGTAGAAACAAAAATCATGTTAATTGATTTTTTTTTCTGCTTTATTTAATAAGTGGATTTACAGTGTCGCTACACATATTATTAGACAAACGAAATTATTATTAAAAAATTGTTACTTAGACCACTATTAAAAAAAAACTCCTAAAAAGTTTCATAGAAACTGTTAAAATTGAACTTTTTAAAAAAGTTCCTCAACTGATTGAGTTAACAATATATATGGACCGGAATGTTTGATTAAAACCATTAATTTTTTTTTTTAAATTAAATTATTTTTTTAAGACCGTTGTTTAATATTTTTACTTTGATCAATTTATTTAATCAAGTATTGATAAGTATATTGTAAGTAATCGCCATGAAATGTCCGTCCCCTCGTCACTAATATCGCCACAACCTTCCGTCTCTCGTCGCAGTGCGGACGACCCTGGATCGTCCTCATAAATTTCCTTTCGGAAAGGCCAGGCGGAAGGGGCATCCTATCTAACTTAGTGACCCAGAAATCCCAGGGCTGCCCATAGGCCGTAGATATTAATAAACAACAGAATTGGACCTACCGTTTTATCAAGGATCCCGGCTCGATAACTGATCCGAAACTATAAAATATGAACCTATTATAATTATGTAACTAAGAAAAAGTTATACGTAAGAATAATAAGGAAATATAGATGTGTATATTTCCTCGTTTCTTTAATATATTTATTTTCCTGAATATTTGCTGCGCGTTTCAAAATTTCACAAACTATGGGAAACACAATCTCTAATTTAAGTAATAGTGACATGAACATGAACGCTAAGCACAACTTTTTTTTTTTTTTTCTCTTGTTACAGACAGCAGATCATAACAATTAAAAATCATAAACAAAGATACTAGATAATAAATATGTAAATATTTTTGTTTCTTATAGTTTCTGAAATGTCTAAACGTGCCTTTAAAATCTAGTCAATACACAAGGAATTAAATTCATACTTAAAATTAAATTCATGTTTTCTCCCTATTCATCCCTTTTTTCCCAGTCCGCTGGTGTTCCTCAAGGTAGTATCCTAGGTCCTATCCTCTATACAGTTTATACAGCTGACATCCCTACCTGTCCCAACACTGTCATCACCACATATGCCGATGATACATGTATCCTATCAGTAAACAATGACCCAGCAATTGCATCCCAAATGCTTCAATCACACATCATAAATCTAGAAGAATGGTGTCGAAACTGGAGAATTAAAATAAACTCCAATAAATCCCACCAAATTACCTTTACCCTTCGTCGTAAACCAACGACTTCCTGTCCTACAGTTTCCTTTAACAATACTCCACTTATCCCTGTTGAGCAAATCCGATACCAAGGACTCCACCTGGACAAACGACTAACTTGGAATCCTCATACTAGACTGAAACGACAAGAAACCGCTCGACGTTTCCGATTACTTCAGCACTTACTAGACAAACGCTCTAAACTTCCCATTAATTACAAAAGACTCATATACTTGACTATAATAAGACCTATTTGGACTTACGGAGTTGAGCTATGGGGCTCCACTAAACCATCGAATTCCTCTCGCATCCAATCGCATACAATCCAAAATCCTTCGTAAAATCCTCAATGCTCCTTACTTTGTCACTAATAAAATTATCCATAAAGATCTTAATGTTCCTTATGTTTCAGATCTGGCCCAATCCAGATACCTATCCTTCCATAATAAACTTCAGAATCATCCCAACCCTCTCGTTTCTAACCTTGCTTCCTCTTCAATTCCTGATAACCCTCCGAGGCGTCTGAAAAGAAGATGGCCCCGTGATCTCCTAATGTAGTCATATCATTAGAGTGCTACCATTGGGTAGTTACTCAGCAAGTGTATTCATGTCATTATATCAATTATGTCCAAATTTACTTGAAAAAAAATGTTTTCTTGTGCCGAAGTTTCAGCTTGAGTTTTGTTCCTAGAGCAAAGCAAAGACAAGTTAACAACATTATCTCTCTATTATATGAAAATGTTTTTAGTGAATGTCATATTTTATTTTATATATACGAAACGGGATGGACAGTTACGAGGACACCACACTTCTTATTCCCACAATTATTTGTCCTAGTTCAGACCCCTTTTTGTCGAATTATTAACATCCGCCTAAAACTTCGTAAATAGTTTCATCTCATCGTAACCTACAACTATTATATTTATGAAAACTCTTGGAATTGGGGCGTTTTCAATGTGGAGGCGGTCAAACTTTCTATTTCATTAGGTACAAAAACTCGTACATACCTATTTTCTTTTCACTTTAATCGTGAGATAACTTTATCACTAAATATTAAAAAAAGGTGACCTTGAAATATATTGAGCCGTTGGGCCTATATAGCCTCATATTTTGACTGTTTGGAGGTGTAGGTCACGCCAAACAGCTCAATATTTTTTAAGACCACGTTTTTGTTCGACTTTGTGTTCAAGTTATCTTACGATTCTAGTACAGAGCAAATGGATATTTAAGAGTTTATAGTACCTTATTAAATAGACAAAGTTTGCCCTCCCTCCCCCTCCAGATTGAAAATACTCCAATTACGAGAATTCCGTAAATAAAATATTTGTAGGTTACGTAAGTGATGAAGTTATTTACGAAGTTTCCGGAGGATGTTAATAATTTGATAAAAAGGAGTCTGTACCCCTAACCATCCTTTATTATAGTTACAAATTGACAATAACAATAATTATAATTATATAATAATATAAATTGGCAATAAGACGCGATGTGTAATCTAGATTTTTAAAGATCTGAAAAGTCATCTGAACTGTGGTTTTATTCAGTTAATTTTATGTTGTTAAAAAATAATGCAATCTGAACTACAGGATACATGTAAATTATTTATCAACCACCCATAATGACCTTAATGTTTCTTATGTTTCAGATCTGGTCCAATCCAGATACCTATCCTCCCATAATAAACTTCAGAAGCATCCCAACCCTCTCGTTTCTAACCTTGCTTCCTCTTCAATTCCTGATAACCCTCCGAGGCGTCTGAAAAGAAGATGGCACTGTGATCTCCTAATGTAGACATATCATTAGAGTGCTACCATTGGGTAGTTACTCAACAAGTGTTTTCACGTCATTATATCCATATGTTCAAATTTACTAAATGTATTCCTTTAATACAGTTGTAAATATCATTAAAAAATATATATATTTATTTGAAAGAAGGTACCCATTAGTAATTTATAAAAATTTAAGATTTTCCAATACAACACATATTTAACAAAATAAATAAATTTTGCTTAAAATCCTAGGTAAAAATCTCAGCCTATCTTCGGCTATTTTTTTTCAGTTATTCACATGTAGATCTATTGTATCTTTGTTCATTCAATCTATGCATCTGACTTTTGACCTTCCACGTGGCATTTTGCATACCATTCATGCATTTATTAGAGTGTTATGATAATAAGAAAAACATAAAAAGTATTTTGTATTCTTCTAAGCCAAACTAAGACCCATAAATTTGTAACTCTGTTATTATTCTTAGGAGACTGAAGTTTCAGAATAAATCACTTTTTCATTTCATTCATCCACAAAATAAAAAATGTTTTATTTACAAAAATCGTTGAGTAATATATGAACCTTTCAGTTGTCAGAATGACTAACTCCCACTAGAAGTATCATTGAAATTGGTAACAAAAAATGTTGAAATTGGAGTTAGTCATTCTGTCAACTAAAAGGCTCATATGTAAAAATAATTATACTAGTATCCTGCGTTGTATTTATATTTCTTTGTTAATCAATCTGTTATGACTTTGTTTACTTGGTTACCGATACTTTATAACTTCTTTAGTTTTTATATCAACAAAAATAAGTTTCGTTGGTAAGAGACTAGTAGGCCCGTGCGAAAAATTCGCACTGCATATTGTTATCAAATGCCAGATTAATAAGAAAATGAAATAATGCAACGTATCAAAAGATAAAGAAATCAAATGTTACTTTATCCATAAATATAATCGACAAGGAAAACAATAATTAATTTAAATCTTCATTTTTGTTTGGAACCAACATGTTTACAAATTTCAGTAAGCTGTATCTTTGCTAAAAACTGTCCGATTTCAATGATTTTTTTTTCATTGTAATCTTTTATACAATCACGGGCATAACATAAGGGAAAAGTGTGTAATTTTTTAGTTATTCGCAAATAAAGTTTGTTTTCTTTTATAACGTTTGTTTGCCTGAATTTTCTGGGTGATTGGACTATTTTGCCTGCCTGAAGGAGAAGGAAACCTTCGAAATTGGTGGCTCAATCTTAAGATTTGGGGAAAAATTGACGATGATATGGCTTGCCGATCAAAAAACACCATCGATAAATAATATAAACTCCTCCTATCTCGATCATAGAGACCTCAAGTCGACGAAATGAGACATGTATTCAATGACAGTACTACAATTAATGTAAGGTTGTGTGGATGCGAACCCTATGCCTTGCGTTATCTCGAAAATAGTACGTTTTTGGACTTAAAAACGCAGGATCCGATAGTTCCGCAGGAACTATCCGGGTCTTGCTGTACGCATCAAAATCTTCAAGATCCAATTGTCCCGTATCGCTCTACAGGCCTACCACAGTTCAGGTAATGAAGCCTAACAAAATGCTTGTATCGACTTTATTTATTTTAAAAAGAAAAACAAAATTGGAGAATACGATTCGCTAACCCTCCCGTGAAATTCTGAATCCAACGGTACCCCATTCATAGTATTTGAGCATGACAGGAGCTTATATTTGGTACAAAACCGATTTCGAGCCTTAATGTAATAATATATGTGGGGATGGAATATGCTCATAAAAAGCTAAAGATGTAGGGTCTTAAAAATTCAGTATTTAACATTCAAGATCAAGAAGATAGCGAAGAGTGACGAAAAATTAATATTTTAAAAAAAATATAATTATTTATATTATTGAATGTAAAATATTTATCAATAAAAAAATTAATTCTTAACTTTGTATTTATAGTTAAAGGCTTATTAACTTCTTTTTTCTTTTGCTTTTGGGATATAATTTTTTTTTTTTTTAATTTCTTTATTGAGTATTATAACAATCTGTCTGTTGGACATTGGTTATAGTGAGGTAGGATGACATTCACACCATATGTACAAAAAAATAAAATAAATAGAACAAAATAATAATCAAAAGTATTATGATTATGATGATGGATATAATTATGCATTCAGATTATTCCATGCATTCGGGAATATAATTATAATTCAGAACTGTTGAAATTATTCTTTAAATTGGGTATAAGTAGTCGAGAATCTAACAAAAGATGTTTTTAAGTAAAAGTGTTGCTAAGAGAAAAAGAGACGAAACGACTCCTGTTTTGAAACAAGATTGAATAGAAAACTGACTGGCACATCAGCGGATAAAAATAACCTCTTTGGCGGTCGCCCAACTTTGCCACTGCTGCCTCGAGCAATTATTGTTCATTCAAGTGTCAAACTTTCTCTCTTATTCTTTATTTTTAAAAATAGATTTCTTTAGAATATAAATTTAAAATATTTACATTAAGCGTTTCATTGTTTTTGTTTCTAACCTATTAGTAGTAATTACTAGATTGAAATACTCGATTTGAATGTAAAAAACATTGGATTAAAATAATCGATTTTTCGAAAATAATACAGTTATCCCTTTTTGCTATAAGACCCTTGGTGCTTGTAACATATGATCTATTGTAAAATGATTAGATGAGAAAATCATACCGAATTTTAAGTTACATTTTTATTTATTTTTTTAAAATGAAAATTATTTTAAGCGAGTTTTGCATTTGCGTTTTATTTTGTGGAGAGTGAATTAGATTCATCCGTCAGATTTTAACGCTCGGGTATAGTCGACTAATTGAAATTTTTTTACATATGGTTTAAAATATCTCAGAATATGAAAATCGGGCCTGCATACTGTATGCGAGGAAATTATTTAGTTTTTCTTCCTTTCTGTAATAAGTTATAATTCAAAATTGTATCTTAACGCAACACCGTGTTAGGGAGACGAAAAAGGAAAGATATTGTCGAAAACCAAATGATAACGAGGTTAGTTGAATATATGGATTAAAATATTTCAAATAGTTAAAATCGGACCTGCATACTGCAAGAAAGGGAAATTTTCAGCTTTTTGTCTTCTTTGTAATGAACTATTATTCAAAATTGTATCTTAATCCAACACCGTATTAGAGAGTAGGAAATGGGAAAAGATATCCAAGACCAATTGATAACGAATTTATGCTAATATTTAGCACAAATGCTAATATTATTACAACATTGAAATTTTATTTTGACATTATTAAAAAATATATTAAAATAAGAAGAGAAATAATATAAATGATAATAATAGCATTCTTAGGCATTATGGAAAATATATAATAATATAACATTACATAATGTCCAACTGGAAATTTCCACATACATATTATACAGTCGTTGGAGACAACGTAAACTATTAAATATCACTAATTTAAATTATAAATCATGAAGGAAATTTTTAGATTGATCTAGCTATGTGATATCTATGTTTTATACAATAGAACTTTTTTATTAACATTAAAAATGTCTTGTGAAACGAAATTAAACTAATTAACCCTATAATACACACCTGGAATACATGGATTAGTAAAGTAATGTAATAATGGCGTACCATTTAGTCCTATCATCAGTAATATCAATGGGGAAAATGAAAAAAATTAGACTAAATATATCTCAATTCCACATTAATAGCCTATAGTAACAATGAGATAAAAAACTCAATGGAAGTGAAGCAAATGCTTGAAAGAATAAATAAAATATTCAATAGGTAAATATTGTTTGGTATATTTTGATGTAGAAAATTTATTTGCTAATATCACCTGGAAAGATGTAATAAAAATAATTGAAAACTACTGGAATACAATCGCCCAAATTAAAGGGTTTTATGGAAGATATGGATTAACATATCTCAGAATGGAAACCTAACTAAATACCGAATATTAAATTTAAAGAGATAAATGCAAAAGTATATTGGTTCTACCAATTCTTTACAACTATAACTGTTAAGTATTATTACCTATTTTGCTTTCATTTTATTCATTATTTACATTTGTATACATTAATTTACTTCGACTAACTGAAGTGTTTTTGCAAATGGATTAAATAATACAGAAACTTAAAATCGGACCTGTATACTGTAAGCGAGAGAAATGTTCAGCATTTGACTTTCTTTATAATGAGCTATTATTTATAATTTATTTTTCATATTATTATCTCGCCTTATTGATGTTTTCATTTCTACCGCGTGGTCTAAAACACACACCTTAGTTTTTAAAATTTATTTTAATATTACATTTCTTCTTTTTTTTTTCTAGGGTAAAACAACTAATAACAATTAAATATATAAATAAATACGAATGATGTGTCCACAACTTTTTATGTCTTTTTCGTTTCGTCTCACAGTTTTTTGTATTTTTACGAAACTAATTTCTAAATTCTTTGGTAAGAAAGGAAATATTCTTGGATCGAACATCACTGAACAGCAACAATGAATTGACGCTGACAATTCTGCAGTTGAATTAGGCACCAAGATTATAAACATGTCTTTCTGGTATTAGAATTCCTCAATACTAAAAGTATTTATAAGCGAAGTCTGTGGTCACCAATTTCAACGAAATTAGTTTGGTGGTACTATATCGAAAAATATTGGACACATATCCCGCCGTTCCTTCCAATAGGGCGTAGGAACCGAGAACAAAAATATATTTTATACAATTTCAAACAAAATTTATGTTATTTATTTTTGCACACTGTCACCACATATGCTGATGACACATGTATCCTATCAGTCAATAACGACCCATCTATTGCATCCCAAACCCTTCAATCCCACATCACAAACATTGAGGAATGGTGTCAGAACTGGAGAATTAAAATAAATTCCAATAAATCCCATCAAATTACCTTCACCCTTTGTCGTAAACCAATGACTTCCTGTCCTACAGTATCCTTAACAACATTTCACTTATTCCTGTTGAACAAATCCGTTACCTAGGACTCCATCTGGACAAACGTCTAACTTGGAATCCTCATAGTAGACTGAAACGACAAGAAACCGCTCGACGTTTCCGACTACTTCAACACTTACTAGACAAACGCTCTAACCTTCCAATTAATTATAAAAGACTGATTTACATGACTATAATAAGACCTATTTGGACTTACGGGGTTGAGCTATGGGGCTCCACCAAGCCTTCAAATTCCTCTCGCATACAGTCCTTGCAATCCAAAATCCTTCGTAAAATCCTCAATGCTCCTTACTTTGTTACAAATAAAATTATCCATAATGACCTTAATGTTCCTTATGTATCAGATTTGGCCCAATCCAGATATCTGTTCTTCCATAATAAACTTTATAACCATCCCAACCCTCTTGTCTCTAACCTTGCTTCCTATTCGATTCCTGATAACCCTCCGAGGCGTCTGAAAAGAAGATGACCACGTGATCTTCTAATATAGACATATTATTAGAGTGCTACCAATGGGTAGTTTCTCAACATGTGTTCCATGTCTTTATACCAATGTGCAAATTTACTAGATGTATTTTTTTTGTATACAGTTGTAAATATCATTTAAAATAAATAAATTAAAAATTTATTTTTGCCCAGATTTATAGGTTATTATATATCAATCGATTTATTTTTTGAGGAAAAATAAGAAAAAAATATTGACTGTTGTATTAAATGAGTTGTAATGTATCATAAAAAACAAAAACCAGTAGTTTCCAGCAATGTAGGCCAAGTACATTTTACAAGAGTTTTTAGTCTCCTTTGAAACTCTTAAATAAAAAAAATTAAAGAAATAAAAAAACTGAGGTGTGTGCTTTAGACCACACGATATAAGTGCTAATAATAACATCAACAAGGCGAAATATACATTACAAATAATAGCTAATTTCAAAGAGGATGAAATGGTGAAAATTTCCCTCGCTTACAGTATGAAGGTTAGTATTGCCCAAATGCGAGACCTAGACGAGTCTTGGTCTTGAAAAATCAGTCTTGGTCATGGTCTTGGTCTTGCGCAAGACTCTGGAACAGTCTTGCAGTTATTTATTAGCTTATTATTATAGAGATATTACTGTAACTTTTTAGATTGAAGAAACCTTACTAAGCCCGAATGAAAAATTAGATGAATTAAATGCAAAAGTATATTGGTTATACCCATTATTAGCATATAGTAACTAAGATTGTTAAGTATTAGTAATTATTTTGCCTTAATTTGTATTTAAAAAATCGATTTTTTTTACTATTCCTGGTCTTGGTCTTGCGACAGTTAGGCGACCTTGGTCTTGGTCTTGCAAAGTGCCAAAGTCGCCTAACTGCAAAGTGCAAGACCAAGACCGATTTAGGGCAACACTAATGAAGGTCCGAATTTTAGTTTCTGAGATATTTTAATCCATATCTTCAATAAATAAAATTCGTTATCATTTGGTTTAGGACACTGACTTTTTCTCTCTGCTTCTCTCCAACATGGTGTTTGATTAAGATACAATTTTGAATAATAGCTCATAACAAAGAAGATGAAATGATGAAAATTTCCTCTGCTTACATTATACAGGTCCGCCACGATATCTAATGAGCGTAGTATACACTTAGATTTCATGACTTCCTGAATAATAAATTATATTTAAAAAAAAACTAAGGTGTGTGTGCTATAGATCACACGATAAGAGTGAAAACATCAAGAAGGCGAGATTAATAATATGAAATATACATTGTAAATAATAGCTCATTACAAAGAGGATGAAATGCTGAACATTTCTCTCGCTTACAGTATGTAAGTCCGATTTTTAGTATCTGAAATATTTTAATCCAAATGTTCAAATAAACTCGTTATCATTTCATTATTTTCGACACTATTTTTCTTTTTCGCCTCCCTAACACACCGTCACCTTAAGATACAATTTTAAATTATAGTCTATTACAGAAAGGATGAAATGCTGAACAATTAACTTACAGTATGCAGACTTGATTTTTGATTTCTGAAATATTTTAATCAATATGTAAAAACATATCAATTAGTCGACTCCAGCCGAATATATACGGTACAGTCAAAAAGAGATACGTAAACTACAGACTTTTCAATCAAAAACTTTCAGGACTATCACCAAGGCTCCCTGGTACGTCAGTAACATTACTTTACACAAATATTTACAAATGCCAACAGTTAACGACCACATAGGAACATACTACAAAAGATTTCACAATAACTTACATGGACATACTAAACCATTGATTCAAGGCATGGCTACAACCAACATTCCGGATAGCACCCGTAGGAGGCTCAAAAGAAGCTGGATGAGGGATCTTATCCACTAATTATAATCATAAAATAAAGTTAGGAAAGGGCACCGCGGGGCACTCCTCTTCCTCAGGCCTACCAACCTCTTATTCCATACTCTTCTTTCCGACAGCATACTCGCAGGTTGTTGGCATTCCTAACAAGCGTGAGTTTAAAAAACTATTGAATATTTAATAGTCGACCGTTGCATGATAAAGGAAGGAGATGGTCCGGGGTGGCGGTCATAAATAGGCTAAATAGTGGCAGAACTATTTTATTAAAAGTCAATGTTTCGACCCGACTTTGCAGGTCTTCTTCAGTTCTAGAACGGACAAGATACAAAAAGATATAGAGAATTGTGAAAGTTACATAATATTTAGACCAAAATTTATAAACAATGTGAATAAGCTTATTAAAATTATAAACAGTAAATACATTAAAATGTAAACAGAGTAAGCTAAGTAACAAGATCCTAAACTGAAGTAAATAGATGGTAACAATTGTTGTAGTGTAATATATAATATATGCAAATATGAATATGCTTGTTCAGATGTACAGGAGAGATTGAAAGAAAACGAAAAAGAATATAATGTGAAATAATAGACATAAAGGAACGAGAAGAAAAAAAAAACAAAAAAAAACAAACAAAAATAAGTAAATAAAATTAGAATAA
Source organism: Nezara viridula (assembly GCA_928085145.1). Classification (NCBI taxonomy): domain Eukaryota; kingdom Metazoa; phylum Arthropoda; class Insecta; order Hemiptera; family Pentatomidae; genus Nezara; species Nezara viridula. The sequence goes on along the minus strand of OV725081.1, from coordinate 138,642,480 downwards.
TAATAATAGATACTTACAGGTGTGTTCAGCTAGGAGTTTCACTTGGAACTGGAAAATCAAGGTAAGGGTATAAAAAAAAATATATTTGTCGCAAATATAAAAAAAATAATATAAATCTAAAACTACCTGAAATATTTAGTTTTCTTATCTATATTTATATGGCCTATATTTAGATCCACTGTGAGCCAAATAATATTATTTTTCCTCAATTTAATTTTTTTTTTCTTAAGAAACTTGGTAGTTATGGTAACGCAGTGCCTTCTTGAGGAGAAAACGTTTTTTTGCCGAAAAAATTGGTATTTTCCGAAAAAGTGGAGACAGGGAAATAGGTAATCGCTTGCCTTGAAGAAGGTAGTTACGGGCCCACAATTGCCCTGTCCGTTGTTCTCAGGTATGTCTTTACCTCATTAGGCGCCAACCTGGCATACAGTTTCTTTGAAAGAACACAATCTGTGTGGCCACAAATTCTCACTAACTAGAGGATTTTGGTGGCAAAGCTATTAATCCGTGGGCCAGATTGACGACTTTGACTTTAGTTAGTTTTTTGGTCACTGAGAATCAGCATTTGGCTTAATTTCCTCATAGTTGGTCTTTTATTAAAGCTGAATAGTCATAGAATAATAAAACATGAAGAAATATTAAAAAATAATTGGCTTAGGCTACGAAAAACACCAGTAAAATCAATTTTTTTTACAAAAAAATTTTCAAGTTACAAATCAAGCGTCGTTTGTAATTAAACGGCCTACAATAACGCAAAACGTGCTGAAATAAAACATCTGGAGGATATATTTCTCTTTCTAAAACGCTGATTATTTTTTTAAAAAGTTTAAGCAGTTCCGTAGAAAATGTACTTATGCGGCAGAAAAGCGGTACTGGCGTGGGTGCTTACAGGCCTCTACCACACCATTCAGTACACATAAATGGCTTAGTTATAGTGATATAATAACATTTTTGGTACATTTTATTGGTTTTATTAACGAACAAATATTAATGCAATAATTTAATCGTAAAAAAAAAAATAAAATTTTAAAAAAAAATTTATTCTTATTTTTTTTAAATTTAACCTCCTTTATTCTATAAGTAGGTCGTTTAAGAAGACCTCAATTGTAAAAATGATATAATGATAATAATAAAACTTTTTTTTTTGTCTATAAAATATGTATTTGCGCCTGTCAACAATAAGTTGACAATCAGCAAATGTGATGACGATAATGATATAATGACATGACAGGCATGGGGAAGGAAAGTACTCAGCAGTACCTCTTCCCTGACTTGTTCCAATTACTTAGGTTGTCTAAGGAAGGAGATCTCTCATCCAACGCCTTTTTAGCCTCCTGCTCATGTTCTGAGGTATGTCAGCTGTGGCCATGTCTCTTATAAGTCTGTTATTGTGTCCATTTAAATTTGTGTAAAATCGTTGGTATAGGGTCGTTATATGTTGGTCAACTGTTGGAAAGTGGAGGTCAGTATGTAGAGTTTTGTTAGTCACGTACCAAGGTGCTTTTGTTATGAGTCGCAATAATTTTGATTGGAACGTTTGAAGTTTTTGTAGGTGGGTCTTTTTTGCGATGCCGTATATTTGTGATGAGTATGTCCATATGGGCTTAAGTAAGTATGTATATGTATTCAGTTTCTGTTTTAGTTTTAGTTTTGAAGATTTGGCAAAAAGAGAGTAAAGTAGTTTGAGTCGTTTGTTAAGTGTCATACGTTTTATTTTAACATGTGGGCCCCATGTCATCCTTCTGTCGAAGGTGAGTCCAAGGTAAAGTACCGTCCGTTTGAGGAATTTGATTGTAGTCAATATAAACTGGAGGACAGGTGTTTTTTCGAAGAGTAAATGTTATATGTTTGGATTTGTCATGATTAAGTCGAATTTTCCATAGTATGAACCAATCTTGTAGTTTAAGCAAATGATGTTGTAGAGTTAGTGAGGCCTGTGTAGGGTCTTGATGTTTTGTGAGGATTTTTGTATCGTCTGCATATGTAGCTGTCAAGATCTCATCGTCAATAGGTATATCGTAAGTGTATATAACGTAAAGTAGAGGGGCTAATATTGAACCTTGGGGAACTCCGGCCAAGATTGGACGGACTGAAGACACTTCCGAGCCCTGCCGAACTGAAAAAAATCTGTCGAAGAGGAAAGATTGAAGGATATGATAGTACGTGTATGGAAGTATAGTCTTAAGTTTAAAGAGAAGACCCTGGTGCCAGACTATCAAACGCCTGAGCAACATCCAAAAATACTCCAGTTGCATATAGTTTTTGTTCTAAAGCTCCAGCAATGTAGTCTGTAACTCTGTGCAATTGATGTGTCGTCGAATGGAATGTGCGAAAGCCGAATTGGTGGTCAAGTATTACCTGTTGGTCAGTCAATATGTCAACAAGTCTTTTGTATATTAATTTTTCAAAAACTTTTTACCATATAGGAAGGAGGCTAATGGGTCTGTAGGATGAAGGATTTTATATGTCTTTACCGGGTTTGTGAATCATCTTAATAAGTGAGTATTTCCATTGTAAAGGGAATTTTGACGTCCTTAGTATACAGTTATAAATTGTTGTCAGAAATACTAGAGCTTTCTTAAGCATTTGTTGGAGTGCTTTGGCTGTTATTAAGTCATAACCAGGAGCTTTTCTTTTCGGTAATTGTTTGATTTGAAGTGCAACCTGAGATGGAGTAAAAGAAGGAGGTGGTAGTGTCAGCTGAAGTGGGATGTCTAATGTGTTAAGTACTATAGTCTCATGTTCTGTGTTAGTGAAGTTTGTAAACGGTTTAAATACAGAAGAAAGGTGGTTAGCGAAGATTTCAGATTTTTCCTCATCCGACACGGCCCAGGATCCATCTTCTTTTCTAAGTGGTGCTTTAAGGTATAGAGAAGTCCATATAAAAAGAAAAATAGTTCTCTATCTGCTTAGTGGCTCACACTTTGGATTGTGCTAATATCTAATTGTCTTTCAGAAATACTCGTTTTCCTTTTAGATTCCTTCTTTTACAGATACACTAAATAGAAGGAGAGCTATGAGCTATAACTTTCTCGATATAACTCTCTATATCCTGCTTCGCTATATCCATATATCTAAATCTCTATATCCTGCTGTAAAAAATCTTTTACAAATGCACTAAACAGGAGAGCTATGAGCTATAACTTTCTCGATATACCTCTCTTTATCCTGCTTCAAAGTGAAGATAGTCCCGATGTGTACCTTCAGCAATCGAAAATAAAGTGGTTTTCACCATAATAAACATACATCGTCCACTTAATATCATCCAAACTGCAATTGACCCCCTTTTAGCAGCATCTTGAAATATTCTGTTCATCTGTCTACTAAACATTCATTTAGCTATATAATGGATACTGGTCCTTTTTATCTTTTCCGAGGTTTTGGCACTTCCTTTCTCGTTCGCTACTGCATTTTTCCAATTTTCTGGTTCAATTTCGCGTTTTTCCTCATTTTGATACCAAACACAAACAATCAGCTCTGGTTTATAAAAGAACTTATAGCGTCACCCTTTCTATCTTTATTTGTGCAGAGAGATTAATTCATTCAATATTAAAATTTCATATTTATTTATGATATAGTCCAACTTCCGCACAAAATAAAGGAAATAAAAATTAATTTTTAGTTAGTGATATATGAGTTTTACTAAACAACCCGGTAGCTATTTATTATATATAGTTCAGATTAGGTATATATTATTTTAGTTTATAAAACAGGTATTAATATGACTCATTTCGTGGGAAGTATATAAAAATTTTAATTACCTCTAAGAATCAGTAAATATACAAAACACAGTGTTAAATTGCAAACGTTAAATTAAAAATAAATCAAGATATTTAGCAAAGTATTTTGTAATTAAGTTTTATTATTATCATTATATCATTTTTACAATTGAGGTCTTCTTAAACGACCTACTTATAGAATAAAGGAGGTTAAATTAAAAAAAAATAAGAATAAATTTTTTTTTTTACGATTAAATTATTGCATTAATATTTGTTCGTTAATAAAACCAATATAATGTACCAAAAATGTTATTATATCACTATAACTAAGCCATTTATGTGTACTGAATGGTGTGGTAGAGGCCTGTAGGCACCCACGCCAGTACCGCTTTTCTGCCGCATAAGTACATTTTCTTCGGAACTGCTTAAACTTTTTTAAAAAATAATCAGCGTTTTAGAAAGAGCAATATATCCTCCAGATGTTTTATTTCAGCACGTTTTGCGTTATTGTAGGCCGTTTAATTACAAACGACGCTTGATTTGTAACTTGAAAATTTTTTTGTAAAAAAAATTGACTTTACTGGTGTTTTTCGTAGCCTAAGCCAATTATTTTTTAATATTTCTTCATGTTTTATTATTCTATGACTATTCAGCTTTAATAAAAGACCAACTATGAGGAAATTAAGCCAAATGCTGATTCTCAGTGACCAAAAAACTAACTAAAGTCAAAGTCGTCAATCTGGCCCACGGACTAATAGCTTTGCCACCAAAATCCTCTAGTTAGTGAGAATTTGTGGCCACACAGATTGTGTTCTTTCAAAGAAACTGTATGCCAGGTTGGCGCCTAATGAGGTAAAGACATACCTGAGAACAACGGACAGGGCAATTGTGGGTCCGTAACTACCTTCTTCAAGGCAAGCGATTACCTATTTCCCTGTCTCCACTTTTTCGGAAAATACCAATCTTTTCGGCAACAAAACGTTTTCTCCTCAAGAAGGCACTGCGTTACCATAACTGCCAAGTTTCTTAAGAAGAAAAAAAATTAAATTGAGGAAAAATAATATTATTTGGCTCACAGTGGATCTTAATATAGGCCATATAAATATAGACAAGAAAACTAAATATTTCAGGTAGTTTTAGACCTAACTAAAGTCAAAGTCGTCAATCCGCCATCTTTGGACGCCATTTTGGGGCAGTGCGTTCACTTTTTTTTGTGGGAACATTGCCTTTTTTTTAATAAATTGTTACAAGGAACACAACGATATGTGCAATTTATAGGGATGTGGGGGGGGGGGGGGGAGGTGCACGGTAAGGGGGTCTGGCCCACAGACTATTACAGATGCTAACAGTTAACGACCTCATAGGAACATACTACAAAAGATTTCACAATAACTTACATGGACATACCAAACCATTGATTCAAGGCATGGCTACAACCAACATTCCCGATAACAGCCGTAGGAGGCTCAAAAGAAGCTGGATGAGGGATCTTATCCACTAATTATAATCATAAAATAAAGTTAGGAAAGGGCACCGCGGGGCACTCCTCTTCCTCAGGCCTACCAACCTCTTATTCCATACTCTTCTTTAATGTGAAATAATAGACATAAAGGAACCTGGAGAAAAAAAAAAAAGAAAACCAAAAATAAGTAAATAAAATTAGAATAATAATAATAGATTACAGGTGTGTTCAGTTAGGAGTTTCACTTGGAACTGGAAAATCAAGGTAAGGGTATAAAAAAAAATATATTTGTCGCAAATATAAAAAAAAATAATATAAATCTAAAACTACCTGAAATATTTAGTTTTCTGGTCTATATTTATTTGGCCTATATTTAGATCCACTGTGAGCCAAATACTATTATTTTTTCTCAATTCAATATTTTTTTTTTTTAAGAAACTTGGTAGTTATGGTAACGCAATGCCTTCTTGAGGAGAAAACGTTTTGTTGCCGAAAAGATTGGTATTTTCCGAAAAAGTGGAGACAGGGAAAAGGGTAATCGCTTGCCTTGAAGAAGGTAGTTACGGGCCCACAATTGCCCTGTCCGTTGTTCTCAGGTATGTCTTTACCTCATTAGGCGCCAACCTGTGATACAGTTTCTTTGAAAGAACACAATCTGTGTGGCCACAAATTCTCACTAACTAGAGGATTATGTTGGCAAAGCTATACACAAGGAGATTCCAATAATGCCGCATGTTAGGAAAAAATATTGAACCACAATATTTCAACCACAATATAACTCTAGTTTCTGAAATATATTTATTCAGAGAGATATGCCTATTAACATATTGCAGATAGGATAAACAATCCACCTTAGGGATTAATTCATCAGTTAAGAAGTGTATCATAGTGACATAAAAATAAACAGAAAAACCGAAAGGATTTATTTACCAACCCAATATATTGTATTTTTTTATTAGAAACCAGATGAAGAAAAACGCTGCAAATTATTTCACAATGGTTTATTATTTCCAAACAATTATATATCTAAAGTAACATTACCTTCAGAGTTACAAAGAAAAAAAAAACAAAAGGTGATTCCAATTATTAGACTAAACTGTTTTTCTTTAATCATTAGTAATATGCTAAAAAAAAAAAAAGCACTAGTTCAGTAACACATTCAAAATTTAAAAACCAAACCAAGGATATAACATTTGGAGTAGAACATATAAAAAAAAACAAAAAAACAGAGAGCGTATCTTTGATACTAATTGTCCGATTTTAAGGATTTTTTTTTACTGTTTAGGAAATTTCGTAAACTTTTAAAAACCTATAGAATATCAACAAAAAAGCTTTAAAAACTTTTCGAGTTATTCGGAATTTAATTTTTATTTTTTACCATTTTACCATCCCTCGTAACTTTTTTCCCAGCTTCTTTTCGTTGAAGTACGTTATATAGATTTAAAGAGCGTCGAGAAAGGAAATATCTGACTTTAACGATGTTACATTGAAATCTGTACATCCGTTTAGGAACTAAAGTCTATAACAACGCAGGTTTTTTGGCCACCATTCCGAAAGTTAAAGACGGAGAGTAATGTCGATGAAAGAGGATCATCAAAATTTGAAAAAATAGGTCCAGTAGTTTCGAAGAAAATGCGCGGACGGCGGACGGCGGACGGACAACAAAATTTTTATTCGTTTTTCGAATTCTACTCATCTTGAAACGTGAAACCTCAAATTTTGAGAGGGGATTATGTTTTTGATTTTTTTTTTTTTTTTTATCACAATGTTTCATTATTTAAAATAATAAACCAAAAAAATATTTAAAAAAGGAGTGAAATAAAAATAAGATAACATGAGTGATAAATATTCACGACACAGTCATTATCAAGTTTTTATTGGTGCGGACGTTTCAACCCAAACATGTGGGTCATTATCAGGCCGTGTTTCGAGCACTGAAGGTATTCAAGTACTCTTACGTATTACTTATTCAATTATTTAAGTACTTAAGGTATTCCTGGTCATTATTCACATGTTTGGGTTGAAACGTCGACACTAATAAAAACTTTATAATGAATATTTATCACCCCTGTTATCTTATTTTCATTTCACTCCTTTTTAAAAAATTTTTTTTGTTATGATATTTTATTTTTTTCTAAGTTTTGTTCTACTTCATATCATATTTGCTGAATACAGAAGTACATGGAAAATGTAACTTGTAAAATATGTACAGAAATATGTAACTTGTAAATAAATAAAATAAAAAAAATGAAATATATTTTTTCAAACTTTATTGCAAAAAGATTCATAAAAAAAATACGTTAAAATAGAGGTGTCCACATGAAAGATGAATGAATTATAAAATCCATTTTAAAATTGAAAACGTTATTATAATGACAATGCCAATATTATAAATAAAATAATATATTAACTCATGGGTAAATGCCTCGGAAATTTCAGCGATATTTCCTTTCCTTTTTCCTTAAACGGATCGCCTGAGGAAAAACCTATTCCGGGAAGTCACTCAGATCGGAAGAATTTTAAATATATTTTCCATTGCGTCAACAAGCTTCAGTCCTTTCACTGGATTGGAAAACCCCCTTGAGGTCTTCAATGAACCGTGAAAAAAAATAATAAAATAAAACCGGTTTACAGGTAATCCCAGAGAATAATATTTATTATAAATTTAAAGTGGTTATTACAGAAAAAAATAAACTGTTATTAACATATTGTTGTATTAATTTATATCGGGGTTCTTGGGAATTATGAGAAGTAGTATAAGGTAGCGAAGGAGGGAATGAGATAGAGTATTCAAGATCAACAAACATAATTTGCGACTATCTTTCAAGGCCTTAAGCCACTGCGTGCTGAGTCCACAATGTGGCACGATAAGCAGTCTCCTCACATATCACTATCGCCAGATGAACATTATCTATATTTCATGTCCACTGCCACCGCAATACTCGAGTATTACGTTATTAATATTTAAATATGTTCCTTTCTAACAATAGAATATAAGGACATAGGCGCAGACTTCAAGAGGAGAGGGGAGGGGGGCATTCGCCCCTCATAAAAATGTTGAAGAGAGGATGAGAATATCGTTTCATCCCTTCCATAATAATTTGAAGTAAATGATAACAAATAAGTTACATTAATGAACAAAATATATAAACTAAAATCGATTAAGAAAAGTCGACTGGCTAAGATAAGGGCTATAAATATTAGTGTAAGTAACTATTTTATCAAGACTTAAATATTACTATTATTTACATTTTCATTCATATTAAGGAAAAATAATATAGAAAAATATCCTTGGATTTTATAATTCATTCATCCTTCATGTAGACACCTCAATTTTAACGTGATTTTCTTATAAAATTACTGCAATAAAGTTGGAAACAACTATATTTATTTTTATAATTGGTAATTGGTTGACTTTCGTGGATAATGAAGAGAAGAATAGTTGGGGAGGTCAGTCAAAAAGGAAGGCAAAAATAAATGATAATATTTATTTTTACATATGCCGACGTTTCAACCTGAAGTTCAGGCCTTCATCAGGGCTAAGAAAATAACCAGATAACAAGGTATGAGAAACATAACTTATATAATATATAAGTAACTTATATATAACTTCAAATTTCTTTTTTATGTTTTACATTTTATTCTAAGATTCCCATTGTAACACTTTTGTCACCCTTTTTGATTATGCCTACTTCATCATTTCACACTTTGCTACGGTTATTATTATTTATCTCTTAGTTCTTAGTCATTATTCTAACAATTTCATTTTACTTTATATTTATTTATTTTATTTGTTTTATTTTATTTTTATTATTTTTTTTTTACCATCACTACTTATGTTTCTCATACCTTGTTATATCGTTATTTTCTTAGCCCTGATGAAGGCCTGAACTTCAGGTCGAAACGTCAGCATATGTAAAAATAAATATTATCATTTATTTTTGCCTTCCTTTTTGATTGACCACCTCAACTATTCTTCTCTTCATTATATTCATTTTTATTATTTTTTTTTTACCATCACTACTTATGTTTCTCATACCTTGTTATCTGGTTATTTTCTTAGCTCTGATGAAGGCCTGAACTTCAGGTCGAAACGTCGGCATATGTAAAAATAAATATTATCATTTATTTTTGCCTTCCTTTTTGACTGACCACCCCAACTATTCTTCTCTACATTATATTCATTTTTATTTTTTTTTATTTGTTTTTTTAAGTTTTTTTTTTAAGCTACATATTTCTGGCATACAATAAATTTTCCATCTACTTCTATATTCAGCAAATATGATATGAAGTAGAACAAAACATAGAAAAATATCAAAACAAACAAAAAAAAATATTTAAAAAAAAGGAGTGAAATGAAAATAAGATAACAGGGCTGATAAAATTCAGGACGCAGTCATTATATAGTTTTTATTGGTGCCGACGTTTCAACCCAAACATGTGAGTCATTATCAGGGCACTGAAGGTATTCAAGTACTCGGAACACCTTAAGTACTTAAGTACTTGAATAAGTAATACGTAAGAGTACTTGAATACCTTCAGTGCTCGAAACACGCTGATTTTCATTTCATTCCTTTTTTTAAAATATTTTTTTTGTTTATTTTGATATTTTATTTTTTGCTATATTTTGTTCTACTTGATTGAGAATTATAAAAATAAAAAAAAACGTGAATAATTCATGATTTAAAAAAAAAAACAGAACGTAGATGCTCAAAAGTCCTCTTTAAATACTTTTACCACTAGCTGATCCAGGATTTAATTTGGGGAGGGGGCTTTAGCCCGAGAGATTTCTTTTT